>VWZE01008277.1:366621-458464 GCA_013396675.1 Eubucco bourcierii
ATTTGTGCTTGGGATTGTGCCTACCCAGGTGCAGGACCTTACACTTGGCCTTATTGAATTTCATGAGGTTGGCCTGGGCCCAACTCTCCAACCTGTCCAGGTCCCTCTGGATGGCATCCCTGCCCTCTAGCAAGTCGACTGTGCCACACAGCTTGGTGTCATCTGCAAACTTGCTGAGGGTGCACTCCATTCCTCTGTCCATGTCACTGACAAAGATGTTAAACAGCACTGGTCCCAGCACTGACCCCTGAGGGACACCACTTGTCACTGGTCTCCAGGTGGACATTGTGCCCTTGATCACCACTCTCTGGGTTCGACCATCCAGCCAATTCCTTATCCAGCGAGTGCTCCACCCATCAAGTCCATGTTTTTGCAGTTTGGTGACCAGGATGTCATGTGGGACAGAGTCAAATGCCTTACTCAGGTCCAGGTAGATGACATCAGCTGCCCTTCCCTTGTCCTCCTCCAATCTGAGAATACACATACCTAGAGCGTGTACCAAGCTTTCAGGGCTGAGGCTAATGTGGGGACACTAGAAACAGCCAGGCTTGAAAGCCACGTAGAGCCTTGACTGTCTGTGTAGAAAATGTCATATTTGACAAGAAAGCCAATTAGAAATTTCTTTCCCTCCTTTCTCATGCCATTTGTTCTGCCTTTATTTCTTCAATTTATTATTTCCCCCACTGTAGATATAGAGCTGTCTGCTAATTCATGCTGCAAACTGTTCCACTGGCCCAATCTAGGTTAAATGTGAGGGGATTTAGTCTAGGGGATTATTTCTAACAGAGTTTCTACTTTGTCACTCAGTTTTGGACAGGTAGGACTCAGCCCTGACTTTCAGCTGTACTAAACTTGTTTTGGGTTAAATGAGGTATTCCTTCACAATGCCTCATGACTATAAGTTACTGAGGAGTGTCATGGCAGAATGCATCTCAGTGGCAGATATGATTTGCGATGTCCTTGGATGTCTGAATGGTGAATATGAAATGTTAATAGGTGTTATCAATAAAGACAATGATGCAAATGGTCTCTTTTTCTAAATAAATGGTGGATTAAATTAAGATGCTAAATCAAAGATAGAAACACTTAAAGATTATCAGAGGTTCAATTTGGTAATCACTAGATGGATATTATTTACATTGTTATAGTCTGTCTTCTTATGTCTTTAGACTAAGCTGACATGGGATTCAGGAGTCCAATGATATAGACATAACACAGGTATTTCAGAAGTCCATAGAAGCATAGAATGGTAAGGTTGGAAGGGACCTCACAGATCATCTAATTCCAACCCCCTGCCATAGGCAGGGACACCTCCCACTAGTACAGGTCACTCAAGCCTAGTCCAACCTGACCTTGAACACCTCCAGGGAGGGAGCAGCCACGACCTCCCTGGGCAACCTGTGCCAGTGTCTCACCACACTCACTGGAAAGAACTTCTTCCTAACATCCAGTTTAAATCTCCCCTCTGCCAGTTTAAACCCATCGCCCCTCATCCTGTCATTACAAGACCTTGTCAATAGTCCCTCCCCAGCCTTCCTGTAGGCCCCCTTCAGATACTGGAAGGCTGCTATAAGGTCTCCTCGAAGCCTTCTTCAAATTGAAAAGACCCAATTCTTGTAGCCTGTCCTCATAGCAGAGCTGCTCCAGCCCTTTGATCATCTTCGTGGCCCTTCTCTGGACCTGATCCAACACTTCCATGTCCTTCCTGTGCTGGGGGCTCCGGAACTGCACACAGTACTCCCGGTGGGGTCTGACGAGAGCAAAGTGGGAGAATCACTTCCCTTGCCCTGCTGGCCACGCTTCTCTTGCTGCAGCCCAGGACTCAGTTGCTGTCTGGGCTGAATGCGCACACTGCTGGCTCATGTTGTGCTTTTCATCAACTCAGACCCCCAGGGCTGCTCTCCAGCCATGCACCACCCAGCCTGTATTTGTGCAAAGTTCTGCAACTTCGAAAAATAATTCAATATATGATACATTTGCACCACACACTCTTACTGCATAAGAAGCATAGGACAGTTTACAACTCTTTCATGTGTAAATTACTTCAAATATATTATAGAAAAAGAAGCTATGCTTGTGCTTTATTACAGAATAAGACAGTGACAATTGTAATTATTGAAGTTAAGTGTTACTCTTCCAGTCCCCAATGGAAGGTAACAAATGGTATACTAACCAACTGCAACCAAAAAACCCAATACCTTTTTCCAGTGGAAGGAAACCAACCAAACCCCATCTTTTAACACTGCCTAATACACCATCTGTATTAGAGCACTTTGCTCTATACAAGGATATTCTCCAAATTATGCTGGACAAGAATTTTTTATGAGCAGCAGGAGGGGATCAGCTTTCTTCTAGAAAGACATCAGCACATCTTGGTGTGCACAGCAGGGGCCTGGAAATTCTTCTTTATACAACTCTATCCATTCAGCCCTTTTGAATAAATGCCAATTTCTTGTAAAAGCTTATGTCACAGCCTCACCAAGCTCTCTACTCTGTGTCAACTCATTTGCAGAGGCAGAATAGAAGAATGTAATAATTATAAAAACTCCTAGAAATAAAATGTGGAACGTCTGTGCTTTTGTGATGGTTTGGGAGCTACCCACACTACCCGCTCCCCCCCCACCTCCCTGATTCACCAGACTAGGCTCAACCAGCTGGAAGTTAAGGACTGAAGCTATATTTACAGCTTAGCACAATATACAAGGATATATATACACAATATACAGAAATATTTACAATTATATACAAGTTAAAAGTAATACAGAAACACAAAATCCCTCCCAAAACAATCAGATTGCCAGGAGGCTCCCAACCCAAACCTCCTCTCCCTTTCCCCCATCTTTCCCTCCTTTCAGAAATAACCAGATGAATCTCCATATATCTCACATGATAAATCTGGAGAGATCTGAGGTGAGATGTCAAAAAAAGATGACAAAAAAGGTTAGGGGAAAAAGAGGGTTAGGTTGGATTAGGGTTAAGGCAGATGACACCACACAGACCACCAGAGAGAAGTGACAACTAGCTGAGAAGTGTGTGAGATGTGAGTCTCTCATCTCATATGTTTTGACTAGTTGCATTTCTCAGCAGAAGAATGAGTGATACAGGTTACCGTTCTTTTTCTTTCTCCTTTCTTCTCATAGCTGAGGATTTAATTTCTCTCAGTAAAATATTCCAATTAGCCTCAAACCAGCACAGCTCTGTAGACACGGATTGCTCAAAAGGTAAATGTAGTTCACTAACTTCCTCATGTGCAGTGAATATGCTCTGTAGCCCATGAAGTGACTCAGGTTTCTCTAAAAAGATATCACAGGCTGAGAAACAGGAATTATTCTGGCATTAGAATCATCCACCCTTGTGCCACCTCTTGACAGTTTTTCCAGTGCTACATCTCAAAATTGTGTTGTTTGGACAAGACTATATGATATGTAATGATGATATTGCAATTTTTATGTTCTTTAAAACATATTATTAAATAAGTGGCTTGAACATAAGGCAATGTGACATGTCCTTTAGTTTTAGATTAAATACAATTTTAATGCAATTAGCCACCTCACACTTTATTCTAGTATTTTTGCAAGCAAGTATGTCTTAAAAAAAAACCCCAACCAACCAAATCTCAAATTATGTTTCTAAGTAAACTGTTTTGCTCATAAGCTCTGTCCTCCTTCCTTCATAAAAAGAAGTTCAGATGAACAGTTGTCATAAAATATTGTGTGTAGAATTTCATAAGAGGCTTTTATATAACAGTAAGCAAATGAAACTTATCTCCTGGCATTCACCAGATACATAGTCTGGCAGTAAATCAGCTCTTCTAACACAGTGTTTGTGATGACACAGATCTCAGATGTGTGGCAATAACAGACAACACTACACTGAAGTTCAACACGTATTCTCTTGAAGAAAGAGAACATAAGCTGTGAATAAAATAATGTGCTTCCCCTCCACCCACCNATTCACAATTCCTGCTTGAACTGGTGGACATCATAAGGTTAGCTCTGGTCAAGCAACAACACAACTAGTCAAGTGTGCTACCTCTTACAATGGACTCGGTTATATGGGAGGAATAGCATTAACCTGGCTTACTTGTTCCTCCCAGGTAGGACTCTGATGAGCAGGAGTTTCTCTTTTCAGGAAACATTCACTAGTGTTATTCTGAAGAAAACAATTCCTGCTGGCTTCACAGAATGTGTGTGCCCTCAAAATCCAGAAGAGATTGTGTGATTTTACACTCAGCTGCCAAATACCTGGCTTGATGTTAACATGTGGGAGTTGTGAACACCCAATGCTCTCAAAGTCCATATAAGAGTACTGAAAAACTCTCACACTAGAACTGTGTTTCCTTTTCTTACATTTAAATGGAATTTCCAGCATTTGTTGTTCTGCTTTTAGCTTTTTGTCTTTTCTCTGGGTATCACTGAGAACAGTCTTGCTCTGTTCTTTTTCCACCCTCCTATCATATAAACACATTAGTTAGTCTCTTCCAGCATCTTTTCTTCTCCAAGCTAAAAAGTCTCCTGCTCTTTAGGCTTTTCTCAGAAAGATGCTTCACAACCTTATTCATGTTTGTGGCCCTTCGTTGTAATTTCTCCATATCTCTCCTGTACTGAAGCCAAGGAAGTGTAATGGGGGGCTTGGAACTGGACCCAGCAATCGATATGTGGCCCCACCAGTGCAGAGCAAAGAGTAAGGATCTGTTAACATTGCTTTTTCTTATGCAGCCCAGGATGCTGTGGGCCTCCTCTGCTTCCAAGGTGCATTGCTGGCTTGTGGTCAGCTGTTGGCAGCTCTCAAATTCAAAACCAATTAAATGAATGGCAATGTCTGAAATTAAGTACCTTCTGAATGAGCCACTTGAACCTGGTTTTCCTTTATCTTTCCTTAGGCAGACATCTCAGATGTGTCCCAAATTAACATTTATAAAAGATGAAGTGTCGTTATGAGGAGAATTTGAGATTTTTCCCAGAATACTGTATAGCTTGTTAGTCTGTGATCTGGCATTAGAGTATAATGAGTCATGTAAATTAGATATTAGAGAGCTGATTTTCTAACTTTGAAATAAATTTGTTGGCTAGAAATGCTATAAAAATGGTTCACTTTCCCCCACCCCTCACCCTCCAATTGGAAAATTCAGGTGATCAGCTATCTTTAGAATGAAAATGTATTCTGAAGGTGTGTTTTGATAAAATGTGTCTCTTTGGTAGCTAAGGAGTTCAGTGAAATTAAGATTTTTTTTTTACAATTATACACGTATGCATAAAGAAGTAGTGGGAGGCAAAACTGTTTGATGAAAATTAAATCTCTAGAACTTTTAGAAACATAAAGGGTCAAAGAGCCACAACAGGAAAATTCAGTATCCTTTCATTACTTTAAGCTGAGTCCCTTTGTGATAATATCCTACAACTGGCAAATGAAAAATAAAAATCTGCTATCATTAAGCATTATGTTTAAAAAAAAAAAGTTTATTTGATCACATTTTTTATGATTTAATGTTGCTGGTGGTGATTGCTTCCCTTTTGTTCAAACTAAAGTGTGTTTGCATTGATTCTGAGAGGAAACAGGTATTCAAGCACAGGCAGGTGTTTGTTGGTGATTTAGCTCATACTGCCTCTGCCTTTTGCATATGAAACAAGTAATAAGGAACTTCTTCCAATTCTTTTGCAAAGCTTAGGCTAGGGATTTGTTATTTTACAGCCCACTTGTCATACAGAATGGTACAGGGTGATCATATGCTATAGCTTGCTGCCCATAAGGAACAATAGGGACAATATCCTTTTTTTTTGGTTTTTGATTCATAGGTTGAATTTAAATTATATACAAGGAAAATTTCTCATGGTCTGATTCTTAAAGAGTATAATAGCTTCTAGAATTCATGCCAGAGTACTTAAAAGTGGTAAATTTGATTACATTACAGACACTGTCCCTGCTACTTGAATATGCCTCAGTTTTCACAGAAAATAATGATTGTGAGTAGTGCTTTGCAATGCTTCTGAGCTGCGTTGCATCATTAACTGTGAGTGATATACTTGAGTAGCATCTAAAACCCATAAAGATTAGGAGGTGTGGTGTTAAAAAATTGAAATAAATAGATTAAGGATCATGATCTACAGTGCACAAAGAATTTTTAGTGGGGTTTTTTTTGTTTGTTTGTTTGTTTTTAATTTTTTAATTTTTATTACTACATGATAATACTGTAAGGCTTTGAGAATAGTAGTGTAGAAAGACACCTGAAATCTTCACGTTGTGAATGCAGGCATCCTTGCAATGTACCCTTCATGGCTTCATGGTAAGACTCATGATGAGACTGTCTTGTCTCATATTATACTGCCTTCTCTTAATTAGACTATAGGGAAGCCATGGTCTGTCTACAGTGTATAGTGGTTAGGGACATGTTAGGGATTCCAGGATTCTCACATGTTATGCTTACAGGCACTTTTGTTGCTGTTAGTCATGCTGACCTTGAAGTCCTCTGAGATCTGCATGTAAGAGGGTTCCCAACACCACATCTTAGCAAACCTATACTTTTGACAGCTGAATGTACAAGGAGGACCTCAATTTGTCTGATGCCTCTAGAGACTTTCAAATTTTGCAGAGCCTTGGAGGCAAATTTTATGTTTCCATGTAAGCCCTTATCGACTCTTTCCATTGTTTCCAGAAGGTTTTCACTATACCAGTGCATGTGTAGCTTGAGTATTCATAGTCTAGTTCAAGCACAAATGGATGGACAATTCTCTAAGGGTGTTGGCAGGGAGGCTGTTAAAGACAGTTATGTCTGTCAAACATTTCAGATAAAACATTAAAAATTATGCAGAGGTATTTTTTCAATCATTCTAAATGTATTTATCATTTGCCACATGTCATAGAATCAGTCAGGGTTGGAAGGGACCACAAGAATCATCTAGTTCCAACCCCCTGCCATGGGCAGGGACCTTACCCTACATCAGGCTGTCTAGAGCCTCATCCAGTCTGGCCTTGAACACCTCCAGGGATGGGGCTTTGACCACCTCCCAGGGCAACCCATTCCACAGTCTCACCACTCTTGTGGTGGAAAAACTTCTTTCTAACATCCCATCTGAATCTACCCATTTCTTTCAGTCTGTCCTCATAGGAGAGGTGCTCCAACCCTCTGATCATCCTTGTGGCCCTTCTCTGGACATGTGCCAGCACATAGCCTTCTTGTAATAGGGGTTCCAGAACTGGATGCAGTACTCCAGATGGGGTCTCACCAGAGCGGAGTAGAGTGGGAGGATCACTTTCCTCACCATGCTGGCCACACTTTTCTTGATGCAGATTGGCTTTCTGGGCTGCAAGTGCACCCTGCTGGCTCATATTGAGCTTCTTGTCCACCAGCATCCCCAAATCTCTCTCCCCAGGGCTGCTCTCAAACCAGTCACTTACAAAAAATGGAGTAAAGCCCCAAGCAGTGCAAACACTCCTATCCGACTACAACTGATTTCTACTCCAGTTGCTGAATAGCATTTTCTTTAGCTGTCACATAAAGGGTCAAATCCAGGAAGTGTTTCAGATGCTTGGAATGTGATCCTCCATATTTCCACACAATGACTACAGCTGGATGGAGCATGAGATGAAATTTGATCAAAACATTTTATATTAAAAGGGACACTACAAAAGACTTCCTAAGTTGCAAAAGCAGTTGAAGAAGGTTGCATGGGGACTTGACAGATTAAAAGCTGATGGCACTGCTGTCACAGTCTCAGCAGAGATCCAGCTTGATCTCATTAGCAACAGAGAACTAGAAGCACAGAGGATCAGTCATGAAAACAAATGATTCAGAACGCAATGGAAACTATTATTTAGATGCTAGTGGTGGTCCTGTACATGCAGGCCGCAGACAAAGCCAGAACAGGAGAAAAGACTAACATATTGTAAAATATGATGCAGTTAATGTAACTCAGAGGTTATCCTTTTTTTTTTTTTTTCCCAAGTGCTCAGGAAACAGATTTCTGCAGTAAATTTATATCTACGAGGGAGTTTGTGTCATAATAAATTGTATCTGAATCATGAGAAATTGCAAGAAGAAAGTCCCAGAAGAAATGATGGTTGAGTTTGAAATGTTTTCAATTTTTAAAATATTTTCACTCCTGTCTGTCCAACTCAGGCTCAAAGTGGGTGCATTTTTAACTTCTGAGTGGTCTGGTAAGGTAATTTCTTAATGAGCCAGCTACTAAAAAACCAAATATTTGGCAATTTAAAAAAATACTCATGTATGATGCAAGGCAATAAATCCTAACCACTTAATATGAAGCTGATGACTTACATTTCAGTTTGATAAGTAGCATTTTACATATGAGGAAGAAAGTGTTACAAAAAGGAATTCAAATTCCCGTATATGAGGTTGGGGGTGTTGGTGTGTAATATATGTTTATTTTTTCCCCTTTGAAATCACAGTTGTAGTTATTAGGTTTCTTGTAAAAGTTGGAGGTTGAAAGCTGAACTAGAGATCAAGGGGACATTTAGCTTTTTTTTTTTTTAGATTGTAAATAGTCCTCCTTTTGTTGAATTCTTGGAGGTGTCATGTGGATTTTGCTATTTTGTCAACAAGAAACAGAACTGCAAGAGGATGAGATTAAGTAAAAGTTTCATGTAAAATTGAGACTGAAAGCTGAATCAGAGATCAATGGGAATTTTAGTACTTTTTCTAATTGCAAACAGTTCTTCTTTTGTTGGTGCTTTGAGATGTCATGTGGATTTCCACCATTACCTTATTATTTAAAGCTTAATTTATAGTTTTAAACACAGTAATAGGTTTCATTCTATTCATAAAAAGCTATTTGTGATGTGACTCATTAAGCTTCTTAACTGATCTTTTTCTTCTCCATGAATTTAAAACAAAAGCTTCACAGTAACACAGCTCCTGAGTCATTAAGATCACTGCCTCTCATTCTCTATAGTCTGCCACAAAAGCGTATTGAATCATCACAATGGGGATGTAAGAGGGGTTCCAGAGAGCATGCTGTGCAGACATGGATGGCATGTATTTATGCAAAGTCTGATAGACAAGTTATGAATATGAAGTTTAGGCTCGAGGTGAGGAGAAAGTTCTCCACTGAGAGAGTCATTCACTACTGGAATGGGCTGCCCAGGGAGGTGGTGGAGTCACCGTCCCTGGAGGTGTTCAAGGTGGGTTTGGACGTGGTAGTTGGTGCCATGGTCTAGTCTTGAGGTCTGTGGTAATGGCTTGGACTTGATGATCATTCAGGTCTCTTCCACCCTTGGTGATACTGTGATACTGTGAATAAAAGTACCAGATAAATTTGCTATTACCTCCTCTACACTATTGGTTGAAGTTAGTCTCTAAAGTAATCTATTTCATCAGCTGCTGTTAGGTTTCCTTTTTTTTTTTTTTTTTAAGGGAAATAGTATTCCCCCCACCCCAAAAAAAAAAAAAAAAAAAAAAAAAAAGAAAAAAAAGAAAGACATCAACGCATTGATTATAGCTGTAAATGAATATCGAACAAGGAGTGAAAGAGTTAACAGATCTGTTCCTAAGCCTATGCAAACAAGCAGTATCAGGTCTGCATTCAGAAGCTGTGTCATTTAAAACTAGTGTAAAACACTAGAAAATAAGATGTCTATAATAAGAACTATGACATAAAGTAGAAAAGATAAGCAAGTGCCTGCAGATCCTTACTGAATGTCAAAGCTATTCAGTAACACCTCCTGTAGGGCAAAAATCCAAGAAGACGTGCTCTTTATTTCCATAACTATAATTTCCATAATACTGAAAAGAACTTAGGTCATTAGGTAGCCAGGATTTGTGTTAAATTCAGTTAAAACAGCAGTTGCAGAGGTGAAAGAGATTGAATGACTTTGACCTCCCATGGGTAAGAAGAACCAGGACAAGCAAGCAATTGGCTGAGCTAGTGCCATCGGTGACATAGGGGTCAGTTCACTAGAAGTCTTCAGTTCAAATCATCAAGAAAAGTTTTGTTGCACCCCTTAGCAAGAACAGACAAATCTCTTATATGCTGACCCCAGCAATATACACCAACATGTAAGACAATGATGCATTAATTAATCTCCAGTGGCACACTGTCAAGAATTGACAGTGTGTGATAACTACTGTATTGTAAGTGACCTTGTTTCTAATGCTGGTTAGTCTGATATAATTGCTAGTCCTATCATGTATTTTCTGAGTTATTTCTGCTGTCATTGTGGGTAGATACAAAAAGGGAACTGAATTTACAGCATGTATTAAGGATTAGCACTCAGCTTGACAAGTTTCCCTTATTCTGCATTAGCAGTGATACATATGACTGGGTTGCTATTATAATTTAAAAACAACCAAACCAACCCAATCAAACAACACATTTTAAAGTACACTGCATTTAAAAAAAAATCACTTACTTCCTGAATGAAAGTGTTAAAGGTAGTTTGCCTCTTACTGTAACACAGGGGAATTTATAATGCAAACATAACAGGCAATCATAAAATAGGAAAGTCCTTTGTGTTAAAGGAAAACATCGAAAAATGTCCATATCATACTTATGGGACTATATTTTTTAAAATTTAGAGTAAGTAGACAAATTGAGAAATATTAATAGATTTTCACTGTCCGTAATATTAAAGAGGCACCAGTTCTTATTAGATGCTGACTTTCTACTTAATTTTTGAGACTTTTTCCCTCACTAAAGTACAAGTTATTTTATTTCTAATGAACATGTTATGTTTTTCTATTTGATAATCATAATTGTATATTATAATTATTTCCTATATGAGTAAAATCTTTTCTCCCATGGTTTGGTATGATGCTTCACATTCTGCAGATTTTGATAGGAGTTCCCCCTTAGGCATGTGGGAGTCGATCACATTACATAGGTAATACTAAGAAAGATTCCACATGGAGTTGACAGATGCATTCTCTCCTAGGACACCTCAATTAAAGGCTTAAGTTCAATCAGGGTACAAGCAGTCTGCAAAAGTTTCCCAGTCAGCAACACAAAATTTTTGATGCAGTCTTATTAGGTCAAGTTTCACTTCAAGCTTTCATTGAGCCATAAGCTCAAATCCTGCAGCTTTGCAGACAAAATTTACAGTACACATGGGTACAATTTCCTGTCTTTTAGGATTTTGAAAATCTGCCTTCTCTTACACATATATCTGTTAGGTTTTATCTACAGGACGAGTTTACAGCTTTAACCATGGGCTTCAGTAATCCAAAACACATCACTTCTAGTTTAAGTTATGGATTATAATTTTGACTAAGTTAGAAAAGGTATGGAGTAGGCTGAAAAAAGGCGCTCCACTCCAAATCAAAACTTAGAATGATAGAAATAAACTACATCAATATTGCTTCTAGCTCAGTCTAACAGTAAAAGATCCTATAAACAATCTGATCTTGAATTACTAATATATGATTTCCATATGGGTGCTCATAAGCTTGAAGTTGAGCATTCCCTCAAAAGTCTACAGCATTAAGAACCAGTTATTCCAAACATAGCCCACAATTTCAAAGGAAAGGATAGAGTCTGGATCTCAAAAAGTTAGCTTATTTAGCAGTAAAAAAAAAAAAAAAAAAAAAAAAAAAAAGTGTGCCTCATATTTGTTTGGTGTTCCTTCTTATGTATATCTGTATGAAATTTCCCTTGCTACAAGTTATTTCACAGTATGAAGTGTTTTTAGTTTGTCAGAATAATAAAAAATAGTCAGAAACACTGCAGGTGATGAAGAGAGATTGGGGAGTGGGGGAAAAAGAGAAAAATCAAGAAAAAGCCAATCAATATTTTATAATCATCTCTCTAGAGGCTTCTAAAGCACCATTTACAAAATATGAGACATTTTAAGACAGGAAAGTGTTGCACATACAGGGCATTCAAAAGTGAGAAATCAAAGCTTACATCTAAAAAGAGAAAGCATAGCACATATATATTCTCCTAAATAACTTTAGGTTTTAATAATTCGCTACATAATCAGTATGCAAAAATATACCTGTAAGGCTCAGTGGACTACATGATATCAACATGGTGTTAGTACTTTGCTGCCTGTAAAAGTCATGAGACATGCAGATCTACTCACCATGGCAAGGTGATTTAACTGCCTTGGTTATCTTCCTATAGGAAAACTGTAGTAAGTGGATGCCTTAATGTGAGGTGAAGCTGAGAAGATGATGGGTAGGGTAAGATGGAATGTAGTCCACCAATATTATTGTGACAGATTTATTCCATAAAATGTTGCCAGAGTCCATTCTCTCCCTTTTATGTTTAGCTGGCACAGTCTGGTCACATCCATACTAATAAAATATTTTGGACTTCAGGACAGGAAAAATCACATCCAGACTGCTTACTAGGAATGGTATCTGTCCTATTCTAACTATTAAATCATGTCCAGAAATGGTTTGGGAGATTTGGTCTTGCCTGTAGCTCTAAAAACCTAACAGCTTAGGTAATTATATTCCTGTTACTGCAAGTACAACTATGTTTTGCTTAATTTTTTAGTGCATCTGCAATTGCAGAAGGGAATTTCTTTCACCAGAGAGATTCATCTGCAGATTAGAAAGCCTGAATTAAGGTGTTGGCACATAAATATCCATGGGAATGCTGATTTTCTACACTCCAGTTATGGACAAGGATGAATGAAGCTAACAGAATTATTAGAGTCTAGCAATCTTTGAAGTGATTTGTAGTCATTGACCATAGACTGAGGCCATTCAGTGCATTTTTTGAGTCATCAGAGAGTGTATTGATGCAATTTAACTGGACCTGAGCAAAGCCTTCGACACTGTCCCGCAACACATCCTGGTCTCCAAGCTGGTGAAACATGGGTTTGATGTGTGGGCCACTAGATGGATAAAGAATTGGCTGTCAATGTCCAAGTGGAGGCCAATGACAAGCAGAGTCTCTCAGGGATCACTCCTGAGACCTGTCTTGTTCAACATCTTTGTCGGGGACATGGACAGAGGCAGTGAGTGCACCCTCAGCAGGTTTGCTGACAACACCAAGCTGTGTGTCATAGCAGACATGCTGCAGGGAAGGTGTACCATCCAGTGGGACCTGAACAGGCTGGAGATGAGGCACAAGCCAGCCTCATGAGGTTCAACAAGACCAAGTGCAAGGTCCTGCATCTGAGTTAAGGCAATACCAAGCACAAATACAGGCTGGGTAGTGACTGGCTGGAGAGCAGCCCTGAGGAGATGGGCTGCTGGCGGACAAGAAACTCAACATGAGCCAGCAACATGCACTTGCAGCCCAGAAAGCCAATCTGATCCTGGGCTGCAGCAGGAGAATTGTGGCCAGCAGGTCAAGGGATGCGATTCTCCCCCTCTGCTCCACTCTGGTGAGATCCTATCTAGAACACTGCATCCAGTTCTAGAGTCCCTATTATGAGAGAGATGCTGACATGTTGGAGTACATCCAGAGAAGGGCCATGAGGATGATCAGAGGTTTGGAGCACCTCTCCTATGAGGACAGACTGAAAGAATGGGGGTTGTTCAGTCTGGAGAAGAGGAGGCTCTGAGGTGACCTTATTGTGGCCTTCCAGCATCTGAAAAGGGTCTACAAAAAAGCTGGGGGGGGGACTTTTTAGGATGTCAGGTAGTGATAGGACTAGGGGGAACAGAACAAAGCTAGAAATGGGTAGAAAGTTAGAAGTTTTTCCACCATGAATGTGGTGAGAATGTGGAATAGGTTGCCCAGGGAGGTGGTCAAAGCCCCATCCCTGGATGTGTTCAAGGCCAGGCTGGATGAGGCTCTTGACAGCCTGATGTAGGGAAAGGTCTCTGCCCACGGCAGGGGGGTTGGAACTAGATGATCCTTGTGGTCCCTTCCAACCCTGACTGATTCTATATAGATATCCACAGACATATGGCAGGTTTTAAAGGAGTTCAAGGGATGCTCAAACCTTTCTGTGGCTGCAGATGGGATACACTGGGGTATTCCAAACAGCACTGGACACCTTTTCTAGGCAGCTGAATCTAACACAGCCACTTCCAAGCAAAAACTAAAACCAACCCACCAAAAAAAAAAAAAAAAAAAAAAAACCAAAAAAACAAACAACCCCAAAAAAACCACAACCAAAAAAACAAAAAAACCCCAACCACACAACAACAAAAACACCCATGTAGTAGAGGTGTAATTAATGCAAGATTATATTTTTTCAAAATTTAATAATGTTTATTAATATTCAGAATGCTCTCCATTCCAATCACTAATTTTAATAATCAATTCTTTGCATTGGTCATGGAAACTTTATATACAGGCAATAACAGGATCAACTAGTAATAATATATAATGTTAATTAAACTCAGTTGAACAGGAAGAGGTGGTTTTGTGGTTAGTGTACTGCTTGTGGTCAATACACTGCTTGTTCACTGGATGGACTCAAGGAGCTTCTTTCTGCTTATGGCAGAAGGCAATGGTGAATCACAAAAGGCTTTAAGTATTTATTGACAAAATATTATTTCTCAACTTGTGAGACTGGCTACAGCTTCAAACAGCACCCAAAGCACATGGTGGGGTTGCTGCCAGCGGTCTCAAAGCTTTTAGAGGCTTCAGAGTTTTCCCAGGCTCTTTTCTCAGGCAGCTGGGAGTCTGGCACAGACTCTGACCTGATTCCTCTTGATTCCCAATTCAGCAGAAGCCTTGCAGAGGTGTAGGCAGGACGTCTTGTGATGTGCAGTCTCAGCACAATGTCACGCTGGCTGTGCAGGCCAATCATGTGGAGGCATTTAGAGCCTGTTCCTGGTAAGGAACTCTGGGAAGGCAGTTTCCAGGCAGTTCAGGACATAAGGCAGCATGAATACAGTGGCAGAGAGCACGGATACAAGGGCAGAGCACATTGTGTCACCTGCTCATGTTCTTTTATCAATACAGCCTGAAACTAATGGGCCTTTGGACACAGAATAGCCAATCAGAACGGCACTTAGCCAAGCTTGACATATTAGGTGAAGCCATAGGCTTGTTTTTTTACCCAAATTTGAGTAGAACACAGGCCTTGCACAAGGTGAGCATGTGTACCTTGTTTACCACAGGATGCAAAGGCCCAGGATCCTTAGATTCAGTGGTTCCAGATTCTTTGTCCTCTTTCCAGTGGTTGCTTTTCCCCAAAGCAGAGAAAGGGAGAGCAGAAAAAACATGTCTGTGCCTGCTTAGGCCTACCACAACAACCTGAAACAAAGAACCACCACCACTACACAACAAATAAAAATGTAGTTTGTTTTGGTTGCTTGGTTTTTCAGTGGTTTTTTGTTTTTTTTTTGTTTTTTTTTTTTTTTTTTTTTTTTTTTTTTTGTTTTTTTTTTTTTTTTCTTCTCATTTTTAAGACTAAGATAAGACAACCTCTGGAAACTCATAATTCTTTCCATAGCCTGAAAGGGAACCTGGTGTGGTCTTACCATTACAGTCCACTAGATAATTTCAGCTGAAAGGATCTACAAGCAGATATGATCAAGTTTCTGCTTATCTATTTGAATCTCAGAAGTGCATGTTAATTTTGCAGGTAAGAAATGAAAGATTATTTGCAATCATTTTGCATTCACTCTAATACATAAGTAAAGGAAATAAGTTGTGCTATGTAGGAGATCTGGATATAAGAAAAGATAAAAACTCATTTCTGACGGTTTCACAACAGCATCAACTTTTACAGTGTTACTTGTAAAGATCTCTTATGTTACCACCTAAGGAAGATTTGAGCTTCTTCCATCAGCATTTCTGTAAACATGTAAGGAAGACTTTTGAGCAGTATGGCAACGACTGCCTAACTGATTAAATTCTGTTCTCATTATACCGTTTATAATTTGAATTCACAGCAGTGATTCTGTCTAGAGTGACTATTTGGGTGTAAACGATAGAATTCTGAGGTGTTGTTTTCTTCCTCTTTTACTTACCTTCAGTATTGCATATAGGTGTCAAAATATTGGTAGCAAGGGAGTTGCAGGGGTGACCCTTGTGAAAAGAGGTCAGGGGCTATCCTTTGCTGGACACAGCTGTTTCCCTCTATTTCCAGCTGACTCTGCAATGGATCTACACAGGACACAGCTGAATCCATCAGCAAAGCTGGTGACACCTCTGTGAAAATGTTTAAGAGGGCAAAAAGTGATTGATTTGGTAGGTAGGAGAGAAACAAAAATAGTGGGAAACAGCAGAAGGAATGAATACAGAGGAGAAGATGCTTCATATTTCATGTTTCTTCAAGGGGTAGATATCCATTTCAGTCTACAGAGCAGACACAGCAGAGAAGAGTATATCCTGAGAGAATGGCAACCTCTAGAGAAGTCATGAAGAAACAGATCTGTTTGGTTGTTGGTGGGTTGGTTTGTTTGTTTTAAACAGAACTTCAGCCCATAGGAAAGGTGGTGTTGGAGCAGGAGAAAGTGTTAAAGCAGTGGCAGAGAGCAGCCACTTTCTGCTGTACTTAATCCACCATCCCACTTCCTCCCTGCACTATTTGGGGCAGCAGGAAAGAAATCGGGCTTGGAAAAGGGGGGAGTAAAGGGACTGCTTTAATAATTGTATTTGTTTCTCATCACTTAAATATTTTCTAACTGACTATACATTAATTTTCTCCAAACTGAGTCTGTTTTGCCTTTTACAGTAACTGGTAAGAACTCACTCCATTTTTGTCTCACCCCATGAGCTTTCTCATTCTATTTTCTTTCTCTGCTCCTTTGAGGAGTGAGCAGTTGGATGGGGTTTTGTCTGCCAGTGTTAAACACCACCATTTCAAACACAATTGAGATTACCATGGAATAATGTACTCCTTACCATTTTCTAAGGATCTCTAAGAAGTCTTCCTGAAAACATTACATAGGTAGTAAATTTCACCATAATAACTAATAGTTTTAGTGTATACTGATCGCATTTCATAAATTTGGGCTAAAGCACAAGAGCAGTCATTACAGATTTGATTCACTTGTCCATACTTAGGTATCTTAACGCCATACGAAGTACTCTGGGGATGCATCTGGTACTTCAGAAAGGCATCACTTTCCTGCAGGCTTTATGTCTTATCTGAAAGTTTTATTCACACAAGTCTCATATCATATGATATCTGAAATACCAGGGAACTACTGGAGAGAGTTCAGTGGAGTGCTACAAGTATGATTTAGGGAACAGAACATCTCTCTTGTGAGAAAAGTTGAGAGACCTGAGGCTGTCTAGTCTGGAGAAGGCTGAGAGGGGAACTGAGACAATATTTATAAATACATAAAAGGTGAGTGTCAAGAAAAAGGGGCCAGCCTATTTTCAGTGGTACCCAGCAACAGGATGAGGGACAGTGGGTACAAACTAGAACACGGGAGGTTACACCTAAACGTAGGTAAAACAAAGGTACTGCCACAGAACATTGTGACAGATCTACATACGATGATTTTCTAGAAAAATCCTGGCAAGTGGGGAGATCTCTAGCGACTAGAAACTGATTACAGTAACCCCTGTTTTTAAGAAAAGCAAAAAAGAGGATTGAAGAACTATAGGCTGCTCAGGTCCCACTCAATCCCAGGGATGTCATGGAGTACATCCGCAGAAAACATTTCCCAACACGAAGAGAACAGTACACGAGAATAGTCAACATATTTACCAATGGCTTGACCAAGTAACCTGCCTTTTACCATGAAAGGATTGGCAATGTTGATGAGGATAAAGCTGTGAACATAACACATGTTGATTTCAGCAAGGCTTCCAGTGCCTTGTCTGACAGCATTTGCATTTGGAAGCTGAGAAAGTACTGACTAAAGAATAGACTGCCAGGCACCAGACACATAAAAAACTGGCAGGGCAGGACCACCAAAATCATGTGGCAGCAGTCAATATCTTGATTTCTAGTGTGTAGCAGTTTACCCTAGAAGGTGATACTGGGGCCAATGCCATTGGATAGCCTAAACAGTAACATGAAGGTTATGACAGGAAGCACACCCAGCAAATTTAAGGGCAACGCTCAGCAGAGGGTGAGTGCAGGTACACCAAACTGCAGACCTTCAGCCCAATGAGACCTTGAAATACTTCAGGTTTACACTGCAGAAACCTCATGAAGGTCATGAGGAAAAAGTCCAAGTTCTGCAGCAGTGGAAGTTTGGACCTTCTAGAAAGGTCTTGTGATTGTGCCAAAATCCAAGACAGCAGCATGCTGTTGCTGCACATAAAGCAAACTGTGTCCTGGGCTGCATTAAAAGGAGCATGGTCAGCATAATAAGGAAAAAAAACCAAACCAAAACAAAAAAAAACCCCCACCCCCTCCTCTGGACTAACAAGATTTCTGGGCTCACCAGTTCAAGAGAATCAAGGAACTGCTGGAGGAAGAATCTAGAGGAAGGCTACAAAGATTGAAGGGGACTGAAGCATCTACAACTCCCTGAAAGACGGTTGTAGCAAGGTGGAGACTTTCAAAATTTGTCTGAGAGCAAGCCTGTGCAACATGTCCTAGGTGACCCTGCTTTAGCAGATGGGTTGGACTAGATGATACCAAGAACTCCTTCCAAACTCCTAACATTCTGTGAAATGATGAATTCCGACAACCTTATACTTGCCAAAGGCTCTGCAGGGTTTATTATGGATTTACTGGGAATTTCAATGAGGAATTTTCACTTAAAGGTACCAGTGGCACAAATTGTGAGTTGCTAAATACGCTATCCACCTGGCAAATGAAGTGGTGGTTTGAGAGATAAACATTGCCATATGAGCTCACATTGTATTCATGAAACTGAACCCTCATTGCCAGGTTTCCTTCATCCTAATTCAATGCTTCTCAAAATGTTTCACAGATTAAGTCCTGATATTTTTAGTTTTATAAGTGAACAGAAAGAAAAAACCTGAACATAGAGGACCTCAGCCTAAGTAAGGAGAGCCAGCCAGCACCCATGAGCAACATCAGAATGATCAAGTCTATCCCTAACTAACCGGGGGGCCACCAGGCCCCCCGGCCTTTTTGGTCACCTTCACCATTCACCCAGTGTGCACCATGGGTACTCACCAGTGACGAACGGGAGAAGGATCCCTCTGCCCAGTTGGGCAAGCTTGGGGCTTCTGCCTTTCCTGGGGCTGATTAAAAAGGGGAGTGGGAAGGGAGGGCAAAGTAGTCACACCTGGGGTGGGAGGAGACTCCAACAGAGCCCAGGTGCTCTGGGATTTGAAGGAAAAAAGGGGGAAATGGTGTGTGGGTGGGAAAGGGGCAGATATGCTGGAAAAGGGAAGGTGATGCTGAAAGGAAGGAGACAGAGAGGAAAAGGATGGAGATAGAGATAAGAAGATATGGGAAAAGGAAGGAGATGGAGAGGAGAGGAAAGGAAGATGATGGGGGAAAACAGGAGATGAAAAGGAAAGGAGGAAGATTAAAAAAAACAAAACAAACCAAACAACAACAACACCCAAACAAAACCACAAACAAAAAACCCCAACCAAACCAAAACAACAAACAAAAACTGGGCTGTAGTGTTTGCAGTGAAACCAGCCTTTTCAAGACCAACCCTTTGTCATTTCTGCTAGGAGCAGTAACCAAACATCTTCACTGGCTCACTATATTGGTTGAAGAAGAGCAAGCCACAGCTTTTTAAGAGGAAAAATGAGGAAATGAAAAACTAAGAAATAAAGATGAAAAAGAAAAACAAATACAATTTTTTAATATATATATACACATACATACACACACACACACACGCACACAAAGTGTGAGGTCTTTTAGCAAGTTCTCAATGGGAAAACAATGTGCCTTTCTGGCCAAGAGGGCCAATGGCATCTTGGTGTGCATCGAGAAGTGTTTCCAGCAGGTCTAGTGAGGTTCTTCTCCCCCTCTACTCTGCCCTGTTGAGACCACACCTGTAACACTATGTCCCGGTTTGGGTTCCTCAGTTTGAGAGAGACAGGGATCTCCAGGAGAGAGTCCAATGGAGAGGCACAAGGATGATTAGGAGTCTTGAGTATCTTCCCTGTGAAGAGAGACTGAGAGACCTGGGGTGGGGCTGTTTAATCTGGGGAGGAGAAGGCTGAGAGGGGATCTGATTGATGTCTATAAATCCCAAGATCACCAGCCCTTGTTCTTGTAGGTGACTTTAATCTACCAGATATATGCTAGAAACTTAGCAGAGAGGAGACCGTCTAGAAGATTTTTAGAGTGTATGGAGGGTACAAGGATAGCTTCTTGACACAGTTGGTGTGTGAGCCTACCAGGGGTGACCCTCTGCTTGACCTGCTGTTTACAAATATAGAGGGGCTGGTGGGAAGTGGTGGTTGGAGGTTGTCTGGGTTGCAGTGATCATGAAATAAAGTTTTCAATATAAAGTGAAACTAGGAGGGGCATCAAGAGAACACGCACATTAGACTTCTGGAGGGCAGACTTTGGTTTGTTCAAGGAACTAATTTGGAGGGTATCTTGGTAAACAGCCCTTAGAAACACAGGAGTCCAGGAAGATTGGATCTACTTCAAGAAAGAAATCTTGAAGGCACAGGAACAGGCTGTGCCAACATACCAAAAGTGGAGCTGATGGGGAAATTGACTGCCCTGGATGAGCAAGGGGCTTTTGAAGGAATTAAAGGAAAAAAAGAGGGTGTACCACCTTTGGAAAGAGGAGGAGGTAACTTGGGAAAAGTTCAAGGATGTTGCTAGGTCATGTAGGAAGAAAATTAGAGAAGCAAAAGCACAGTTAGTACTTAGACTGGCCACTGCTGTGAATAATAATAAAAATAAATAAAAAATATGCTATCAGTCACCTCCAGGGGATATGTAAACATGTTCATCCAACCCTATGAACCATGGCTAACCTTGTTCTGTTAAACAAAGTTTTAAACTGACATTTTTGGTTATCTACATAATCAGTAGTATGATCAGATATTTTTATCAGCTCAAGAATAGAATTTTTCTGTCAAGGTCTTCACTGTGTTTATAGCCATGGAAGAGCTGTGATACTGGTGTACCTGAGAACATAAGCTATTATTATGGTTTTAATGACCATTTTGTACTTTAGACCTACTTACTAGAGGTAATTTTATGCACCATAATAAAGACTGGTACTTGCATTTCTTCCCACACATTACATATACATGCAATCATCTCCATTACACACAAAAGCACAAAATATGAGGCTATCTTATGATCTTTTTTACTTTGTCAGTTTGCTTTGCAAGCATGTATTAATATGAGTGACTATGATTAGGTGATAATAAATGAAGGATGAACAATGTTATTCCAGTGTTACAGCTTATCACTTTACTCTCTGTTGATGTTTGTGTTTTAAAATTTATTCTGAAATGTAGTGCACAGGCGACAAACCAGGAGCTGCTAGAAAAATTAGACCAG
This sequence comes from Eubucco bourcierii, assembly GCA_013396675.1. NCBI lineage: Eukaryota > Metazoa > Chordata > Aves > Piciformes > Ramphastidae > Eubucco > Eubucco bourcierii. The sequence continues at coordinate 387,859 of VWZE01008277.1, forward strand.
GAGAAATAAGTAACAGAAAACCTAACATTAAGTGCAAATGTTCGGGTTTGGGAAACATTGATTTTTAAGAGTTCATATTAGGGATAATTGTGGCACTGCTTTTTGAGAAATTTGTATTAGAAACCTAACACCTTAACACCAGCAGCGTAAAATACAGCAGCTGGTTTTGCTTTTTAAAATTTTATTTTTATGTTAAAAAAACTTAATATATAATTTCATATTATATGTGGGATTTAGATCTAAACCCATAGGCATTCTTACAACAGCACTTTCTGACCTATCCTGACAGAAATGCCAAATCAAGGGAAAAGCTTTAAGACATATGCCTGCCCTCTAAAGACAAATACAGCATTGCAGTGGACTTCTAATTGCTTTATTTTGAATAAGCTAACCAGTTTTCGAAATATCCTAGCAACAGGGAAAAGGATCCTTGTGGATTTCTTCACTTCATATTTGCTGTCCTGCTTTCAAAGAGATCCCAAAGAATAAATAAATTAAAAGATTTTATGAATAGACCAGTTCAGGATTTGAAAGATGGGATTTTTAATAGAAACATAGTCTCTTAACAGTTCCCTTGTAGAAGATAGGAGAAGGAATGCTCCTAGCTCTAAAGACACATCTGAAAAAAAAAAAAAGCTTTCTGTTATCCCTTTTGAAATGTGATTGAAATAATATATCAACATGTCTGCATTGCAGACAAACAATAACATGAAATGGAGTATGGAAAATTTACTGACTTCACAATCTGGGGAGAGGACCTTACTTTGTTGATCACTTCTTTGTGCAGTTTTAACCAGCTCAGCTGTTCAATACGATAGTAGATTACAGAGGCAGCGCTTCAAAGCTGCAGGAGCATGATCCATTTTCCCTTTCCTTTGAAGAGACATACTAGAGTTATTCCAGCCAGTTCAAACAGCAAAGAAACAGGGAAATCAAAGCAGTAATAGAAAGTACAAATAAAGCCTAACTTCTGCTGGGCCTGATTCCCATGCTTCTGTCCTTCCAAGCACAGAAGGTTGACACTTCTTGCCCTTTACATTTAAAGGCCAGTTTTCATTCCCTTGTAGATAAGAGACAAATGAGTCAGTAGTTTTTTCTTCTTCCTTGAGTTCCTCCTACCTTTGCTTCTAGTAGATATAACTTACTTTTGTCTTCTTTATCACACTTTAAAAAAAAACCCAAACCCCAGACTCTGACCCGTTTGGCTGTTATTCTTCTTTATAACTGGGTTTCAGTCTCCTGTGTCATCTACTGCTAAATGATCCCTTAGTTGCAGCTACAGAAATTGGTTTACATTGGCCTCTTGGAGATGTGATAAAGTCTTTGCATCTTATCTTACTACTCACAGTAGTCCTGAATATACATCATACTGAAACATTCAGAAGACCAGATCTTTTAAAATTCTAATATGTTAAAAATTAGTATTAAAAATTAGCCCTCAGAGTATTAAAATTAGTAATAAAAATTAGTCCTCAGAGCATGTCATGGTATTTGAGTAAGGTTGCCAATCTTGTATATTCAGCTGTGATTATAGATGGAGGTTTTCCACAGAATTGTTCAAGTGGGTTCAGTAATCAAGGGATCCAGCACTGTCTGACCTAGCAGAATGTAGGTAACTGATTTTCTTACAGAAATGTGTGTATGCTCTTCACTAAAATGCAGCCAAATGAGCTAACACTCCTCTTTAGAGTGGGCTGTGACCATACTAGGTGAGCACTTAAAGATCACAGCCAAAGCTCTGGAAAAAAGATGCTGATAGAATATGGACTCAGAGAGGTGACAGGACATAATTGTTTGTGGAAAATGAAAAAAGCCTTGTGACAACATGTCTGCTTCCCCAGGTCCTGGAGTAAAACCAGCTACACTGATATTATGACAGAAATGAGTTTGTGAAGCACATTTAATGGTGCATCAACTTGTTTCATTTACCTGATAGCAGCTTCTTTATCATTCTTAAGAGTCTGCAATTTATGTCATTTGCTTTTCATTTTTCTTTGCAGTGTCAATGCCATCCAAATTTTTTTGGCATGAATCTCAATGATGTTTGCATTATTAGGCCAGCAAATGCATGAGGATATGGCACTTCATGGGATCGTTTTGATTTGTTGTTTGTTTAGCTTCTCTTTTCATCAGTGTCCAGCAATAGTGTTCTCTAATTGTCCCATTTATTCTGTTGAAATAGCAATCAACCATGCATCTGAAGTAATCAGCTTTAGGGAAACTAATATTTTTTATGAGTTTCACCTCTATAATTTAATTGCAATTTGGAAGATGCGTCTTTCATGATGTCTAGTGAGGTTTTGGCCTACTTCCATTAAATTCTGTGAAGACATTTTGAATAAAACAATATTTTAGCAAAATGAAAGATGGTAATTCAAAACAAGTGGGCCATTTTCCAGGCTCCTTTGTAGCTTTCTGTAGACATGTGTACTTACACAGAGAACAATGCAAATATGGTTTCTGCTGTTGAAGCTTTCTGTCCATGTTCCACTCTCCACACTGCACCTGAGCTATTAAAGTCAGCGGTGATTTGACTTCCGGATTCACGCTGCCTCTTCTACATTCAACCTGAGCACAGGCCATGCCTTCCAAGTACTTTGGATTTTGTGTTTAGCTGGGACAAAGTCATGTTTGATTCATGTGTTGATGATTCCCATATAACCCTAAACTCTCTAAATTTTGAAATGTGGAGCAAAGGGAATGGTGAGGGCTGGGACTCCAGCCTCAGCTTAGAGCTGTTGATGAGGTATTGCCACCTGCTGTTGTAGCTTATGAGATGTTCTTTTTCTTCCTCAAGAAACACTGCCTTATGCAACCCCCAGTTGATGAGAAAGTCTGTGACTAATATTGTCTTCCCTGATGAATCCACTACTTCAACAGACTCTTAATCAAGAAGCGATTATATGGGCGTATTGGTTGTACCATTCTGGCAAACCTGGAAGACTGCAGAAGGACAAAGTAGAATAGCACAATGTAGCCTCATTTTGGTATATTGTTAACTGCCTTCTTTCAAAGAATATTGTGAAAAGTAAAAGACTTGTTTCTTAACTTGTTTATTCTTCATTTACATATATTCATATATACACATATGCACATATATACATATATAGAATCATAGAATCATAGAGGGACCTAAAGGATCATCTAGTTCCAACCCCCTGCCATAGGCAGGGACACCTCCCACTAGTACAGCTCACTCAAGGCCTCATCCAATCTGGCCTTGAACACATCCAGGGAGGGAGCATCCACAACCTCCCTGGGCAACCTGTTCCAGTGTCTCACCACCCTCACTGGAAAGAACTTCCTCCTAACATCCAGTCTAAATCTCCCCTCTACCAGTTTAAACCCATTGCCCCTTGTCCTGTCATTGTAAGACCTTGTAAATAGGCCCTCCCCAGCCTTCCTGTAGGCTCCCTTCAGATACCGGAAGGCTACTATCAGGTCTGCTTGAAGCCTTCTCTTCTCCAGGCTGAAGAGCCCCAACTCTTGTAGCCTGTCTTCATAGGAGAGCTGCTCCAGCCCTCTGATCATCTTCGTGGCAATCCTCTGGACCCGCTCCAACAGTTCCATGTCCTTCCTCTGCTGGGGGCTCCAGAACTGCACACAGTACTCCAGATGGGGTCTGACAAGAGCAGAGTAAAGGCGGAGAATTGCCTCCCTATATACATATATACAGTCACACACACACACACACACACACACATATATATGTAAATTTATACGGGTTCTTTTTTAATTGCTAATTTAATATAGTTTAATATAGTTTGACAGACCTCAGATATTTAGCACTATTTCTCAATTTTGCAGTAAAACACAAGTATCCAAACAGTAAGGGAGCTGGATTATTGAAAGGAGAACCTTATAATGAGATTTCTCAGAGGAGCACATCATGAAAAAGCCATATTAGCTATTGAGGGCTACAGCAAACTGTAACGAGATTTAAAGACTTGTCTACCTATTCTTTCACAGTTACAGAAAGATCATGTCCTTGGAGAATTTACTACAAACTCACGAATGGTTAAGTTGGTTGCTACAACCAATTTAACAGTTAGTTTGCAGAGAAAGGGATATTTATAACCTCTGCTAAGATTAAGTTCCTCTCAGTTTTGAAGTATAAATATTTTAGGATTCCATGCATCCTATATATTAATATTTTATCCTTGCCTTGAAGATATTGATCTTAAATGTAAATTGCAGCACCTGCGCTATTCAGATCCTAAGTTATCAACAAGTCAGATTGATCTGCACTTATTATAGAGGTTATTGTCAAGCTTAATTAAATTGATTCAGTTTTTCATCAAATGAGTTGGAAAATGATAGAATTTTACATTTTATGACCTGAAACTCTGAACACTGAATACTAAGTTCTCTATGGTTCACAGAGATCTATTTTAAAGTGGGTTTTGTTTTGCACTTTGTCTATCTGTTGTGCACAACTTCATTCTGTTAAATTACAAAACCATAATTACTGAGACCCTAAAGGAGAAGTTGGAAACATTAGTACACGAACACTCTTTCAAGATGTCTTTAATTCAGTGTAGCAGAACAACATAGTCAATAGGCAAAGCAACCATCCTAAGCTGAACCAAAAGCTGAGAACTCCCATGCAACAAATTAAGTTAACCATTTAACATGCAATGCAACAAACTTGAAAGCACAAAAGTAGTTTCAAACATACAGATTGTGTCTGTGCTATTGCTCTGTTGTGACTGAAATGAAGAAAATATGCCAAAAAGTGCTGCTTTTGAAGATAGCAAAGTATTTTCAATGTTGATTGCATGCAATCTAAAGTGAAGAAAATTAAAGTTTAACTAGAAAATAATCAGACCCAGTGAGAAAATGTTTTATCATTCATGCATCCTTTCATGCTCTTTAAAATTAATTTCAGAAGGGAAAGAAGCTGTCCTATAATTTTAAAGTTACCTGGAAAATTTAATTCAGTCTTCAGTGCTGAAACATATTGAAATTAGATTGCCTTTAACCCAGGGAAGGGTAGCAGCTTTCTACCTTTGTCCTCAACTCTATTATGATCTAAGTCATTCTAGGAAGTGTCCACACAGCTGGGTGGTGGAGGAGATTGCAATGGCTCTCATGATTGGAGGGGTGACCAACTCAGGTGGAGACAACAGAATCTGGCTAAGAATTTCTTAACTGTAGATATAGCTCAAATAGACACAATTATCATTGAAATAACATCTAAATTTTTTTTTTTAGCATATATGAAATACGATATCACTTTTTTTTTTTTTTTAGGTTGTTAGTAATGGTTTCATGATTCTCCTATGTGATCTTAGCAATAATACAGAATAACATTCAGTTAAAATAGAGATGTGGAATAATATCAATGACTTATTTAAATAATTTTACTTTCTGAATGGTTGTGGGATTTTTATTTTATTTTTTGTGAGTTTTTTGGTTTGGTTTTTTTTTTGTTTGGTTGGTTGTTTGGTTTGGTTTGGTTTTTTGGTGTGTGGGTGGGTTTCTTTTTTTTTTTAAGCAAGCTCTTTCTGCCTTCTAAAATCATTAGCAGTGAATTACAAGCTTTGACACTGTATTACCTAAAACATATTTATTTTTAGAAGGAAGTACATATTTCTGCAGTTCTAAGCACAAGCTGATTAGTATAATTATCTCTACCAAGAACAATGTCTCTCTGAAGCATGTCTTCTGTAGGTGTTGTTATGGAATTCATGGTACATATTTGAGCATTAATTTGAAACTCTTTTGCTCCCTGAGGTAAACTCAGAAGATCGTCTACTGATGATTTGTTTTGATGAAACAATGTTTCTAAGTTTGGATCCTGAACACATTCTCACTTAATGCTCTGCTGGAAAAGTTAAAAGGCTTCTGAGAATATTTTCCTCAAAATCTTCTCTTTCTTTTTATAAGAAGGGACCTCCAGAAATAATTGAGTCCAACCTCTCTGCCAAGGCAGGATCATCCAGGGTAGTTTGCAGAGGAATGCATTCAGGAGGGTTTTGAGTCTCCAGAGAAGGAAACTCTACCTCTGGGCAGCCTGTTCCAGTGCTCTGTCACTCTCACTGTAAAGGGCACTTTGAGCCATTAACAGTGATATGTTAAATGCTAGGTAGACAACATCTAAATTATACAGGACAAAATTTTATCTTATATTTTTTGGTTGTAGAATCACAGAATTGTACAATGTTTGTTTGGGTTTGGAAGACACATTTAAAAGTCATCAAGTTCAAACTCCCTGTAGTGCGCAATGGTAACTTTTAACTAGAGCAGGTGGCTCAGAGCCCCATCCAACCTGGCCTTGAATGTTTCCAGGGGACGATGCTTCTACCACCTCTCTGGGCAACCTGTAATAGTGTTTCACTACTCTCATTGTAAAAAGTTAGAAGAGTTAAGGAGTATTAACAATAATTGTTTGGAAGTTTGGCTTTTCTTTAAATGCCTCTAACTCAGCTGATTACATATATAGCAAGTAGAATAAACATAAGAAATTCTGTTACAAGATTCTCAGCATGGTTCCTTGCAGAGCCACCCCCTCTGAACATTTCTTCTAAAGCTGCACAACTTCTAAATTTTTACGAAACCATCTTTGACTTCCCAGTATCTAGGGAATACTGTAGGATAAATATGCAGTGATTCGAAACTTTCTGTAAAAAGAAATGAGTCATCTGAAAAAAGCTGAAAAGTTTTCTCTTCTCTCCATGTCATGATGATAAATTTTAGTCTTTTGCCTAGACAGTGTCTAAAGGAAGAAGAAAAAAAAAATTTTTTTTGCACATTGTAAATTTTATATAGTCCAGTCCTTGTATATGGTAAGGAAAAGGAGTTTCATTTATAAACATCCATCCAACAAGGCATTCACTGATCTCATTTGTTGATATTTCAAATACAAAGGTATTTCCTTGCAACTGGAAATACCTTTTGAAGACCTTTGCAGCCTCTAAATATATTTTTGTAGTGGCAGTAATTGCTGTTAGAAATCCAGAGGCTACATCAGATTTGATATTTTCTCAATAAAAGGACTCCTGTCATTAATATAATATTAAAAGACAAAGACTTAGCATTTAGCTGGACCCAAAAGGTTCAAATGAAGTAGGTGAATCAGTTCTGTTTTCTGATTATAATGACACCTTTGGGTAGTTCTGTTTAATGTTAATCAATGATTCGCCTATTTCCTGCTTCCTATGAATGTTAAAAATGCAGGTTTTTCTATTCTCCAAGGTTTCAAGTTTACATTTAGTAATAAAGAGTAAGACGAACAAAAACAAGAACAAAAAATTCCATTATTTTTGTATATGTGCTTTTTGCAAATAATTTGTGAGCTATATACTAGTACTTGTATTAAATATTCATAGAATCATAGAATGGTAAGGTTGGAAGGGACCTCAAGGATCATCTAGTTCCAACCCCCTGCCATAGGCAGAGACACCTCCCACTAGTACAGGTTACTCAAGGCTTTGTCCAACCTGGCCTTGAACACTTCCAGGGAAGGAGCAGCCACAACCTCCCTGGGCAACCTGTTCCAGAGTCTCACCACCCTCACTATCTCTTGTATAACTAACAGATATTATAATTTTCACTGAGAATGTAAGTGTAATGGTTATTTGTCCAAAATACTTATCAACATTTTTTGCTTGTCAATATTCTTTTCTCTAGGGAAACCAAATAATGAAAACTTACAGAAGAATTAATCCACTTAGAGCATATAGAAAATAGGAAAGCAATACATGCAATAGAAATTATTATGGAGCATATTTTATAAATCCTTCAAACCATGCAAAGTTACAGGAAAATGGATTACAGAGAATTCACTAGTACTGGTTGGCATGCTCATATAGGTAATCCTACATAAACCTGATAAATACCAGGGGCTTGAATCAGTTTTTGTTGATGTCACATGTCATTTGACACATTGTAGAATGTGCTTCCTGGTGTCCTGCTGTAGTTTAAAATGTCAGGTATGTACCATAGAATGTCAGGGGCTGGAAGGGACCTTAAAAGCTCATCTAGTCCAACTCTTCTACCAGAGCAGGATCACCAATACCAGATCACATAGGAATGCATCCAGGAGGGTTTTAAATATCTCCAAAGAGGGAGACTCCACACCCCTTCTGGGCACCCTTTTCCAGTGTTCTGTCACCCTCACAGTGAAAAAAATCCTTCTCATGTTTAAATGAAACTTCCTATGCCTCAGCTTCCACCCATTACCCCTACAACTGCATTTTTCTCATATCATAGAATCATAGAATCATAGAATGGTAAGGTTGGAAGGGACCTCAAGGATCATCTAGTTCCAACCCCCTGCCATAGGCAGGGACACCTCCCACTAGTACAGCTCACTCAAGGCCTCATCCAATCTGGCCTTGAACACATCCAGGGAGGGAGCATCCACAACCTCCCTGGGCAACCTGTTCCAGTGCCTCACCACCCTTACTGTAAAGAACTTCCTCCTAACATCTAGTCTAAATCTCCCCTCTGCCAGTTTAAGCCCATTGCCCCTTGTCCTGTCATTGCAGGACCTTGTAAATAATCCTTCCCCAGCCTTCCTGTAGGCCCCCTTCAGATACTGGAAGGCTACTATCAGGTCCCCTCGAAGCCTTCTCTTCTCCAGGCTGAAGAGCCCCAACTCCCTCAGCCTGTCCTCATAGGAGAGCTGCTCCAGCCCTCTGATCATCTTTGTGGCCCTCCTCTGGACCCGCTCCAACACTTCCATGTCCTTCCTGTGCTGAGGGTTCCAGAACTGCACACAGTACTCCAGGTGGGGTCTGACGAGAGCAGAGTAAAGGGGCAGAATCACCTCCCTTGCCCTGCTGGCCACGCTTCTCTTGATGCAGCCTAGGACTCGGTTGGCTGTCTGGGCTGCATGTGCACACTGCAGGCTCATGTTGAGCTTTTCATCAACCCAGACTCCAAGGTCCTTTTCCTCAGGGCTGCTCTCCAGCCATTCACCACCCAGCCTGTATTTGTGCTTGGGATTGTGCCTACCCAGGTGCAGGACCTTACACTTGGCCTTATTGAATTTCATCAGGTTGGCCTGGGCCCAACTCTCCAGCCTGTCCAGGTCCCTCTGGATGGCATCCCTGCCCTCTAGCAAGTCGACTGTGCCACACAGCTTGGTGTCATCTGCAAACTTGCTGAGGGTGCACTCCATTCCTCTGTCCATGTCACTGACAAAGATGTTAAACAGCACTGGTCCCAGCACTGACCCCTGAGGGACACCACTTGTCACTGGTCTCCAGGTGGACATTGTGCCGTTGATCGCCACTCTCTGGGTTCGACCATCCAGCCAATTCCTTATCCAGCGAGTGGTCCATCCATCAAGTCCATGCTTTTCCAGTTTGGTGACCAGGATGTCATGTGGGACAGAGTCAAATGCTTTACTCAGGTCCAGGTAGATGACATCAGCTGCCTTTCCCTTGTCCACTGTCGCTGTGACTTCATCATAGAAAGCCACTAAATTTGTCAGGCAAGATCTGCCCTTGGTGAAGCCATGCTGGTTCCCACCAATCACCTCTGCTTTGTTTTCCATTTGCCTTAGCAGGACTTTCAGCAGGATCTGCTCCATGATCTTGCCAGGCACAGAGGTGAGGCTGACTGGTCTGTAGTTTCCAGGGTCATCTTTTTACCCTTCTTGAAGATGGGTGTTATGTTTGCCCTTCTCCAGTCAGCAGGAACTTCACCAGTCTGCCATGACTTTTCAAATATGATGCACAGTGGTTTGGCAACTTCATCTACCAGTTCCCTCAGGACCCGTGGGTGGATCTCATCAGGCCCCATGGACTTGTGCACATTCAGGTTTCTTAGGAGCCTTGTACTGATTTTGGAAGATCTTAGGACATTGTGAAGGATTCAATGAAGTGAGTGATAGGTGACTACATGAAAGTGTTTATGGATATGTTGGGTTACTAAGGATCCTTGGTGTACAATGGATCTAGAAGCTTGAACTCAGCCTCAAGCTGACATCCAATATCCAGTTATTTGTCCCGACATAGAGATCTAGCACCATTTAAGATAAACTCTCTCATACAGGTTTTAGTTGCAGGTGCACAGTGATTCATGTCTCCTATGTTAGTTATATCATACATACTAGGTCTGTGCAAACCTGCATGCCCAAGGGCAACATGTCTCTGTAGTTTAAGGGACAATAGATATCTGTTCACTGGCAACTAAAAAACTCCCCTCAATTTCAATATTTTATTCCAATATTGAATCTGAATTCTACCACATAAACACAGTCCAATTTCATCAGAGAGATGAGGATCAGATTCAATTCCTCTATATTCTAAACCATTCCCTTTTCTTTGTCTTTTCTGCTATAGTAGACCTGCTGCATTTTTCACACCTTAAACCCTCAGCCTTACATCTCCGTTTTCCTAAGTCTGAAACCCAGTTTTGTTCAGAATGTATTACTGCAGTATAAGATGTAGAAATCTTCAAGTTTTCTGAAGTAGTATTTTAACTCTGTGATTTCTAAGTAATTTTCATAATTCCTTACCACTCTTAATAAAGTATTCTCTGGTCTGCAACTTCTGTTTAACTTAAACTAATTAGATGATAACTTCACATAATTTATTTAATCACTGACTATGGTTTCCAATAACTTAGACTTAGAGTGTTATATGATACATGTCAGCTCAGAATTTGAAATGAGGTAACTTCTCTAAAATTAAAAATTCAAAAAGGAAAAAATGAATACCAATTTTAAATGCATAGTCTTCTTCATCTTCCTCATTATATAGGAAAAATAAGTCTATAACCTTCCAGCTGACATGCTAATGATAGTTAACCAAATTTTACCATCCTTACTCATACAAGACTAGAATTCTCTGCCATGCGTAGTCTCAAAGATTTATGAAGATTACCACCACTGGAAGTTAATGAATCATAGAATGATAGAATGATAGAATGCTTTGTGTTGGAAGGGATATTTAAAGGTTCTAGTCCACCCCACTGCAGTGAGCAGGGACATTTTAAATCAGATCAGGTTGCTCGGGGTGCCATGAAGTTTGACCTTGAATGTCTCCAGGCTCTCAACTGCATCTCTGGGCAGCCTGTTTCAAGTGTTTCACTGCTGTCACTATAAAAAATTTCTTCCTTATACCATAACCCCTTGTTCTGCTCCAACAGGTTCTCTTTAAGGGCCTGGAGGCTTCTCTTCGCCAGTCTGAGCAACACCAGTTCTCTCAGCCTCTCCTCATATGAAAGGTGCTTCAGGCCCCCTATCACCTTCACAGCCCTCCTCTTCACCTGCTCCCTCAGATCCATGTCCTCCTTGTGTTGAGTGCTCCAGAACTGGATGCAGCTCTCCAGGTGAGGTCTTACTAGAGCAAAGTGGCAGAAATACTTTGCCTTATAGTCAAGATTCTTTTCAAGCAGCCAAGAATGTGATTTGCCTTCTGGGCTGCAATCACACACTGTTGGCTCATGTCCAGCTTCTCATCTACCAGCATCCCCAAGTCCATTTCTGCAGGGCTGATCTCAATTTCATCATCCCCTAGCCTATATTGATACCTAGAATTGCCCAAATCTAGGTGGAAGATCTTGCACTTTGTCTTACTGAACCTTATGAGATTCTCCCCAGCCCACCTCTCCAACATATCCAGGTACCTCTGGATTCTGTCCTTTAGACTTCTGAACCTCACCACTCATCTTGGTATCATCTGCAGATCTGCTGAGGGTGCACTCAATCTTACTGTCGATATAATTGATGAAAGTATTGAACATCACTGGTCCCATTACAGACCCTTGAGGGTCACCACTTAACACCTGCCTCCATCTGGACATCAAGCTATTGGTCACTACCCTTCGTATGTGATCATCCAACTAATTCCTTATCCACTAGGCAGTGAATAAGAATGATTTATAAAACTCTCTCCTAACACTGCTGAACATGTTTAAGTACATAATATGATCTGGATCATGCCCAGAATTAGCACTGCAGTGAATAAATTGATCACATAAACACCTATCTCTTTCAGTTGTTTGGGTTACAGTGTCCAAGCATCCTTCTAAATCTTTGAATATTTTTGTATCACATATTTCAAATCTTTAAAGTTTATAAAAAGGAAACTAGATTTGTACAACTCCTTTACAAGTATATTTAAACAATAAACTGCAGCATCAAATTCCTCCATATATTATCTTATTCTGATGTCAATCTTAGATTCCTGAGTATATGACAACAAAAATTCCTTTTGTTTTCCCTTTTGTCTCCCAAATTGGAAACAAAAGATTCAGACTGAAGAGTGCAGAGAATTGATTACAGTTTATCCCAGTCTCTGTATTCTTCAAGTTTGGAGTTAAATCTCTGAAAGACAGCTATGTTTACCTCAATAACAGGAATAACTTCACAGAAATCTGAAGTATTCCTTTGAAGGACACAACACTGGCATGCTAAAAAGAGTGGAATACAATTGGATGCAATATAGGATCTCTTTGGCTCATATATACCACAGAAGCAATATTATTTTCATTTTGATATAATTCCATAATCTTGTTTGGTGGTTTCTTCTTATTTAGAGATTTATTAAATTTAGAAAGCCATAATAAAACTGCTAGAGAGTTTGACTGTGCAATATAATGTCACAAAATGTTATTGTGTAGCTTGCTTGCAGTTTTGGACTTCAGTGTGTATACAATGGAGCATAGCCTTCCTCCAGGGCTAAGTCATTTATTGAATGAGCTAATGAGCAGGTATTGATGTGGTTCCATGTTATCCTGACTACACTGAAAACAAAGTGATAATATTCCCCAAAGGTTTTCTGTAGCAGTCCTTACTATAACATGTAAGTGCTTCACAAACACTGATTCTTAATTCCATCCTCCTTCTCCACACCCCCACCCACCAAAGCTTCAAAATATGATGACTTGTTGTTCTTATTTGAGATATGGGCTAGCTAGACATGGAGACAAGACAGACAGAGACATCCATTTATTTTAGATGCCAGCTTTGAATGCCTAGGTATGATTTAGGCCTGACCCCACCTGGAGTACTGTGTGCAGTTCTGGAGCCGTCAGCACATGAAGGACATGGAAGTGTTGGAGCGGGTCCAGAGGAGAGCCATGAGGATGATCAGAGGGCTGGAGCAGCTCTGTTATGAGGACAGACTGAGGGAGCTGGGGTTCTGCAGCCTGGAGAAGAGAAGGCTTCGAGGGGACCTGATAGTAGCCTTCCAGTATCTGAAGGGGGCCTATAGGAAGGCTGGAGAGGGACTATTGACAAGGTCTTGCAATGACAGGACAAGGGGCAATGGGTTTAAACTGGCAGAGGGGAGATATAAACTGGATGTTAGGAGGAAGTTCTTTACAGTGAGGGTGGTGAGACACTGGAACAGGTTGCCCAGGGAGGTTGTGGCTGCTCCCTCCCTGGAGGTGTTCAAGGCCAGGTTGGAGGAGGCCTTGAGTGACCTGTACTAGTGGGAGGTGTCCCTGCCTATGGCAGGGGGTTGGGACTAGATGATCCTTGAGGTCCCTTCCAACCTTGCTATTGTATGATTCTATAATTCTATAATTTATGTGCGCATATGTTGCATTGTATAGCAGTCAATTCAAACACAGTGAAGCTCCTATAATTTCAATTGCAGTTTGAAACATTTAAAGCAAAATTTACAATTAAAAACACAGGAAAAAAAACCCCACACTAATGATCACCTGTTCAATGTTTGAGTAGAGTGTTTTTTCCATTACATAGTCAGAGCTCAGTTCCCAAAGTACTATGTATTTCCAGCCTTTGTAGTAAATGCTGTAGGATTGTATGAGTAAGTCTGGTTTCCTGCAAAGTTCTGCTTCATCTGTCATCTAGTTCTTTTCTTGTGCCACAGTGACAAGAGTTGTTATATAATCATGTAAAAATATTATTATGCATATAAAAATGGTGAAATTAATAAAAATGGCATCATTTGGCAAAAGTAGAATGGAAAATTTCCAAGTAACTAGTTCACAAAGGAAAAAAAAAATGCTGGGTTATGATGGTCTCTCAGTTTTTCACTAGACTTTCTTCGATTAGATGACATCTTTCTTGAAATTTGATGCTCAGAAATTGTATGAAGTACTCCAAATAAGGTGTCACAACTGCTGAGTAGAGTAGGGGGAATATGTAACCTGTTCTCTTGATTTTAGTCTTCATATATGGTGGTATGTAATTTTTCTTGCAACTAACTACATGACCTTATCTACTCACTCTTCTCTTGGGTCTCCTGTGACTCCAGAACCTTGTAACTCTGCACCCTAATCACTAGGTTTTTGTTCTATATTTGTGCTCATAGTTATATCTTGTATTTTTCTATCTAGATAGCATCCTATTTCTATCTGTCCTCAGTTTGCCAAGCTCCATCTACACTAATTTTGTCTACCTCTAAGCTTGGCATGAGGATTTAATCACCCATTTTATTAATTTTATATTTTTTTCATCCATTTTATTTTATCATCCTTTTTATCATCCATTTTATTAATTAAAACAGTGAATAGTGGATATTACCCCAGGAATCAGTGCTGGACCCAGTCCTGTTTAATATCTGCATTGGTGATCTGGATGAGGGGATTAAGTCCATTATCAGTAAGTTTGTAGACAACACCAAGTTGGGAGCAAGTGTCAGTGTGTTAGAGGGTAGGAGGGCTCTGCAGAGGGACCTGGACAGGCTGGATAGATGGGCACAGGGCAATGCCATGAGTTTTAACAATTCCAAGTGCCAAGTTCTGTACTTCACCCACAACAACCCCATGCAGTGCTACAGGCTGGGGACAGAGTGGCTGGTGAACAGCCAAGCAGAGGGACCTGGGGGTACTGGTTGACAGCTGACTGAACACAAGCCAGCAGTGTGCCCAGGTGGCCAGGAGAGCCAATGGCTTCCTGGCCTGTATCATGCATGGTGAAGCCAGCAGGACCAGGGAAATCATTCTGCCCATGTACTCAGCACTGCTCAGGCCAAACCACCTTTTACACACACCTTGAGTACTGTGTCCAGTTCTGGGCTCCTCAATTTAAGAAATATATTGAGGTTCTTGAACGTGTCTGGAGAAGGGCAACAATGCTGGAGCACAGCCCTTTAAGGACAGATTGAGGGAGCTGGGGTTGTTCAGCCTGCAGAAGAGGAGGCTCAGGAGAGACCTTATTGTTGTCTGCAACTACCTAAAGAGAGGTTGTAGCCAGGTAGAGGTTGGTCTCTTCTCTGAGGCTATCTGTGACAGAACAAGAGGACAGTCTCAGGCTGTGCCAGGGGAAGTTTAGCCTGGATATTAGGAAGAAATTCTTCACAGAAAGAGTTATTGGTATTGGAATGGGGTGCCCAGGGAGGTGGTGGAGTCACCGTCTCTGGAGGTGTTCAAAAGGAGACTGAATGAGGCACTTACTGACATGGTTTAGTTAATTAGAAGGTCTTAGGTGTTAGGTTGGACTCTTTTCCAGCTGGGTTAATTCTGTGATTCAACGTATTCAGGGCCTAAGACAACTAAGGCCCTCAGGAACTGTATACAGCAAGTCATTCCATTTTAACGGCCAGTCACAAATAGCTACACTCTTACGAATGGGCTATATAGGCTACTACTCGTTATGGAATTCTCCATAAATCATTTTGATTTCTGTTTCTCTCTCAGTCACTTTGGGTTTTCTGTTTAAAATATTAAGTATCCAAATTTTTTACTGTACTAAAACTTGATTGGACACAGAATGCATTTTAAAGGACTTGAGATTTCTTGTGATAATGAACTTAAGGAGAAGGCTGAGGTAAGTTCAACTCAGAGCTCTAGATAACTTGAGTTGCATCACAAATTTTGCATTTCCCCATAATATGTTTGGTGTGAGAGAAATTAGAAAAGCACTGCAAAGAAAGGCATCATTTCTTTCTCTTCTTCCCTACAGGCAGATAGTATATTCAGTGTGTTTGCTACAGAGATGGAAATATATCTAGGTTAATAGAAAAGCATATGGAGGGGAGATACATTCACACCAAGTAGAGAGATGGCTAAGAGGGAACTAGTTTGTATTTAATCGCTGCCTCTTTCCTAGGATGCACTTGACTACAAAAATCAGATGAGATTTACTGTTGTTAAGAAGCCAGAACTCCAGAACTCTCCTGCCACATTTTTTTTTTTTTTTTTAAAGTGTGTTTCCTAAAAGGCAGTAGGAACATTTTAAAGTGATCTTTCTCATTGATTTTTCAGGGGGAACTTTGCAGGAAAAGGTCAATAATTAACAAACCAGAGATGCAATTTCACCTAGTCAGTCATGCTTTGTTGTGTTCTGCAGATCTTTGTTTTGCAGATATTTTTGTCAAAATGCAAACTATTTGGAAGGGAGGATGTGAATTATCTACCACTCACGCAGATTACATGTATTTGTGACTATTATTTATTATTAGAGAATATATTTAGAATCATCGTTTCTTGACATTCATTTAACCTTAGACACCTGTAAGGGAAGTGTGTCATTTCATCTGAAATACTGTATTTGGGGTTCAATTTGAGATACTGCAGAAGGTGTTGGGTACTTGTCTCCACATAAATATTTTAAGCTGGATCTCCCACAGCCTAGAAAGGCACTACAATGACTGAGCTATTGTTGCAGAAGCCATGAAGGAAGGGTTGTTTTCATAAAGATTCCCATAGTCTTTTCTGGGAGAAAGTGCATAGACAGTTGCAATACTATTTATTAAGTCATGATTCAGGATATTTGACTCAAAATTCACTAATTTAATACTAATTCTAATACTAATAATCATGATGATGATGATGCTCTCATAGTATGATCCCTAATTTATATAGTGAACATATCAGTGCTAAAAAGACAGTGAGGTAAAGGCCTCCTGATTGTTGTCTATGAATTTACCTTTGAAAAAATATGGATGGAACTGACTTTAAAAGGGAATCATTTGACTTTTACAAGCTTGTGTAGTTTCAGTGCAGGGTCTGGAAAGGAGTAAAAGAAACAGAGCTACTCTAATGGAAAATGATAAAGAATTGGATTTCAGGTAGGTTTGCACTTGAGAGAGTGAAACTTCTAGCTACTCTCAGAAGTTGCGATAGAGATTTTTAAGCCAAAGAAACATAAGAGGAAAAGGTAAAAGTATAAAAGATAATGTGTACTCTGATAAATAAACAACTTGCATTTTATGACCCAACCATTCTACAGTTCATCTGTGGGTATTAATAGTTTCTTCTTATATTTCTTCCAATTTTCCATGTCTATAAACTAATTAGTTACTCATATCTTTCACTCTTTAAGTATATTAAAATTAGAGGTTTATTTGTGGGATATATTATAATTATCATCACTAATGGAGCCACAGCTTTAAGTAAAGAATGTTTACTCAGACACGTCAAGTATTCACTATGAAAGCAATTAAGGAGTTTGATGTTCACAGTTAAGTATTAATATTAATGTCTGAGAAACTGCATCCCAATCATTTAGAGGTGGTTATGAAGACCTCTGGGAGTGACGCAGTCATAGAAAGCAGTGACATGATTATAGCTGTATGGGAAAATAATGGAAACAACTACCTTCTAGGCATCCTCAATAAGGAAGAAGGATCTTCAAAACCTAAATGAGTGTGACTGTAATTGGCAGCATTTAAGTTTGATTTGCCTGCTATAAAACATTTTACATTAGTAAGTGTCTAGAGCCTTTGCACTCAAATATATTTTTATCACTTGTCTCCAAATCCCTTTACAGATTGTACAATTAACTGCATACACAAAACAAAATTGCATGACAATAATTTGCAGGTTATTATGATCTCAAACTGGAAATGTAACCCTTGCCTTCTGTTCCTGACACTGACCTACTGCCAGACCTAGGATGAACAATTTAACTGTATTTTCTCAGCTCTAAAATTGATGGGAAGGTTCCAATGCTTCTCAAGGTGTATTTGGAGGGTTAATCAATAACATTTGTGAAGTTCTCTGAATGTTGTACCAATAAGATGTAAAATTAATTTACTGAAAATGTGTTTGGCCTGACTAGCAATCTAGAAACTCTCCATTTATTTTATTTTGCAGTCTGAGTATACAAAAAAAAAAAAAAAAAAAAAAAAAAANGATCTCTGAAGGATGACAAGAAATCAGCCTTATCACAAGGCTCTATAGTAATCCTCTCTTTCCCACTGCTTCAGTAGATTTACTTTCAGATTACTATATCTTCATTTTTAGATGACTCCACAGGAGTGGTTTTGGCTCAAGAAAAGAAAAATCTTTTCAGTGCATCTTTTTTAGTTCTGGTTGCCTTGCTGGAATACATTTGGCATTTTGACATTCATCATGTTTTTTATGCCTTTCTTTACTGTATGCATGTTGTCATGACTGTGTATACATTGCTGAGGGATGTATGTAAGTCAGTGGATGTGGGGGCTCTCTGTAATGAAGAGAAACATGACATTCCCATGGCAACAGTGGCAAAGCTCTTTATGCCGATGTTGAGTAGAAAATTACCAATGATTTAAAGGACAGAAGAAATAAGATGCATGTGGTTCCAAAAGAATTTCTTACCTTTCCAGAAAAAAGTCAATTTAATGTCAGCATCAAGCCCCAGTGGCTAAATGACATTAATATAGAACTGAAGAAAGATATTTACTACTTAGATCACCTAGGTCAAGTGTATTGCCCTACAAATTAAAAAACCAACCAACCAAACAAAAAACCCCACAATTTTTACAAGTGTTTCAAAATAGTATTACCTGTCTCTTTTCACTCCACAAATGTATGTTTTTTTTAAAAAAAAAAAAGTGTATCTTTTAGAACAATCTTAATATCAAACCTGAGATATTCCCTTTCTTGACTGCCTTAAAGACACACTAATATATTTCAGTAATGTTTGCTAAAATTTAGGCTTATTCTTTGGTTTCACATTTTGCATACTGTCCATTCATTAAATTTTACAGCTAGAGGTGTTATTACTTTCAAGAGAGTAATATTTTTGTAGCTGTAGAAACAAATTTCTGCATGTCAAATGCAAAATAATGTCCTGGTTTGGTTTTTATGAAGGTTCTGTAAAACTTAAGTAGCTCGCTCCATTGTCATCTGTATTTCTACTTCTAATTAGAACTGAAGATAAATAAATAGTTTTACTGGAGAATATGCAAGTAGCAGAAGAGCCTGCAGAAATCCATTTTTAGTGTTTCTATCATAATCCTAGATGGTTATAATTTTGAAGTGCAGTCATTTCATATAGTGCACCAGTGTTAATTAGTGCACCAAGAGCAAAACATCAGTTTAGGACTTTGGGTTTGAAACTACTGTCCAACAAGCAAAACAATTTTATCTCGAGTTAACAGCAGCCTGACAAACAAGTTTTTAAAAAAATCCTATTGGAAAGAGCTGTGCCAACAGCTAGCAACTCTTACAAAAAACTCAGTCTTTTGACAATGATGTGCAGCCATTTATTTTCACAACCCTTTACCTGTTGCCCTTATCCTTTTGGCTAGGTTCTGTTCTAAAAAGGACATTCAAGGTAAAGCATTTTGTAACTTAAAAAGTTAAATCTCCCACTTGGAGTGCTTCAGGGAGTATCACTTTATCAAGAAACCACTCAATTACAGAGACGTATCTATCAGTCCAAGTAGATAAGCATCACCCACAGGCCTAGGGTTTACTTACCGTGCATTTAATTTTGATTCTAACCATCCCATTGCTGATAAAAAAGCAAAAATGAAAAAAAATTTTTTTCTTTAAAGTTGGTAGTTGCTGAAAAAATAATGGCCCAAATTAGGAAGCTGATCTGAAGCCTGTTCAGTCTAATGATAGAACATCTGTATTAGTTCTCTGATGACAGTACCAATTCTTTGATAATTCCTGTTATAATCATTCATGGCAGGTCAGGTCCTGCCCCACTGTCATATAGAATTCTTAGTGCGAGTGCAGTATTCATGGAGATATTTGTGATATTTGGCTGGATGGTCAAACCCAGAGAGTGGTGACCAACGGCACAATGTCCACCTGGAGACCAGTGACAAGTGGTGTCCTTCAGGGGTCAGTGCTGGGACCAGTGCTGTTTAACATCTTTGTCAGTGACATGGTCAGAGGAATGGAGTGCACCCTCAGCAAGTTTGCAGATGACACCAAGCTGTGTGGCACAGTCGACTTGCTAGAGGGCAGGGATGCCATCCAGAGGGACCTGGACAGGCTGGAGAGTTGGGCCCAGGCCAACCTGATGAAATTCAATAAGGCCAAGTGTAAGGTCCTGCACCTGGGTAGGCACAATCCCAAGCACAAATACAGGCTGGGTGGTGAATGGCTGGAGAGCAGCCCTGAGGAAAAGGACCTTGGAGTCTGGGTTGATGAAAAGCTCAACATGAGTCTGCAGTGTGCACATGCAGCCCAGACAGCCAACCGAGTCCTAGGCTGCATCAAGAGAAGCGTGGCCAGCAGAGCAAGGGAGGTGATTCTGCCCCTTTACTCTGCTCTCGTCAGACCCCACCTGGAGTACTGTGTGCAGTTCTGGAACCCTCAGCACAGGAAGGACATGGAAGTGTTGGAGCGGGTCCAGAGGAGGGCCACAAAGATGATCAGAGGGCTGGAGCAGCTCTCCTATGAGGACAGGCTGAGGGAGTTGGGGCTCTTCAGCCTGGAGAAGAGAAGGCTTCGAGGGGACCTGATAGTAGCCTTCCAGTATCTGAAGGGGGCCTACAGGAAGGCTGGGGAAGGATTATTTACAAGGTCCTGCAATGACAGGATAAGGGGCAATGGGCTTAAACTGGCAGAGGGGAGATTTAGACTGGATGTTAGGAGGAAGTTCTTTCCAGTAAGGGTGGTGAGGCACGGGAACAGGTTGCCCAGGGAGGTTGTGGTTGCTCCCTCCCTGGATGTGTTCAAGGCCAGATTGGATGAGGCCTTGAGTAACCTGTACTAGTGGGAGGTGTCCCTGCCTATGGCAGGGGGTTGGAACTAGATGATCCTTGAGGTCCCTTCCAACCTTACCATTCTATGATTCTATGAGATGCTTCTGTGCAACTGACACATCTAATTCAATTAATTTCATATGGTTGGTTGTAGATATGTATGTAATTTTATGGCTCTCCTTTTGTTCTTGAAAGCCTTGAGTTTCCACCTTGTTATCTTTGCATGACACACCTCATTCAATTACTTTCATATGGTTGGTTGCAGATCTATATATAATTTCGTGGCTCTCCCTTTGTTCTTGAAAATCCTGATTTTCCACCTTGTTATCTCTGAAGTATCATTTGTAAATAAATTCTCTGCCTTCTTATCAATGCGATCCCAGGCCCCTCCTTACATTTAATCAGTCTTTCCTTTACCTGTTTCTCAAGAAATTGTTGGAATCCCACCAAAATACATTTTATTTTGTTGAATACTATACCATTTTTAAGTACAATTAATTATTCATCTATATAGTATGTTACTCTGTACTCTACTGACAGAAACATTACAACCTCTCATGGTCTTCATCAGCCCAGAAAATTCAAACCTACTAGTAGCTATCACTTCAGCACGTGTTATAACAGTGTTGGTGCAGTTTAAGTCAATGTCATGTTTATTAGAGGTTGCAAAATTCTCTACATGATGGGACTGAAAATTGATATGGCATTTGAGTGTTGATTTATCATTATGATACCTTTGTGAAATGTCAGATTAATTGAAGGATTAGTTTCAAAGTATTCTAGTGCCTGAGTCTGCAGATTATGTGCAAAGTCAGACAAAAAGTGTTCCCCCATTTACAATGTAATACTCATATAGTAAAGTGGATAACTTTATCTGTAGGAGACGGAAATTAGTCATTTTTATCACAACATGACATGAAACACTGAAACCCAGTCAAAATTTTATAGGTGAATTTCCTATAGATTAATTTCACAGTCCTCATCACTCCATAAATGTGAAAAATGCATTTGACCTGTAAATTTGCTCTGTTAACACTAAAAGTGCTGAAAATCTGTGTAGAGAGACTGGAATGAAGTTACATGAAAACTTTCACACTTTTTTTTTTACCTCTGGGGTCTTGATGAAGCAGAGGATGGTCAAATAACTTGTAAACAAATACAAAATGTTCTAAATGGGAAAAAAATAAGGCATCTGAAGAAAAAAAAAACCTCAAAGAAATATGAAACCTGAAGCAAGGCTAGTCACAGTATATATACTTCTGTTCAAAAGGCTTTGTCAGTCACTGGTTACATATCTCCTCAGTGTTCTGTATATACCCCCAACAGAGTTATAGGTAAAATTATTAACAATCTTTTCAATGTTCTAAAGATTATTCTTAGCTGAAAAGGGGATTAGTGGAATATTTTCTCCTAGTCTTTGTAGTAATATTGAGTTTCCTATATTATACTGTGTTTTTCTGTCTCCTTATGGTCTGGGATCAGCTGCTCTATGCTGAAGAACTAATAACTACATTTTTTGAGCTCTAATGTCTTTCTCTGGGTAGTCAGGGAAGGCAAAAGAAATCAGTGAACTTTGATTTTTGCTTTCCTCAATGGAGTCATGTGCAGTTTGCTGCCTTACCTTTGGTACTGTTTTCATTTACTTTATACTTTTTAATTTACATCAGGACAAGCAAAAATGAAACACATTACTAGTTTCCGATTAACTTCCTGCACATGCTATTGGAAAAGGACAATGCTGCCTTTATGTGCTGGTGAAATCCTAAGCTTATCTCTTTTCAGCATAAATGATAGAACCTGCTGACCAATATATTAAAATTATGTGCAAGAAAAACTGCTTCCTTTGCTGTTCATATTGAGTCAAACTCATTCATTATGATTCCATATCAGAAAGTATAGACTGTAAAATACAGGGGTTTAAAATCAAATCACATACTAGTATTTATGGAAAATGTATGTCTTTTGCTATGTGAAAGTAATGATTTTCAGGGTGAAGTTCTGTCTTCACTGAAATTGAAAGAAATTTTGCCCTTGACTAATGGGAACAGAATGCCATGGTCATGTCAGCCTGTGACCTGTCTACTGATTTGTTCTGACACCTTGAGTCACTATCCTAAGAACCAGTTCCTGTTCTTGTAAAGTGAGCTTGTGAAAGACAGCTTATCTGCTTTTCCTGCAACATGGCAAGACATTGAGCTAAGTGAATTGATGTAAATTCTCTTTAATTTCTTCAGTAACAGGCACTGGTTTAGAACTCATTCATCAAGAATCATTCTATACATACAGCAACTAGCCAGATGATTCAGGTTTCAAATTTAATAAGGGTCTGTCGGTTCTATCCCACACTAAATTCTGCATTTTAATAAGAACGTTTTTATAAGACTAGTTCTCAAAAAAACTTTAAGCAGTACAATACTGCAGCGTAGGTTCTCATTTCTGGGAGTGGAGCACTTTGGCAGTTACCTTCTGTATGTTATGTAGAAGAAAGTTGCATTAATGCTCATCTGGCTCAGTCAATAAGAAACAAGAAAATGAGAGTCTTTCAAATCCTCTGCAGTCTGATATTAAATTCAAGGATTTTCAGCTGGTTTTGCATTTGTTTAGATAGTCACAGGGCCACTTATCATTCAGCTAGACCAGCTCCTACGCAGTCATCTCAGGGAAAAAAATAATTCTGGAGAAAACATCTACACCCAGTGCAGTCTTACCAGAATTCTGAGAGCAGCACTTTAATCTGTGATGTAACGGGTGGGATGTTTGGTACCTGAAGATTCAACTTCTAACTTCTGAAGTTTGCTTTTTAGCATTGTCCTGGTCTACATTTTGTCTAAGATATCGTCTTCAAACACAAAGATAGTGATGGTAGTGCTTTCTAGAGTTCAGCCATCCTAAGTGCTTGACCAGGGTCACATGCCTAAAACTTTAGCATCTCCCAAAGATGCCAGCTATGTAGTAGTACAGTTTTAACATACAAGCTATACATCACCCTCTTCCTGACTTCTGACTACTTTAGATACATAAAGGGGAAGAAGAAAATCCTTCAGCTGACGTATTCATGTATTATTGATATTGGACAAGACGACTCAACTATTTTGCATCCTGAGTCAGGACTTGTGGAAAGGCAATACAATGCCAGTAGGTTAAGAACAGACAGTAGCATTGTATGCAGAACTGTCTCTGACTATCACTTTTTGTGCCAGATATTGCAGATACTTCAGAAACATGAGATGACTGTCTTCTGGGGAGGTACATCCATAATCACTATAAAGGGAGCTTAGGGTAATTGGTTTCAGATGTGTTAACTGTCATGGTAGGCCTAAGCAGGCCAAAATAGGCTTATATATGTCCTGGCTTGTCCAGGCATGTTTTTCTGCTGTCCCTCTCTCTGTTTTGGGGAAAAGCAACTGCGGAAAAGAGGACAAAGGACCTGGAGCCGCTGAGTCTAAGGACCCCGGCCCTTTGCATCCTGTGGTAAACAAGGTACACCGACTCAGCTTGTGTATGCCTTGTGCAAGACCTGTGTTCTGCCCTAAAAATGGTAAAGCAAGCCTATGTCTTCACCTAATATGGTCAAGCTTGGCTATGTGCCATTCTGATTGGCTATTCAGTGTCCAAAGGCCCATTAGTCTTGGTATTGATAAAAGGCATGAGCAGGTAGCACAGTGTACTCTGCCATTGTATCCATGCTCTCTGCTGTTGTATTTGTGCTGCCTTATATCCTGAACTGCCTGGACACTACTTTCCAAAGGTTTACCAGGAACAGGCTCTAAATGCCTCTATGCAATCAGCCTGCATAGCCAGCGTGATGTTGTGCCCAGACTGCACATCACAAGACATCTTGCCTGCACCTGAAAGTCTCCAGCCAAAACAGGAATTCCTGGAGGTACACAGATGGTCCAGAGCAGAGCAGGACTAGGTCAGAGATTGTCTGCCTCCTTTCCCCAGCACCCCAGGAAGAACCAGAACTATCAGCAGACGACAAGAGTTCCCTGATATTGCCTGAAGCTGTAGCCAGCCCCGCCAGTCGGGAGATAATATTTGTGAGTAAATACTTAAAGCCTCTTGTAATTCACTGTCGCCTTCTGCCATAAGCAGAAAGGAGCTCCTTGAGTCCATCTAANCCAGCCAAAACAGGAATTCCTGGAGGTACACAGATGGTCCAGAGCAGAGCAGGACTAGGTCAGAGATTGTCTGCCTCCTTTCCCCAGCACCCCAGGAAGAACCAGAACTATCAGCAGACGACAAGAGTTCCCTGATATTGCCTGAAGCTGTAGCCAGCCCCGCCAGTCGGGAGATAATATTTGTGAGTAAATACTTAAAGCCTCTTGTAATTCACTGTCGCCTTCTGCCATAAGCAGAAAGGAGCTCCTTGAGTCCATCTAATGAGTTAGCAGTGTATTGACCGCAAGTGGTACACTAACTGCAAAGCCTTCTCTTCCAGTTCAATCAAGTTCAATTAATGTTATATATCATTACTAGTTATTTCTGGATCCTGTTATTACCTGTACATAAAGTTTCCATGACTGATGCAAAGAACTGATTATTACTAAAATTAGTGTTCGGGGTGCTGAGAGTTCTGAGTATTGAATATTAATAAACAATACTAAATTTTGAAAATATCACCTTGCATTAATTAATTACCCCTCCACTACATTAATTAAAATCTATGTGTTTAAAATTTGATATATTTTGCTTTTTGCTTTGTATTTTATGACATGATGTGTTACATCGGTGAACCTGGCCACAGAGGAGAATACAAAGGAGATGAGTAACAATGTGCTCAGGTACACCTAGCCAGAATGCTGTGCCTGCTGGTGGTCTCTACCAACAACCATCGGCTCTGCAGGATCCTAAACGTGAGTACTAAACACAATGCCTGCAAAGCCAGCAGTCCTCTGATTTGACCTTCTGCTTGTCGTAAAGATTCAGATGTGCCTAGAGGTCCTTGATAACTGTATGCAAGTTAAACGTGTATTATCACATCTGAACAGAAGAGGAATAAAGGTAGAATTATGTACAGAAAATTAAAACCCCCTCAAACATGAACTGAAAAGGTGAGGCTGATGACTAAAGAGATCCCCCAGGCTTTCAAATGATAGCGAATAAACACTTGTAAGCACAATCCCCATAAGCTTAGTGTTTCTCAGTCTGTAATCAGAACAAGCCACAGGCTTATTGGCTTGGGCAGACATTTGTTGCAGGACCGTCTTTACAATGTGTCTTTAATTCCCTGCACCTGATCCAATAGCTTCTTCTGTTAGCATTGTTCATGATTCATCACTGCCCTGCTGCCTCAGGACATCACCTCCAGCAAGAGAGATGAATGCCATGAAAGCAAAAGATTTCTGTGTTATCTTTCAACAACTGAAAGTTTTTCAGTCTTTCATTTGCACTCCATCTGTTACATTTATACTTGTTTTGAGCAAGAGTGTTAATAACTATATTTTGTAAAAAAACCAAACCAAAACACAGGATGAAACTTGAATGCAAATGTTCAAAAACTAG
Source organism: Eubucco bourcierii (assembly GCA_013396675.1). Taxonomy (NCBI): domain Eukaryota; kingdom Metazoa; phylum Chordata; class Aves; order Piciformes; family Ramphastidae; genus Eubucco; species Eubucco bourcierii. The sequence goes on from VWZE01008277.1 coordinate 414,165, forward strand.
CTATCCCACTTTGTGCCCTCATTTGTGCTACAGACAACTGCATCAATGCTTCCACAAACTGCATGCTCAGGTGTCCTCTAGAGAGATTACCTTATTTTGCATACATATATGTGCATATAAAGACTGCATAAGATCTCTTTCCCTGGAAACCTTCCAGGTTTACCTTTGACAATAAGCAGGTACATATATACTGCACAATATTAATAGTAATTATTTGTAGTTCAAGAAAACCTAAAAAAAAAACCTAGTAAATATTAGATCTTATTTTGCTAAGTGCTGTGCAAAAGGAAAAAAAAAAAAAAAAAAGAAAGCAGTTTTAGTGCAGAAGTTTATAAATTATCTCACTGGATGTAAATGTGCTATTCAGAGCTCATGAAAAGATTTACAATGTAACCAAGGCAGAGGCCCCACTTGTAAATAGAATTTAAATTATATTGAATTTAAGTGAATTTAAATTTAAAATCATTCTCTCGAATGAATAAGCAACCCTCAGTAGACACCTTTGTCTTGTTTCAGTTTAATTTATATTTGTCCTCCACAAACTTTACAGTCCAGATAAGACTTTCTCCCTCTTATTTGCTAACCTGGTTACAACTGTCAGGTGTTCCCTAACACAGATAAATCCTAGTTAGATGCTGGGAAAGGCAACACTTAATAACATCAACTATATGAGGTAATCCAGCAACCCAGCACATTTATAAAACTTCATGAAAACCTAACTCAGTGAATTTCATTGACAGTATCTCCAGCTGCATATTTCTGTTAAACAGTGCTGGCTAAACCAAGATTAGGTTTCACAGGTGATGTAAATGTGGCTAACTAGCCGTGTTTGAGCCTAGGATAAGGCCAGTGTTAGGACAAGTGTATGGCCCATGCAAAGATGTTCAGGGTGCTGTAGAGCTATTTTGCATTTACACTGCTCAGTCATGAGATGTGCCTTCTGAGTCCTGCTTCCATCACAGAGAAAAAGATGATCATCCCAATGATATTGTTTTGGGACATGCAATAATACTATAGACATCCTACCCAAATAATCAGCCATTTCCTGGCTGTTCACTGGATGCTCCCACTTTCTGGAGTCCACATCAAATCTCAATAGACAGTGAGTATGCACTACAAGAGGAGGTGGCCACATCAAATCTCAATAGGCTGTGAGTATGCATCACAAGAGGTGGCTGCAGGAAGAACACCTGGGTTACTGGGCTGGACCTGGAGAGCACCCTGCACTGAATCTCCATGCAGTGAGTATGAAGAAGTGCTGATTTGGCATTGACTTAATGTTGAGAATATATTTCTCAATCCTCATCACAACTACTACTGAATGCAGGCAGCACCATATTATTTTACTTATTCCTCTACAGACCTGTAATATTTTCATCTACTCAGCCATTTTTGTTTGTGCACCTTTCATCACGTTCAAAAAGTCTCTGCAAGCAGGATTCAGGTAAAATATAAGCACACGGCAAATTCTTTTCTGTTAATAGTGATGGTAATGACTGATATCTTAGGGACCTAAACATGAATATGTTCCCCTATCCCATTGAGCCACCTAATGAGTCCTTAGCTAGCAGCCATCAGCCAGTTAGAGAGAGCCAAGCTCCATTATTCCTTGGGACAATTCCTTTAAATTCCCGCCCCCTCCCCCCAGTTTGTTATCCTTTCCTGTCGTAGTGTATTATATCTTTTACAAAAGTGTTTTGAATACTTAAGTTGATAACCATCATTCTGAACATTCTATGTTTTCACTTTCCTTATTTTGCATAGCTTTACCTTATACATGCTATCTTACAGCTCAAGTATCTCATCTCTGTAAAATTGAACTGATACTGCACAGCTGTGATTTACAAAACTGAATCTTCAGTCACAGACAGCTGAACCTCAAGGCTTCAGATTACCAGTTTACTCAGAAAGCCTTTATGTAGTAGTTTCTCTGGTACAGCCTTGACATTTTGAAAAGGGTGTCATGCAGGGGGATGTTTTGAGGAATGCACAGGTTGCTACAAGAATTGGAATGTGTGTGTGGAGAATCTTTTTGTACAGGAAGCAGCATTGCAAAACATGTTTGCACCACTGATGTGTGGAGCACAGTACAGAACTTGAAAGTTTCTGATAATAAGTGGAATGGGGGCCAAAATAGAAAGAAGAATGTAAATGTGTGAGGGACTGCTAGTTTCACAAGCAGCTAATCCGCCCTGAGCTTTCCTTGATCTCAACCAAATCCTTTTCCTCTTTCCCTGTTTGTTTTTTGCCTTTGCTTGTTTGATTTTATTTTAATAGGGAGGCAGCTGAAGCTACCATTTCATCCGCCTGGTAAGGTTTGCCCTAAAATTCCTCATCTTCTGAAATGGACAAAGCAAGCTTTGCACTTTTCACTGCCTTTCATAGTCATGAGTACAGGATGGAAAGGAACAGTTGCTGAGAAACACCATTCATTATCAAAGCAATTTATGTGTTCCATTCCTTACACTTGGCAGTTTGCTCAAAGGATCTATTAATAAAAGGCTTGTTCTCACCAGGATCTTTGCATGAACACCTGAGTAGACAGCCCTTGTCTCAGCTTATAGGCTGATCTAGAAGACACTGGGATTTTGCATATCTCAGTGGGGTTATCCTTTGGATTAAATTACTGAAGGGGGAGGTGATCTGGTTTTTGTGGGCACGATCACAACCAGAGCGTGGCAAAAAGGCCACCTCTGCTTTTCTTCTGCTTCATTTTCATGAATTCTCAGAACCCAGCTGGCACCTTAGGCTTATCTCCTTGGCATGTACTGTGTACTTGTGGGTATGGAGCATTTTTAGATACTTATTTCTGGGTGAATATTCTGGCCACTTCCAATTCTACAATTTCATAAACACAGGTCTAGAAATGGAAGCTGTACCTGAAGATCCACCAGTGTCTCCTTATCTTTTTCTTTATCCTTTCTTATGGATTTTGCTTTCTGTAAGAAGAAATTCTGGACTTGTGGACTTAATGTAGCTGTAGAATGGCCCAAAGATGTCTTGGATTTTCTGAGAGAGACAGAGTTTGCTTTTTTCCTTCTTGCTCTCTTTGTATGGTGCATAGATAACTAAATGTCAGATTCATGGAGGCAGTACTCATTCACATTGCTGAATACACACATCTTTGCAGACATCTGGTGTGAAAGGAGAGAATGAGTCTCTTAAAAGATGTAGTAGTAGAATTTATTTTTGTCTACTCTGTGTGTGTTGCATGACTTCTATATCTACTCTTTCTCAAAAAAAAAAAAAATCTGATCTCATACTTCATCTGTTCTCTACCATATGAAAAATAAATACCAAAAGGAAGTCCTTGAAAAGTTAAAATAATTTCTATGTCATGCCATTCCTAGCTCTCTGAAGGTTTTACCTATTCAATTTAGAAGATGATAATTTGGGTCTGGTTTCAAAATATTTTGCTTAAATGAAAACTTTTCACACTGGTTGCAAAAATGTATTTTCCATGCTTAAGATTTTGAACAGTGATGAAAACATTCATTAATATTATGGTTATAAAATACTTTCTCACAATCTTTGAGAATGCAGGGAAAGATAAATCTAAATGTCGTCACTAAGTAACTCTTAACCTTTAGATGACATTGAGTTGGGTTTTTTCTGATTTATGTAGAATTCAAACACTTTCAATCAACTTTCTGTGACATCAAAGTTGTAAAGGACTTCTGGAAATGTTGTTTAAAAACAGGCTGCCTATTTCCTGTCTTGATTTTTCAGTATTGAGTCAGTGTATTCCTCATTGATGCTGAGCACTAAGTCTCCAGGGATATAACAAATAAAAGAGGAAGATCTGAACAGGTAAATTCACAAAACTGTTACCTTTATCACTGTTGAGCACTAGTAGAGGCATGGTAATTTCCCAAACTGGAGAATAAAGTGTTTCATAATTCACAGTTTTTGGAGTATGCAATACATAGGTATAGTGTGCAGAATGCTGAAGCTGTGCTCTGGGCCTTCCTGAGAGTGTAGTGGAAGGGGAAATTAATTACTGTGAGATGATATTTTAAAAATATTAATAGAATGTATTAATATTAAATATTCAGAACTCATGGCACCCTGATCATCAAAATAATAATAGTAACAGGTTCTTGCATCATTATGGAAACTATATACAGGTTATAATAGGATCTAAAAATAACTATTAAATACATAATATTAATTGAACTCGACTAAACTGGCAGAGAAAGCTTTGCCGTCAGTGTACCGTTTGTGGTCAATACGCCGCTTGCTCACTAGATGGACGCAAGGAGCAACTTTCTGCTTATGGCAGAAGGCAATTAATGATTCCAAGAGGCTTTTGGTATTTACTCACAAAAATATTATCTGCCAGTACCCAAAGCTCATGGAGGGGCTGTCGTTGGTATCTGTTAGAGGCTTTAGAGTTTCCCCAGGCTTCTGGGCGCTGGAGAAAGGAGACAGATGATCCCTGACCTGTTCCTGAATTTCTGAACGATTTGTGTTATCTCCAGGGCTTCCGTCTGGGGAGAAGGCTTTCAGGTGCAGGCAGATGTCTTGCAGCGTGCAGTCTGGGCACGGTGTCATGCCAGCTATGCAGGCCGAACACATGACAGGTATCAGAGTCTCAGCTCAGGATCAATGAGGCAGCAGGCACGGATGCAATAGCAGACACACCTTGTAATGGCAAAGCACACACTGTGCTGCCTGTTGATCTCCTTTTATCCAATATAACCCAAGACTAATGGGCCTTTGGCCGCAGGACAGCCAATCAAATGGCAGTTACCCAAGATCTGACCATATTGTGTGAAGCCATAGGCTTACTTTACCCTTTTTTGGGCAGAACATGGGCCTTGCACAAGGCAACCATGTGTGCACCTTGATTATCACAGTTTCTGGGCAGGCCACAGACCCCAGACTTAGTGACTCCAGATTCTTTGTCCTTTTTCCCGCGGTTGCTCTCCCCAAAACAGAAGGAGGGAGAGCAGAAAAACATGTCTGGGCAAGCCAGGACATGTACAAGCCTAATTTGGCCTGCTTAGGCCTACCACAACAGGGAGCTTGTAGGATTTTTGTGCCCTTTTAAACTGCAATGGCACAATTCCACATTACTATTTTGTCCTCTTCAGGATGGTGGCAGCCATTTTGCAGTCTGACAAAAGTTACTTCTCCTTGTGGGGAAGCTTTCCTTGTTCTCTTCCGTTAACACTGAGAACATTGTAGCTTTATTAGTTCCTCTGTTTTCTAGTATTCATTTTTTATGACCGTATGAAGTGCACCATTTTTTTTAATGACCATATGAAGCTAGACCATATGAAGTGCAAAGATAAGTCCAAAAACTGAAGAAATTTTTCACAGTTCCAACAGGTTTCAGCAGCCCATAGCTATTTAGCTTATTTATAACTGTCTGGTAGACTGTTTTATGTAACATTTAGCACAAGCTTTCACAGTTCCTGAGACAAATCCTGCTGTTTATTGAAAAGACCAGCAGAAGCACAAAGCAGCTTTAAACACGTTCATTTATTATGATTTTTTAAAATGAACTGAAGATCCTTTCTAAATTGTTATTCATGTAAAATTTTTGATATAGTTCCTGAGAAGAAATTCTTGAAGGTCAGCTAAGAAAACCTGAAGAATTAATATGAAACTTTCAGTTCTGGTCACTGTCAGCAAATGAGTTTCAGAAAAGGTGAGGCTGTCATCATATACTCAACAGTAAAACTAATTAGGGGACAAAGTATGTTAAAAGAAACACATTTTGTCCCCTAACAACGGGGGAGTGGGGGTGGGTGGGAGGGACAAAGTGTGTGAAAAGAAAATAAAAAGAAAAGCAGAAAAGAAAAGCAGAAAATTAATTTGGCCCACAGATTGAAATCTCACTGAGAAAAAGAGTAGAAATGGCTCCAAATTATCAAAGAGATACAAAGGGACATGGCAACATATCTTAGTTATCTGTGCTTTGTTTTAGGAAAGAAAAAGAAAAGAAAAGAAAAAAAAAAGCCAAAGAAAATCTTAGTATCAGTAGACACAGAAAATATACTAGCCTTCTGGCATCAGGTTTACTGCGGTAAGGTCAAGACTGGAATATTACTGTAGAACCTAATCACGATGTATGTGAAAAGGAAAATATTGTATATAGTGCACTCCAGATAGATGAAAAGAGAAAGCACATTGCAATTTGGTAAGTTAAATACAAAAGGAAGGGAACTGAGAGGTGTTGAGGAGAAGTCTTATTCTGGATTTTAGCGCTAGTAGATAGATTATGTTTAAATCTGAATACAAAATACACTTGAGAGGATGGAATTGATAATAATAATAAACTTTCATTACCTGATTGACTATGGAAGAAATATTAAACCAGGGGTTTTTTTGTTGCTTTTTGCTTTGTTTTGTTTTGAAAGACATATACAAAGTTATCGTTAAGTGTGAAAATAATAAAATTCTAGTTTGGTTTTGAACAAGTCCCAAAGAGTGACTGAAAAATAGGAAACTGGAAAAGGAAATTTATGTGATAATGATTGTGAAATGATGGCATCCACACTATTAAAGAAAGAAACAAACAAACTGCAAATAATGGCAGTAGATTTAAAAAAACCAAACAAATGAACAAACAACAAACCAAAACAGGCCTCAAACTCAGATTCTGAGTAGATCAGTCCTGAAAGGAGAGAATTCTCATGAGAAAATGGAGTTTAGGACAGTTGGCAGTTTCTTAAAGAGACAGCATTAACAAAATCTTCTGAATAAATGTGCTATTAAATAGGAAGGTGCTTGTGCAATCACCACCTCAAGAAGGCCGTGTTGAGTATTACTGGAACTTCAGAGCAGGTGTTTTTTTCTCAGTGCCTCTACTATTACTGTGAATCTTTCCACTGAGCAAGTGCGACTCATGGTAATAGTGAATTACTTGCCTCAAATAAATTGAACAATGATGTAGATCATAATCAGTTGCCTGTTCCAAATACTTAATCTGTATAATGTAATAGTTAAAAGGTCAGCAAAGGATGATTCAAAACAACTAACTTTTTTTTTTTCCACTTTGATGCAGGTCCCAAAATTTGTAAATACCAATTTTTTTCACCTGCACCCTGAAATGACCATGCAATCCATTAGGTCAAAAAGAAAATAATGTAATGGCCACCAAGCCTTTTTCTTTAATGGCCACAACTCATCTAACCATTTTTGTTCTTTCTATTATAACAAACAAACAAAACCCTAACAAACACAACTTACTAATAAAACTCCTAGGAGAGTTTTATTTGTCATTGCGAGCTTTTTTTATTAAGTGCTAATTTTAATGCTTTATCTTTTTTTTTTTTTTAAATAATTTTACTTACAGCCAAACATTTCTGTGCTGCATTTGTCCTTTATTTCTTACATTAATCAATATGAATAATTGAGTCTTGCTCTCTTCATGTTAGTACAATTTATGCAGAAAACTATTGTGTCTTCTCTAGACATCTTGTTTGTTTGGTTCCTTTTCATAATAACTTTTCTGCTTCTCTCTCTTTTTTTTACCCCTTTTCCTACGTTTTCTTCTTTAGTTCTTTGCATTTCCCATGAAATTTATTATTGTGCAGCTATGCTCTGAATTCAGTCTTTGTACCACTTTTGTGTGAATCTCTATAGAGAAGTTAAATCTATCCTAATACTTCGAAAGAATGAATGTAGTTTTGATTGCTCTGGCAACTGTCTTGAGATGTATTTTTGTATAATCTTTCTTTTTGACAGAGGAATTTCCAAAATTAATATTGCTTCCTTTTGCCCACTAGAGTGTCTGTGTGCCTACTGCTCCATAGTTCAGTATGACTTTGTAGATTCCCTTTTTAAAATGTACAGTTCAAAAGTTCAGTGCAATTGACTGGCCGGTCAAAGCTCAATAGCCTAATTCTGAGAGTGCAAAATTGCAAAGCATGCAGAGACTCAAAATTATCCACTGAAGCCAAAATCTACCAGTGCATTGTTGTACCAAAAATATTCAATTTCATAGATGTTCCACCTGTTAGAAAATTACAGTGGCCTTTACTACGGGAAAGGAATCTTCAAGAGTCACTGCCAGATTGCAAGATGATCATTGAAATGAAGCATTTAAAGACTTTGCCATTTTTATAGTTTGGTTTCTTCTGAGCGTGGTTCTCACATAACAATCAGATTTGATGAAATATCATTGATATTCCCTAAGTGATGATGAAAAGACACTTTATTAATTCTTTAACCCCTTTCACTTTAACCTTGAACATCATCAACTTTCTATGTGGACATATCAGAAAATAGAGCATTAATTAATAGGACATTAATTTTCAGAAGAAAATAACATTCACCGAGTACTGAAGAAGGGTATGAGGATCTATCACTTGTGGACTCAGTATGTAATCCTCAGACTGTCCTTACTGATCATGATGGATGCTAGGAAAATTGTTGTTACTGTTTTGCAGAGGAGCGCTTCAAAGCATCACTGCTAACGGTCTGATGTCTGACATGATGTTGTGATGAACACCTCAAGCAGTTCTGATAATGTACTCTTATTAAAAGTTTATGTAACTCTTTACCTTGCTCAGTCTTTAAGCAGGTGTGAAAGCGGGTGAGATTTTGATGTCTCCTCAGCCTGTATGATGCCAGCCTTTACACCAGTAGTAACCCAGATGGTTTGGGGCTTGCACAAGGAAGTATACTTCTCCAGGAGACAAAAATAAGATTGGACTTCCTGACAGTGAGTAGGAAAAGACCAAGTAATGTTTATTTGAACATGCCAGTAAGGAAAAGGACAAACCAGGTGCCACACAAGGCAAGGAGAGTCATGATCGCCAGTGAGCTCTGAAATCATTCAGAGTGGGAATCCATGAGTGAGCAACCATTTCTGTCTATTACCAGGATGTAAGCACAGCATGCAAGTCATTTGTTTTGTGCTTAGGTTTTTAGACTAGAAAACCTCTCTCCAGTAATCCTACTACAGGATTTGTTAAATTGTGCAGTCTAAATGCCAGTCTGTGAATTGTGTGCAAATACTCTTTTGTACTTTTTTTTTAAAAAAAATTTTAATACTCAGATGTGGATTAGCATGTATTTCCTTGTTATAGGAATGCATCAAATCCAAACAGTTTTTTTAAAAAAAAATTATTATTTCACTGATGTTTTTTTCTGCCTGTGAAAATTTACTGTAAACTCATCAAAGGCTTCTACCAGAAAAAGATACATACATATTTCAGTCTGTTAGCCAAATATATATATGGTAAGCATATTGAATTACTTTTTTCCTCCTAGAAATTCTGGGATATGCTTTTAAAGCAAATTGGATGATTAAAACAAATTATTATTAGTAGTAGTAGTAGTAGTAGTATTCACAGGTAAATTTGGCTGCCATTTTCATATATGGGTAGAGCAGAAGATGAACTGAGAGAGGATTGGGAAAAAAATACATACATATTTCAACCTGTTAACCAAATATATATATGGTAAGCATATTGAATTACTTTTTTCCTCCTAGAAATTCTGGGATATGCATTTAAAGCAAATTGGATGATTTATTATTATTGTTATTGTTATTGTTATTGCTATTGTTATTATTGCTATCGTTATTGTTATTATTCACAGGTAAATTTGGCAGCCATTTTCATATATGGGTAGAGCAGAAGATGAACTGAAAGAGGATTGGGGAAATTTAATATGAATATAAAATATTGTTTAGAATTTTTCTCTTATTTACTTCTTTTTTTGTGAATGGGAAGAGGCATCTCTGCTTAACACTAAGCATTGTTAATACAGGTCTAAGATTGCTGCCAGTTTAGAAGATTATCAATACTGCAAGCCTATACCTGTGCATTCTTTTCTAATATCACCTTGCCCTGAGAGATAATTGCAATAGAGGTAATCTACTCTACCCTTGATAAATTAAAGAGTGCAAACTGCAGTCTGTGCAGCTTTTACCACTGGAGCTAGCTAGTTAATCACTGAAGAATCTTTTCTTCTAATGGCTCATCATGCAAATAGGTTGCAAGGGAGAGAACAGCAATCCCAACATATTATGCACAAAAAGTGAACACTTCCACTTGCCGGTGGCAGTGCTGTCTACCTCCTATGAGTAAGCTTAGTTTGAAGGAAAATGCGCTGTGAAATTACTAATTAGTTATAGTTGCTATATGATACTTAATTAAATTAATAACTTGACCAAGATCAGCCTTATGGAACACTGTTAGAGCAATTGAAAACCAGCCCTGTTTCCGGATTTACAGTTTTAATTCTTCCATTTGTTTTATCAAAGAATTCCCACAATTAATTAAATCTTGATCCATGATTCACTCCACATAGGGGCAGCTTTTGACCCAAAAGCTCATAGTACACAGCCCAAATGTATGTTAGAGGTTACTTTTGAAGTGAGGGAAAGAGAAAGAGAAGAGGGCTTCTACTATTTGACTCCTGCATTGCAGCTTTTCTTTCCTATGCCCTTGAGGTTTAATCTTTACTTTTGAATCTTGAAAAAGAGTGGAGCTAAGAGCTGAAGCCCATTGCAAAGCAATTATCCTTGATGTTCCCATTTCCTGCAGTTCCTTTCAAGGGAATGACATTGTAGAGAACTATGAATCAAGTATCACTTACCTTGAAGCCAGACATTCATCCATTTAGATGAGTTAAACATTTGAGAAAACTAGTCTAGCTAAAAAGCAGCAATAAAAACTAAACTGTTTTCAAAGCATTCAAAACCAACTGCAGTTAAGCAAGCTCATGAACTGATGACCCATCACTGAAATGTCAGGGATCAGCAACTGAGAAAAGCCATGCTGTTTGACGGAGTTCACTCCCAAAGTGTGTGGATAGTGGAAAGGTCTTATTCCAGCTGATACATGTGCACAGGAGAGCATTCCTGCACCTCAGGGATTTAAGCAATGCTTTTTATACTTTCATAAGCTACTAGAATTTGAGTGCTGAAATCTGTTACAACACAATTGGCCTAGCTGTTCTGGCTCCTTTAGTATTCTGCTAAGGACCTGAAGTACATGCACAAAGAGTCACATTACTCATTAGGATGACTATCCTCTTGAATAGATTTTTTTTTTTTTTTAACAAAAATAATTTAAATGTGTAAATATTCACAGCATTGTTATTTCAGGCTCATACAATAAATATTGAAAAGAGAGAATTTAAATTACCCATATAGCTTTCCAAAAGACTGTAATTGGAAGAGGCATCAGGCATCAATTACTTACTGTTGTCATTGTAACTACCTGGTAATATATATGCAACATAACTGCTATCTTTTCAAAGCAAAATATTAACACAGTTTTAAAAATTGATCTGAAATTGTCAAAGATTTATCCAGAGATCTATAAAGATAGAAAGGAGAGAGTAGGACTAAGAAAATACAGACTTATAAGGAATATTTTTTTTTTAAATTAAAAGAAGAGTATAGTATGATTTTCTAAAACAAATCCAACAACCCAAAACTAAACTAGAACAGAACTGGTGTATTAGTGTTTTTTGAATATGTGTTTGAAGGACAGAGAAAAGCAGATTATGAAAAGAATACATCATAAAAATGAGGAAATGAAAGCTGTAGTTAACATCCCTTGACAGTAAGCACTATGTAGAAGAACTGCAATGCACAGAGCATACATTATAATGCCACTGTTTTTCTCTCTATACTCTGCTGACACTCCTGTTGTGTTACCATAAGGTGTATTGAAGTAAATTTTTTTAAGATTGAAAGATGCACCTCCTGATTTAAAAATTCCACTTTTAAGAATCAATATGATGTCTAAAAATTATGAAGATGACATCATCAAACATCAACCAGGTCCTTGTTGTAAGAATAATACAATAACATTCTGTAGAATCTTTTGTCTGCAGATCACAGATGCAACCATTAGAATTCTACATCTTGCCATTGTTAGTTTTGTGTGCACTTATGATTCACAAGAAATTTAAACATGCTCCATTGAATGAACTTCTTGTCTGAGTGAGTACAGGTCACAGAATAATCTAGTTTACTAAACAACAACAAACAAAAAGCCCCAACCAAACCCAAACCCAACCAATCAAACAAAACCTGCAAAATGCTTTTTTTTTTGGTAACTGTAGTTGCATATTCAGATAAAGCCAGGAATAGTTAGTTGCTGACTTGAATATACTCACACTTTACAAGAAGTAGCATGACTGGATATAAAATTGAGGCATTTTTTCTAGATTTCAGATTTTAGCTTTATTCAAGTATTGAAAAAAAATATTAATCTACATGTTCTAATTTTTAAAATTTTTTGTTAGATGTCAATGAATCAACTTTACATGCTTGAGAAAGACTGAAGAAAAGTAGTCAGGTGTGCATATGGTTGCAGATTTTCTGCAATGATATAAGGAATATCCACATGCAAAGACAGATCCATGTCCTAGATATGTGGTTTGGAATTTTTTTTTCTGTTTTTAAATTTTAATGAAACTTTATTTCTTTGGAAGTATCTGTTCTATCATATAGAAACCACATTCTTTACCGTGAACTATAATACTGCCCCATTCTGCTGACTTTGTTACATCTGTGTAGTAGAGGAGTAATTAACTAATGGAAGATTATATTTAAAAATGAATATTGTCTATTAATATTCAATATTCAGAACTCTCACCATCCCGAACACTAATTTTAATAATAATCAGTTCTTTGCATGGGTCATGGAAACTTTATACAGGTAATAACAGGATCTAGAAATAACTAGTAATGATATATAACATTAATTGAACTCGATTGAACTGGAAGAGAAGGTTGCTGCAGTGTACTGCTTGCGTTCGCTGTACCACTTGCCCACTAGATGGACTCAAGCAGCTCCCTTCTGCTTATGGCAGAAGGCAATGGTGAATTACAAGAGGTTTTCAGTATTTACTCACAAATATTAATCTCCCAACTGGCAGGGTTAGCTACAGCTTCAGACAGTACCCAAACACTTTCAGGGAATTCTGTTACTGTCTTGTTAGCCACTGAGACTTCTGATTCTTCCCAGGTGTGCTGGTTTGAGGCTAATTAGAATATTTTAATAGACAAAATTACACTATAGGTTGTGAAAGGAAAAACATCATGATGTCTACTTCACTCATCAATGCACTGGAGAAAGGTAAAGCTCCAGAACACATCCAGTTCATCGATGACATCAGGCTGCTGGGGAAAGGAGGCAGACAATCGCTGACCTGGTCCTGATCTCCTCTGGATGATCTGTGTATCTCCGGGCCTTCCCATCTTGGCAGGAGACTTTCAGGTACAGGTAGGATGTCTTGTGATGTGCAGTCTCAGCACAATGTCACGCTGGCTATGCAGGCCAATTTCATGGAGGCATTTAGAGCCTGTTCCTGGTAAACTCTTGGCAGGCAGTTTCCAGGCAGTTCAGGATACAGTGGTGCAGCAGGAGCACAGATGCAATGGCAGAGCACAGATACAATGGCAGAGCACACTGTGTCACCTGCTCATCTCCTTTTATCAATACAGCCTGAGACTAATGGGCATTTGGACACAGAATAGCCAATCAGAATGGCAGTTAGCCAAGCTTGATCATATTAGGTGAAACCATAGGCTTGCTTTACCATTTTTAGGGCAGAACTCAGGCCTTGCACAAGGCAGGCACAAGTTGAGCCTGTGTACCTTGTTTGCCACAGGATTCAAAGGGCCAAGGTCCTTAGACTCAGTGGCTCCATGTTCTTTGTCCTCTTTCCTGCAGTTGCTTCTCCCTAAAACAGAAGGAAGGAGAGCAGGAAAACAGGTCTGGGCAAGGCAAGACATATATAAGCCTATTTTGGCCTGCTTAGGCCTACCACAGCAATCTGCAAAGTACTTACAATACTGGTTAAAAATATTAAGGGAAAATATACATCAAAGTAAGAGAAGCAAGGAAGGTTTTACATTATCCATCTGAAAATGCAGAACAGCCAGGAAGACTTGACTACCAAAAGTGAAGTAACGTATGTGAACATGTGCCACTGTTTAGAAAGAGTAATTTTTGCAGTCTTATATTGTAATTTTCTCTAACAGATTCTAATAATTAGGATTATTAGAATACCAAAACACTATGACTATATCTACACTTTCCAATTATTTATCTGTATAAACAAAATTTCAATGACCTTAGTACAAGGGTCGTGTTTATGCTGTGCTAGCTATAAGCTCTGAATATTACAAATAAATACAGAAATGCTAACTACTGGTCACTACTGTGCAACCTCTACAGCTGCACAAAATGTTTTTTGGGTTTTTTTTATATAGCATAACTTTTTTGAAAGCCTATTGCAACTTTCCATGCAAGCATGAATGGAGACATCCTTCACCTACACACAAGCTTGTAAGAAATCAAGCTTGCATCTATTTCAGAACTGGGGATGCAGAATTAATTACTGTCATGTGGTTTCTGTGCATGTCTCTGTGTGCACCTTATTTTATTCTCATAAAAAGAGAATCACACATCTATTGCTATTTTGTTTTTGTAGCCTGTTACTTATTTCTGATTCTATTGTTCTTATCTCATCTAGTACTCCATCCTTATGGAGATGATAACTCGAATTCTAAACCACTTTTTTTTGAACTCAGGTATGCATACAAAGGCAACATAATACAATTTATGTCAATGGATTTCTTTAAAGTTTGCAGAATTTTGGAGAAAATATCTTCCTCCTTTTAATCCGGCCAAAGACAAATGATGCCACATCTCTTTTATACCACTGAAAGTGAATACAATTGCATTTTCAATGATCCATTTACATGCCTAGAGTAGAGAAATAAGTGAACTGTTGTGGGAAACTCTCATATTTGACACATTAGAAAAAAAAAAAAAAAAGATTACAGTTACAAGTATAAACTGTGGTGTTCCAAATAGTAAGTGCTTTGTCATAGCATATATTCCTGTGACAATAGTTATACAGCACAAAGAACTGATGTAAAAATGGAAAACAGGTAACTGGTTCTATAATGGAATTGTTTTTCATAGACAAAGGAGTGTATATGTTTTAAGTGAAAATGATCATTATGTTGATCAAGACCCCATCAGCTATCTGCAGTGGTGTGGGAAAAAAAGTTCTTTCAAGGATGCAGGATATATTTGTTCTTAAAAAAAAAAAAAAAAAAAAAAAAAAAAGACAGCTTTTAACAATACAATGTAAAGAGATACATAAGTTTATAAGTTTGAAATGAGATACATAAGTTTATAAACCAGAAATTTCTGTGTGATTCACATCTCTTTCTGACAATTATTATCACCTCTTAAGAGCAATTATTTGCATTGCCTCTGACAACTGAGGTTAAGGGGATAATAATGCTTATGAGACCAGAAAAAAAAAAAGCAATTGTCAGCAAAAATCCACATATGCTACTTCACTTTTTCTAGTCAAGTCTCTTTGTGATAAAAGTTTATTTGCATCTGACTCATGGAACGATAAATTTCTACTGTAAATAGCTTGCAATAGCATTACTGATTCAGTCTACAGGTAGCATTCTCTCTTGTATAATACAGTGCATGGAAAGTTTCTAGAAATTATTTCTACTTCCTGTTTAATGCATATTCACAGAATCACAGAATTGCAGAATGTTAGGGGCTGGAGGGGACCTTGAAAAGAGGCTCAGGGGAGACCTTCTTGCTGCCTACAACTACCTGAAGAGTGGTTGTAGCCAGGAGGAGGTTGCTTTCTTCTCTCAGGCAACCAGCACCAGAACAAGAGGACACAGTCTCAAGCTGCGCCAGGGAAGGTTTAGGCTGGAGGTGAGGAGAAAGTTCTTCACTGAGAGAGTCATTGGCTACTGGAATGGGCTGCCCAGGGAGGTGCTGGAGTCATCATCCCTGGAGGTGTTCAAGGCGGGTTGGATGTGGCACTTGGTGCCATGGTCTAGTCTTGAGGTCTGTGGTATCAGATTGGACTTGATGATCTTTGAGGTCTCTTCCAACCTTGGTGATACTGTGAGACTGTGAGACTGTGAAAGTGCCTCCAGTCCAACCCCCTGCCAGAGCAGGATCACCTAGAGCAGATCACTCAGGAATGCATTCAGGCATTCTTGTCTTAACCTGTATGTTTTTTTTATAAATATACAGATATGTCATTTTATGTAGTTTATCATAAAACTTAGCATAAAAGCAGCATGATTAAGCATAGAAGTCCAATGGTATTGAGATTAAAAATAATTGTAAGCTAATCAATACATTTGGCATATCTTTATATCACAGCCCTTTCTGAAGATAGAGTAGCTGTAATAGCTGAAGTAGCTAGAGAGAATTAATTTCACTGATGTTGTGTATTTGAAACACTTTACATCTGGACAATTTCACACTTTCTCTTGCACAGTGAGTTTTGATGAAATATGCCCTGGTTACACCTCCTGAATTCAATCTTCCCAGGAGCTCCTGATTCAAGCATTTTGTATGCCTCAATTCATGCAATTTCTGTTTGTTCAAGACTGAGGATATGTGGTGTTCTTAAAAGATCAAGCTCTTGAAATCTTTTCTTCATATTCAAATCTTCTTAAAATAAACACACATTTTAACTTTTCAGGCTTTTACAGAAAGTTTGAAAATATGAATATGAAAAAAAACCCCAGAATTTACAAGCTAAAAAGACACTGATCTTTGCTAAAAATATATCTTCATTTTCAGGCCTCAAGTCACAATTTTCATAGGCAATGCTTTCCTCGATGTTGCTGTGCAAGTGAGATAATAGCACTTGATTTTTGTGGAAGCAAAGATAATTCTTTATCTTATGTGATGGATAATGCTTTTAAGCATATTTTTATGTCAGCAGAATATTTAAAGAAGTATTCAAGCAGATCAAATAATCTACATACCACACAAAATAAAATCCATGTTGCAGGAAAAGTGCTCCGTTTTTAAATCACAAGTGGTCATAACAACAGTTTGTGTGACATTTTCATAATATTCTCATTCAGTGTTTCTTTATAAAAGGACTTACGCTCTCATTATCAGGAAAAGTATTGTGTACAGTTCTGAAGCCCTCAGCACAGGAAGGACATGGAAGTGTTGGAGAGGGTCCAGAGGAGGGCCACGAAGATGATCGAAGGGCTGCAGCAGCTCTACTATGAAGACAGGCTATGAGAGTTGGGGCTCTTCAGCCTGGAGAAGAGAAGGCTTCCAGGAGACCTGATAGTAGCCTTCCAGTATCTGAAGGGAGCCTACAGGAAGGCTGGGGAGGGACTATTTACAAGGTCCTGCAATGACAGGACAAGGGACAATGGGTTTAAACTTACAGAGGGGAGATATAAACTGGATGTCAGGAGGAAGTTCTTTACAGTGAGGGTGGTGAGACACTGGAACAGGTTGCCCAGGGAGGTTGTGGATGATTCCTCCCTGGAGGTGTTCAAGGCCAGGTTGGAGGTCTGGCCTTGTGGGAGGTGTCCCTACCTATGGCAGGGGGTTGGAACTAGATGATCTTTGAGGTCCCTTCCAACTTTGCCATTCTATGATTCTATGACTCTATAAAAGAAAAAAACAAAAATATATATAAAACTTGAGGTTATGTTGTTTGTGTTATATAGATTAGTATAGTGATTTACATCATAAAAATGAAACTCTAAATATCTTGGCACTCATACATTGAGAAACCTGTCCCTATACATGAGTACTATGCCCTGTAAGCATTAAAACCTGAGTGAATAATTTGATAAAATGATTAAACAATTTGACATTTGGAACAATATCCAGTTGTCATTGTTGCTTCCAATGTATGAGCATTAAAAATAAACAAATTGCTAGCTTGTTAGGTAAATTGATGGAAGTGTTTAACATTTCTTCTAAAAGCCCATCTTACTGCTTTTGAGACTTACTCTGTGTAGTTAAATGCAGTCTGAATAATTCATGAGGAAACTACCCAAACATTCCAGAGACATTTCCAGTTCCCACTTCAATGCAACCAATACAGATGAAAAGAAAACTACCAATCCTGAGTTTGAGTTTAAAAGAGTGACTCAAAATTTCCAAATGATTGTTTGATTTTTTTAATTGCCTATTTTTTTTAAATCAGAAAAATATCAGATAATTTAAAATAATTAATTATTTTATATTCTACATGGGGAAGATAGGCTTTTATCTATCTATCTATCTATCTATCTATCTATCTATCTATCTATCTATCTATCTATCTACCTACCTACCTACCTACCTACCTCAAACAGTTACAATTATGTCAGGTATAATTGAAATAAAGAATCAATCTTTTTCCTAAGAAAGTTTTAAGAAGAACTAGATAAACTGTTCTTAGTTTCCAGATATTAAGATGAAAATTTCAAAGCAACTGACATGAGAAACCACTGTCAGGTTTTAATATCTTGGGTCCTAATTAAGAAAATTTTACCTAAATTTGAATTTTTAACTTAGAAGAAAGCTAGCCAGATTTTCAAAGCCCCTGATATATATAGCAAAATCACTGGGAACTGTAGTGACTTAAAGTCTAAGGTACCTTAGCCATATCATATCATATCATATCATATCATATCATATCATATCATATCATATCATATCATATCATATCATATCATATCAATCTTGAAACATTAAGTTTGATATGCAAAACTCTTTGAGATATAACATGAAAAATTAATTTTCCCAACAAATTAATTTGATAAAGTTTGACTTGCTGCCATGTTTTGGTCAGGGACGTGGAGTCCCAGTTTATCACAGAATCACAGAACTACCCAGGTTGGAAATGATCTTCGATCTTCAAGATCATCGAGTCCAACCTATCACCTAACACCTTCTAACTAACTAAACCATGGTGCTAAGTGCCTCATCCAGCCTCCTTTTAAACACCTCCATGGACAATGACTCCACCACCTCCCTGGGCAGCCCATTCCAATGCCAATCACTTTTTCTGTGGAGAACTTCTTCCTAACAGCCAGCCTAAACCTGCCCTGTCACAGCTTGAGACTGTCCTGTTGTTCTCTGACTGGCTAAGAGATTGACCCCCACCTGGCTACCTGATCTAACAGGGAATCAAACCTTGCATGAGAATTTTTGGCACTGAGCTAACAGGTGGTATCTGTGGGAGTGGCCATGCCATGTGTATGCAACCATCCCATGTATGAGTGCACACATGTATATAAAGACTGGCAAGAGCTGGATACCTGTGAATGCCTCCAGAGAAAGATCCTGTCTGCACACTTCAGTGGCAGGAATAAAGCCGACGGCATCTCTTACCTGACACCTTTGTGACATCTTACTTGATGCTGTCAACAATATATGAAATACTTTAAACCAACTCTGACCGGACACCCAAAAGTTCAACATAGCTACTTCCCTGATTCAAGCTTCAACCTCCTCTCACCAAGAAAAAAGGTTTTTTTAGTTTCCTCTTTAAAGATTTGTAGAGACAACCACAAAACCTGAAAATTAATGAAGCATCTGCTCAAAAAAAGAATTACAAGTTGCTTTCCCATTGGTACATGTATATGCAGTTAAAAAAAAAAAAAAAGTCAGAATTATTTAAGCCACACTGCTGTGAACATTTATGCTCATATTTATGCCTGCCACAACAAATGTCTTGTGTTAATTTTATTAATTCTGTGTGAGTGCATATTTGTAGCCTTATGTGCCTTGTGTCAAGAAGAGACAAATGAAGAAAATTTTGAGAACACTCAAAATTTCTTTTTGAGTAAAAATGTAATAGATCTGCCAGTGATAAGTGATTCTGGAACCTGGAAGTATACAGGGGTATGGTTAAACATTCTGTAACATAAAACCTGAGTTCGTTCTTCTAAGATTCCTTGCTCAGACACTAAAATAGAAGCAAACCCCTCAACTTTTCATAACAGAATGTATTTCATCTTCTGGTTAAGTCAGTGTCTGGAAATTTTATGATGCTCTAATTAGCAGTCTCACAAATCATTAACATTTTTACTTGCAGTCAAATGGCATTCAGAGGAGTGTGAAATTCTCCAGCCTTTGAAAATATTAAAGAAATCTGTTCCTCTGAAATAGAGAAGTTCACCATAAAAGCCTGTAAACACATCAGCGGAAACTGGAACCAGTTCTCAGAAAGGCGCATTGGATATTCTACTGTTCAGTGAGTTGAATACTACTCCTTAAAACTGTAACTTTTCTGTACACCTCCTTCTTACATAAACTCTTTGTTTATTTACATTAATATTTTTAGTCATTAAAATTATGTCAATTGTGTATTCTCCAGTTGAAAACACATTCAATTATGATTACAACTTAATTTCCTATGAGCTCATGTCTCTTTGTCAATTGACTTTTTAAATCAGTGATATATTTTTTATGCTATCCATGCCTGCATGTAAAGGCCTTTCTCACAAAGAAGTTTGTAAGACAAGATGCCCAATTTGATTTTCAATACTGTATTCTACAAACAGAATCCAGTATTATTGGGAGCAAAGTCATAAATTTTCAATCTTGCTTTCTTTTTTTTAATCTACTTTACTGTTTCTAAGGGATGCTCAATGGGAGTTCTTGATTGAAGAAAAAGTCTTGATTGAAATTAGACAACAAGTTCAGAAGTTGCCAGAGGGATATACAGACATACACAAAGACTGTGATTACATACACTGTTTTCATAAGAAACAAATGAAAAAAAGATACACAAACTGTTCCTTTCAGTATTGTTCAAGGTGATGTGAGAATAACTGGGAATGAGACCATCTATTCTCAAGAGGGTAACTTAGAGGCTTTGCTAGAAGAGGACACATACACAGAAAGATTTTTCAGACTCTTTTTAGAGGAAAACTTGTGGAGGTCAGACCAAGGAAATTATATAGATGACATCAATATCTGAACTACTCCAACTCTTTTCTTCTGACAGTCTCAGGAAGCTGCTAAAACCTGCTTCCACCACTGTATCATAAACTCCCTAGCTAATCTAACCTGGTGACAATCAAGAGGTTTTAGTCAGCTTTGCTCAATGCTGTTTTCTAGAGGCAAGAGAGATGAGTAATGAGGGAGGTAGCATCTCTTTCTATCAGCATCTAACTTTTTCTATTTTTCCTTCATACTGCAGTCACTAATTAGGTGCCCTCATTTTGGCAGCTAACCACTGCAAATAAAAGCATTCATAAAGGATAATTAAAAACCTATCTAATGATGTTTGAGTTAACCTAGGCATCTGAGATGTCTCCACTAAATTGGTAGATTCAGTGTAGGACCTATAGAGGATTTCTTTTTTTCCCTTTCTGGAAAAGCAGTTGGAGCCTAAGAATGATACCTGATGACATATGACACATCACTTCTGTTTAAGTAAAAAATTTCCCCCCTCAGGTCATGTGAATGTCTGGCACTGTGCAAGTACAGAAGTAAATGTGGATACCTTACACAAAGCAGAAGCCCAGATCTTGACTGACTCAGGTACTGTCTTATATATCTCTTGACTCTGGGATTGTTCAGATTGGAGAAGACAAAGTTTCAAGGAGATCTTATTGTGGTCTCCCAGTATCTGAAGGGGGGTTACAAGAAAGCTGGTGAGGCACTTTTTAAGTTATCAGGTAGTGATAGGACTAGGGGGAGTGGATCCAAGCTAGAGGAGGGTAGATTTAGGTTAGAAGTTAGGAAGAAGTTCTTCACCATAAAGGTGGTGAGATGCTGGAACAGGTTGCCCTGGGAGGTGGTAGAAGCACCATCCATGGATATTTTTAAGGCCAGGCTGGATGTGGCTCTTGCAACCTGATCTAGCGGAAAGTGTTCCTGCCTATGTCAGGGGGTTTGGAATTAGACAATTCTTGACATCTCTTCCAACCTTGACAATTTTGTGATATACATATAAAAAAATTATTCAAGGATATATTTAAGTCAGTAATAAATAAGTGACTGTATGACAGTGTGAATAATTTTATTCAAAAACTAAATATTCATATTAGTTTGATGAATTCCCTTCCTCTTTCATTTACTATCTCAATCAGCCATCTAAAGTACGTGAGATATGCTTTGCTCTTTAGAAACCTTAGGAGGATGGCAGATCTTCCTTTCAAATATACAAGAACAGGAGTTAATCCTCTAGCTTGTACTGTCAGCAATTTCCTGCACCAGAAGGATTGATTTAAGCAATTAAAATTAGCTAAAATTAAGCATGCAACATGGAACTCACAATTTCTTTTGTAAGGAAACCTTAACATGAAATCATTTTTTTGCCTCTTGTAGGTGCTTCAGTTACTGAAGACTCGAGATGGCATACTCCATGTATTTAATTTTTAAAGCTCATTGGCACTGTTACGGTCACTGTGCAAGCGGAGCAGCTTTTCCTGTTCTGTAGCTCTGTGGTTGTATTTAGTGGTGACACAGCTCCTCCACTCTTCGAGGCTGATCAAAAGCACATTGATATGAAAAATGTCAAAGTTCAAATTCAGAAAACCAGTCATTTGTGACACTGCAACTGAAACCTCCAGTGATGAAATTCTGAGAGAAAATTCTGTAAAAAAATACAGTGGACTTCAAGAAAACTGGGTGAAGGGTAATCAGGAGGCAGCTGCTATCCTGAGAACATTTTTGAGGTGCATGTTATTCTGCCTCACAGTTTACAACACTTTGTAGTCTTCTTGTAGTTTTCAGTGGAGAGTTTAAAATACCTTAGTTCCTTGAAGCATGGTCCTTCTGCCTCAGATGCAATCACATTTGCAGGCAGTAGGGGAAGCCAATGCAGCTGTCAATCATTAAACTAATTTTGGACAAAAAGAGGGAAAGAGGGTTTTTTGGGTTTTTTTTTTGTTAATTTATTTGTTTCCCAAGTCTCAGTCTTTGTAAGCATTTATGCCTTTCTATTGCTTTTTGAATGTAACAGCATTTATCTTCTGAGGATGCAATATTTTGATAAGTTAAACCTCAGGTACTAAAGAATGCTAACATCAGTTAATTAAGGCTCTGACTAGGATTGTGAATTAAGTCAGTTTGACGTTGATTTTAGCCAGGCACAAAGTTTTATAAGGAGGAGAGGATTTTTTTTTTTTCATACTTTCAAGAAAAAGAAGTGAAAGAGAGGAAAAGAGAACTCAGTAGATCTTTAAATAGATGCTTTTAGTCTTTTACATAGTCTGAGAGATTTGTTAATTAGCAGTTACAGCAGGAAAGCAGATTTCTGTGACTGTAATTAAGCAAGAATAGTGGAGACGTGTCACCATGAACAAAAGGAGAAAAAACAGCAATAGAAGGATAGCAAAAGAAAAATAATATGACATCTTTGAGTACCTCCTCCACATGACCCAGAGAGAAGGCAATGAATCAACACATCATTGTTATCTTGGTGGCAGAAGATCATCCAAGATGAGTGATTGAGCAAAGAAAGCAATACCGACAGAGGTGACAAAAATGGAATATAGAGCTTTTGGGCTGGAAGCCACTTGGTTAAAATTGCTCAGATGCACAAGAAGCACACAGGCACAGAAATAAACTGTGAAGGTCTGGAGCAGCCCTGATACCTTGTTAATATACTAATACAGAAGGTACTCTCTTGTATTCACATAATTTTTCTGTAGTTTCTGCTACAGACCAGGAGTCAGTGCACCCTCCAGCCCACATACTAGGCCTCTGTTTAACAACGACAGAAAGGAGAAATACATTTAATTTGCTTACCATAATACCAGCAGTAGAAGGGAACATTTACTGTTACAGAATGAAGACAAGAAAACAGGATTAGTTTTGAGATCTGATATATTTTAGTTCCTCAGGCCTGGCTTGAATTCTAAGAGTTATGACAGATAATGAGATACCAGGATTTAAAACCACATCATCCTGATTTATCAGATACCTTCCTCTCAGCACTTTGGTCTGCTTAAGGACCCCTGAAGCCAGAGATTACTCCTGTATACACCAACAAAATGCTTGAGAGCACAGCTTTGGAGTGCTGCATATCTCTTCCTAACTCAGGCAATATCAGACCTAAAATTTTTACTTAATTTCTCACACATAGCACATTGGTGGTTTTGTTCTTCCTGATACACAAAGAGGAGAATGTGCTCCTAAATCCTGCCATGAGCATCAGTTTTTGAATGAAAGGGAATCACGAGAATGTGGCAGATAAGAACGGGAGTCTGAAACTACCTAACTTTTGCACCTCTTATTAATTAATGTCTCTGTTTTTAAAATACACAAGAGACTCTTGTAGTGTCTGAATACCTTTTGGAGGTACCTCCTTGCAACTGGCAATGCAAAAATCCTATACAGGCTATTTCTGCTGCATGTGTCCATATCTACACAGTGAAAATATTTCCCAAATGCCAACGGATCATGCCTGAGGCTGGATAAGCACATTTATTTTTATAAGTTCATGTTAGAAGTGACTTCTTCGTGGAAGAACCTGAAAGATTATTTTTAACTACCAGAGCAATGCCAATTGTATATAAATCTAGTTAAGAACCTAGAGGAAAATATAATGCAAATTTAGTGCTGCTTTTGGTTTACACAAGTCTGTTAAAGGAAAATTGGCTTCTTCGGTTATGGAACAAATTTGTTTCCAAGTATTTAATACCTTGATCACCAATGGGACTTGATTTAAACTCTAGCAAAAAGGAATCCAAGTGTGCTGAAGAAAGCATTTTGTATTTGTACTCCACCAATTCAGAGAGGAATCCTAATGGAAATCTGGTGATGTTGCAAAGAACTGCTTCCTGATAAAAAAACCCCAACACCTGTAATAGTCATGC
Organism: Eubucco bourcierii; assembly: GCA_013396675.1. NCBI lineage: Eukaryota > Metazoa > Chordata > Aves > Piciformes > Ramphastidae > Eubucco > Eubucco bourcierii. The sequence goes on from VWZE01008277.1 coordinate 438,730, forward strand.
AAAATACTCAGGACACTTTAGAACGTAATGAAAGTTGCTGGTAAATATACAGTATGTTGAGTCATCTTTAAAAATACACTAACAAGACTCTTGTTTTCATTTCACTTTTCAGTGTAGGTGTTAGCTTCTGTGAGTGAATCAAGTCTGATGCTCATTTATATGAATTATCTTTTTGAATGAAGTATCAAAGTAGATTATTTCATAGAATTATTTAATACCTTACAACATAAACCACAGGGAAAGAACAAAAATGAAACTACTAAACTACTTGGATGACTGGAAAAATCATATTCCTTATTATACATAATTTCTGAGTACAGAGCCTAAAAATGATCTATTGTAAAGTTTTATGTGTGTTTATTGACATATCTCTTCTGTTCTAGGTTTTGCTGCCATCATTGGATTGTGTATGTGTGTGCAATTACATTTCTTTGTACAGCTTGCAGATGGTATGCAACAAGAAACTCTTCTTACAGTAGTAAAAAAAGGATGTGAAGAAAACTGATTCTGTGAATTATTATGCATTGCATTTTTCTGCCTTTAATTTCCAACTGGATTATGAAGCTACTTCTATGCATAACATTAGTAACAAAGCTGAAGAATCTGTTTGGTCTTTAAGGGTTTCCTGACCTGGTATATAAAGAAATCTTTTTGCCGTAGTGAACCTGCAGTTTGCTAGGCCAAACTGAAGCTATGCATCACATAACTTCATTACTGTCAAGCAGTTTTATAAACTGAGGTTCTTTTAACTTGCAACAGAGCAGAGATGATCTGTGGTCTTTTGATCATTACATCATTTTAAATAAAAGTTTTTTTTGAACCACTAGACTTCATCTTTTGGCTATGAAGAAAATCACATTAGGGATAAACTATACAGATTCAGACCAGGGGAGGCATTATTTCCTCATAAAATACCTAAAAGCCATGCCTTATTAATTGCCTTTTACTATGAGAGGTAATCTATCCCTCCCACAAGGCAGTGAGAAACAAAAGGAAATGAATCAATCAGGAGAAAATACACATTTGTCAGCAAATAGGAAACTTCCACGGGCAACAGAGTGAAGAGATATGTAACACAAGCCAAAAGGGGATCTAGAAGTATTGAGTAGATTTTAGAATTAGAAAGATTAAGCACAGTAAAAGATTTGATAACAGGTGGACCTTTCTGCAAATGTATCCAATGACAGAACACTGGAACAGACTGTCCAGGAGGGTTGTGGAGTCTGCCCCTCTGGACAGTCAAAACTCGTGCCTGAATGCATTCCTGTGTGATCTGATATAGGTGATCCTGCTCTGGCAGGAGGGTTGGACTGGATGATCTTTCGAGGTCCCTTCCAGCCCCTGACGTTCTGTGATTCTGTGATTCTCTGATTTCAAGATACAAAGCAAACTGAGTGTATGGAAAGAAAGGAGCCACCTCAGCTTCCAGTTCCGTCACAGGTTATGCAGAATCATGGAGTCACAGAATTAACCAGGTTGGTAAAGACCTTCAGATCAAGTCCAACCTATCACCTAACACTTTCTAATTAACTAAACCATGGCACTAAGTGACTCCTCCAGCCTTCTTTTAAACACCTACAGGGATGGTGAATCCACCATCTCTGTGGGCAGCCTATTCCAATGCTGATCACTCTGTGAAGAACTTCTTCCTAACACCCAGCCTAAATCTTCCCCAATGCACCTTGAGGCTGTGTCCTCTTGTTCTGTCACTGGTTGCCTGGGAGAGGCTCAAGGCTTTGCAGTAGTTCATAAGTTTGTTCACTGTGACATTTGCTTATTGGAGTTGTAATTTCCTCCTTACTCTCAGCTTATTTTCAGACAGTTGTCTGCTCTGCACAGCTTCTTGACCACTTTTTTTTTTTTTTTTCTTTTAGGAGGTGATTCAATACTCACCAATTACTCACTTTAGGAAACAGCATTTAAAGAGAATTAGAAGAAACAGGCACTTTTAGAGTTTACTGATATAGGATCTGTTTTGCATTATGAAGTGTCTATTTAAATAGCTGTATTCATGGCTGTCCACATGATATGTGGCTATCCTCATTTAGCCAGATATATCTGAACCTTACTGTCCCATGTAAGACCATATGGGCAGAACAAGAACAAGGCACATATTATGCCTTCTTAACTTAGTCTTCATTGTTTGGTTCAAATTGAAGAAGAGAGTAAGGACTAAGACAGGAATTATGTGAGAGAATTTGACCCATTCAAGTTTGTAGAACATGACAGGCTGAAAGAACTGGCAATGTTCTTACAAGGCCACTCTCTATGACGCTTGAAGAACAGTAAAGGGGAGAGGAGGACCCCAGTGACTGCAGGAATGCAAATATTGTAGCTGTGTTCACAAAAGGCCAGAAGGATGCTCCGGGAAACTGTAGGTCTGAAAGTCTCAGTTCAGCCTTTCAAAATATCATAGAGAAAATTCTCTTGGAAGCCACTTTCAGTCATTCAATGGAGAATAAAGTGACTGAGAAATGGTAGGATGGATTTACCAAAGATAAATCATGCTTGACAAGCCTGATGGCTGTGCACAAGGGAAGAGCAAAATGGATAAAAATAAATCAAGCCATTATATGGGAGAATTATTCATGGTTTAAAATTTTAATTGTGCAAAATTCCATTCTCTTGGTTCTAGACGTGTCATTAAATCCCACTGATTTGTGTGGCTTTACAATTAAGCTACCATTAAAGCTGCCAAAATGTCTTCTCCTTTGCAGTTCCGGCAAAGGAGATTAAACACCGTGTTGCACTGTATTGGTTCTGTGATGGGTGCCATGGAAATTCAAATTTACTTAAGCTGCTCTCCATAAACTATACTCTCCATAGGAACCACGAAATATCAATGTGACATTTATTAGGGGGAAAAAAAAAAAAAAAAGATCTGGTTTTAAAACATCCGAGATAGCACAGATGTGTAACTCTCCAATTTTACTGTATTTTAAAACATTCATTTTTAGTACTTCATTATTCCCAAGGCTCATAGATTATAAGTGGAATTTTACACAGTCATACTGATATTAGTCACAAACATGACTCATTAATATATTTTTTATCCTCCACTTAATTATGTACTGAAATAGTATGAAACTGTAAAAGCTTGAGACAAGGTCAATCCAATTTCTTAGTGATGTAGAAAATATTCATTTCTCATAAGGAGCTGTGCATCTGAGATCTCAGAATTTGATCATTTAGCTAATTATGCCATTAATATACATGCAACAGTTCCTTGCATAAGCCTGTCTGATGTTCCATTTTGTTCCACCGATAATTCATTTAATCCTTCTGAAGCTCTGTTTAAAATCAATATCAGATTTTGGTAATGTATGACAAGGCAAATGATACACTTTGTAGCCCTTGCTGAACCAAGTTCCATTCTGTGAGCTCACCTCAAACACTGTTTTTTTTACTTTCATGTCCATCACAATAGGACATTTTGAGTGCTAAGTACTACTGAACGTACTCAGGTGTGATCTTATTTTTGCATGCCACCTCAGAGGGTTTGAGGAAGTCTTATTCTTATTGTGCTCATAAAAGAAGTTTTTGAGATTAGAGATTAATAACATCTTTACTCAGTGTCACAATATTAAACTGTGAAGTTTAGTTTGAGATATTATGTTAAGAGACTGGTAGAAACTTTCACTGTGACAGCTACATTCTCTAAAGCTTGCATTAAATATGGGAGGGTGAGAGGAGAAAGGAAAGAAAACAGCTTAAGTGTCTGTAATTAAAAGAGGTGAGTAAAGGGTATTTTTTGTATAGAAGTTTGCTAACTCTATCCATTATCCATTTTCCACTTAGCAGGAAAAGGAGAGTCCTTTATCTTGTAGTTTTCATTTCATACCAACTCTCCTTTTTTCTTGAGGTGAAGGTAAAGCCATGTTAGACAATCTTGATCTATTGTTGAATTTTCCTCTACAAGAAAGCAGGATGATCTTAAATAAAATGCTAGGAAGAACAGTATCAGAGACAGAAAATGGAAATGGTTTTCTTTTATTTGAACCTTACAGATGAATATTAGCTACATGGCATAAGTTCCTAGCAGCCAACCTGAGGCCTGAAAAACTTCTTCCAGTGTCAATCTATTTAAGTCATTGTTTGTTGTTCACTCTTCTAGCCATACAGTCCCAGCAGTAATAGAAAAAAGAGAATTGATTTGGTAGTCTGAGACAGACTATTAGTCAGGAATCAGAAAGAAAAAGACTAGGAAAGAAAAAGAATAAACTGAGAGGAAAATGGTGCACCAGGGAGAGGAAAACAGCAAAGCACTGAGCGTCATATCCTAAATGAAACAGGATTTAGTCAAAGCTATTTTTCACCCGTTTAAAAACACGTTCTATAATAAGACCTACAAGATCAAATAGAGAGCTAATTCTTCTTTACAAAATCTTTTTAGGATTACACATCTAACTTAGTTGCTATTTGGAGAACACAACTCAAAATTAATTAGGTAAAAGGGAGTTCGACCACTGCTAACAGGGTAGTTTCATACATTTGTCATCTCAGCCCCATGGAGGGGCTGTGTGTGTGTGTTTCCTCTGGAAGCAGCTCAAATGTCAGGACTGGGAGATACAGAGGTCTGGGAAATCATGCTTTTGAGAAGCTGACAGGGAACCTGAGGTTCCTATTTCCTTTGCAGTCAGTCAAGCACTGCGCTTCTATCTGACTTTTGTTTGTGTAAAAAGTTGTGTTTAAATTGGGCAGGCTGTTGATGATGAGGCATGTCTATAGTAGTAAATTAAGCAGTGGTTGACCTGCACTTGGCCCTGAGATCACAATCTAGATCCTTCAGTATTTTCTGTGCTCTTAACCTCCAGTGCAGAATGGTCACAAGCATGTTGCATATTGAGAACTTTGTCTGCCTCATATGAGACCCTGAAGAGTGCCTGGGAGTAGACTAGGAAAAAAAAAAAAAAAAAAGAGTGCTAGTGAATACAGGCTGAAACCATGCCAAGGACACTTCTGACTGTAAATGTAGATGATAGTGTACTGGAACTCAGGAACAGCATGATTCAATCTATGTGATATGCATATAGCCATGTTTGATGTTAGGTGTCATGACTTCTCTTTAACAATTGTAAATGTCAGGCAACATTAAATAGCAGGCAATCTCAATTGCCCATAACTCCAACTTTAAGCACTATTATAGTGCAAATGCCTAGGTAGCCACTTATAATAGCATGAGTATGTACTTATGTGACTTCCTAGGGAGTACCTGGGAAGCATTTCCATATTATACTCTGAGCACTCAACAAATCGCTAAATAAGATGGAGTGGGCTAGATGCTCACCTGCCTAAGAAGCTCACAAGGGCAAGATCCATCCCCTGTTAAGTAAGAACCAGGCAGAGTAAATCCAGACTTGTGGATCTCAAGATATCTGTCCCCTGAGTTGCCATTTTCATATACAAGCAGTAATCTCATACTCTCCAACATTATGAAAGCAGGAGGGCAACCAGCCTTGGGTAGATTTTCATATGGAAACCTGTCTAAACAGAAAATCCATTACGAAGTGTTGCTTATCCACAGTTAAAAGAGATCTACTACATTTAGAAAGGAAATCAGCAAAACTTTAATTCCAGATATTGAGATCATTGTTTTATGCAGAGGGAGAGGTGTTGCAGTCTTACTTTTTTCTCCTCTTTGAGCACAAATCTTCCACCTTATTTAATCCTTCACACTGAGTAGTAGCAGGTACCTTAAGCAGTCTCCTAATAGTCATCTAACTGATTGTATGAGTGATCATTTAGCAAACAATCAGTATATCCTTCCTGATCTCCCAGAGAAAACTGCATACTCTAAATAATAGTTTTGGTTTTGTTTTTTTTTTTTTATACAAAACATCATTGAAAAACATTCTGTTAGTAATTTAATTATCTTTTAGGCTGACAGCTTTAGCTGTATTTAAAAATTAACAGCTGAGGGCTTTACACTAAGCCTGCCAAAAGAGGAACAGCAACTAACAGATGTGTTTTACTCTTTTTGGGCTCACCACCAGTGAGGTACAGCTGCTGCTTTGACTTTGTCTTTTGTGACTTTCTTTGAAATGTTGTTCTTTGTTTTATCACTATACACCAGCTTTATTATCCTTGTGGTTTCCTGTTTTGTTTTGTTTTGTGGTCTTTTTTTTGTTGTTGTTTGTTTGTTTGTTTTTTCCCTAAAACCTAACTATTTTTTTGGACAACTTCATACTGATGAGCTTCAAGAAGGATGCTCTGTGGATCTTACAGTATCACAGTATCACCAAGGTTGGAAGAGACCTCAAAGATCATCAAGTCCAACCCATTACCACAGACCTCAAGACTAGACCATGGCACCAAGTGCCATGTCCAAACCCACCTTGAACACCTCCAGGGACAGTGACTCCACCACCTCTTTGGGCAGCCCATTCCAGTAGCCAATGACTCTCACAGTGAAGAACTTTCTCCTCACCTCCAGCCTAAACTTCCCCTGGCACAGCTTGAGACTGTGTCCTCTTGTTCTGGTGCCTGAGAGAAGAAAGCTACCTCCTCCTGGCTACAACCACTCTTCAGGTAGTTGTAGACAGCAAGAAGGTCTCCCCTGAGCCTCCTCTACTCCAGGCTAAACAATCCCGGCACCCTCAGCGTCTCTTCATAGGGCTTGTGCTCAAGGCCTGTCACCAGCCTCGTTGCCCTTCTTCAGACACGTTGAAGTACCTAAGTATGCACTGGTGGTCCAGAGAACAGCCTTGGCAATATATGTATGCTTACAGGGTGATGCTTATTTTTAATTAATGGGAAACTTCTCAATGTAAAGATGTCAACTGTTCTATAAACAAGGCAGGTGTAACAGCTGGAACACATTGAGTGGGTTTGTCCATCTTGGAAGAGAAATTAGGGTATCACTTTAGCTTTATATTAGCAGCATTTAGGAGTATAAAGTGGTGGCAGTACTGGGAAAGAGATTTGGCTGGCAAAACTATTAAAGCAAACATTACACAGCTTGAGGTTTTTTGTATTTCAATAGAATGGATTAGACAGAGAATTTTCACTGTTCTACCTCTTAGCGCATCCAGTAATTACAACAGCATAAAATACAGGAAAAAAAAAATCAACAGTTCTGTGGAATATATATTTTTTTTTTAATACTCTTAGAGAGCCATGCATGAAACAGCTTCAGACTATGATAGGTATTTTTATCTGGAAAGAAGAACATTTCGTGGGTAATGAAAAGTGTAATTACAATTAGCTGAGATGCTGACATCCAATGGGGTAGAATTGTTATTTCATTTTACATTCTTAGCAAAAAATGTACTTCCTTGATTCTTAGCCAGAAAATGTGAGTCTCATGCTGAGAACTTAGCATGAAATTGAACATTGGCCATGGCTTTGAGTAAGGGAGTGGGTGGTAGGAATGAATGAGAGTCTGAGTGAGCTAGGAGCAGGGAGGAAAGGAAGAGATGATACAAATACTGGGAGCTATGAGCAGATTCATCCTCTCTTCTTCCATACATGCTGTCAGACCTTATCTGTGCTGTAGAAGCAGTGCCAAACCTATGTTTCCCAGTCTTTCTTCATACATAGGAAGCTCCTAATAGGAGGTGATCTTGAGTCGCAGGCTAGGGCAGGGGAAGAAGTGAGGAGAAAGCACAATTAGAAGAATTGGCTGACAGCAAACAATCCATCACGTTGCCTCTTCTCCTATCCACAATATAACCACCTAAATACAGTTCAACACATTGTGATTTTGTTACAAAACATCTCCCAGCTCATCCTTTGTTGCCTTTCACTTGTATCCAAGTTGCCATGCACACAAGTGACTTATAACCCTAGAGTCTGTAAGAACTCAGCCTTCTTAGCTGATAAACCAGAATGGAACAGAAAGGGAACCCTTCCATACCCAGGAGAGAAATACAAAGGCTGGCTTGAGAGGTTGTACTATATGATTAGCTTGTTCATGGGACAAGGTTCTTAATATTGCGATGAATTCTAATATTTGACATTGAAGAAATAACCTGTAAAAGATGAAAATCTTGTATTAGATCATACAGTCTGTGTATAGTGTTCTTTCCTCTGTACGGATTGCTTCTGTTTTCACTCCAGTCCACTTGACAAAATGCAGATAACCCATCTATAAAGTTCTGTTCCTCCAAGGCTTCCTCCTCTTGTGTCTTCATAGCTTTGAGAAGTTTTCCATGAAACTTAAATTTTGTTTTATTTTAACATACAACTGGTCTTGATTACAGATCATTACCTTTCATAAAGACTTTAAACATAATTATAGTGGAAAAAGGAGGTAAGTGCACATACGAGAGCCAGATGCTTCAAATTCATGTTCATAAAAGAAGGTTTTTACGAACTATGTTTCAATGGTAATACTCACCTCATTAAAAGACACAGCATGATCATGAGCTCTGAATACTGCAATGTCCAATATTTATATAAGCCTGGTAGAGCACTTAGTGTTAAATAAACTGCAGAAGATGCCTTAATGCTAAACAGAAGAATAATCTCCTGGACAACCTTACTGAACTTTGAGACACCTTGGGTGAGTAAAATAAAACGCAGCTGGCAGGGACGTTGGCAGGAGGACATGCCTAACCCTTGCCACCTTTAGGCTAAAAACCCCACAGCCTCTTCTTTATCTGTACTCTTTAAATGTGTGGATCTCCTGCTACAATTTCATATTCTCACTGATGTTCTCACAGGTGTTTAATGTAGGACTAGGGGGAACATATTGTTTATTATCTCATAATGCTTTCCAAATTTGGTAGCTCCTAATGACTGTTACTGTGAATTCCTGTTTCATGTGTCTAACTATCCATTAGATTTTGGTTCATACAATCATAGAATGGTAAGGTTGAAAGGGACCTCAAAGATCATCTAGTTCCAAGCCCCTGCCATAGGCAGGGACACCTCCCACTAGTAAATATCAGTCAAGGCCTCATCCAACCTGGCCTTGAACACCTCCAGGGAGGGAGCAACCACAACCTCCTTGGGCAACCTGTGCCAGTGCCTCACCACCCTCACTGGAAAGAATTTCTCCTAACATCCAGTCTAAATCTCCCCTCTGTCAGTTTAAATCCATTGCGCCTTGTCCTGTCATTGCAAGACCTTGTAAATAGTTCCTCCCCAGCCTTCCTGTAGGCCCCCTTCAGATACTGGAAGGTTACTATAAGGTCTCCTTGAAGCCTTCTCTTCTCCAGGCTGAAGAGCCCCAACTCTCTCAGTCTGTCCTCATAGGAGAGCTGCTCCAGCCCTCTAATCATCTTCATGCCCCTCCTTTGGACCGGTTGGAGAAGACTTTTCAAATCATTAAGTCTAACCATAATCTAATTCTATCAAGTGTCGTGGTAAACCATGCCGCATAGCTCCACTTCTGTGTGTCTTTTAAACAAGCCCAGTGAGATGATAATTCACCCACCTCCCTGTGGAGCCTACTCCACTTTGATAACACTTTGAATTAAGAAATTTCTTCTAAACCTCCTCTGGTTCAAGTTGAGACCTCTGCTGCCTTGGCTTCTGACATCGCTGAGAAGCGCATTAGCACTAAGCATATATGCTCATTAGCTTGCTCCTAAGGAAAAATTATAACAATGAAAGCCATATCTCCCTAACAAAAACATCATCTTCCCTAGCAATGCTAGCACTAGCATAGCACCATACAGGTCACTATGAAGAAAATGAAATGTTATCCTGTCAAAAGCCAGGACAGTACTCTACAGGTCTAACATTTTGCTCTCTCCAAGCTTCTTGTGATCCTCATCCCCCTTCAAAAACACCATCTTGATTTCTAGCTTCTCATAGTTCTTCATTTCACTTAAAGTCATATGTAAAGTAATTGGCATATAAACTCAAGTGAATAGGGCCCCAAAGGATTTACACCATTTTTGCCTGACTAACATTTACTATGCACTTGATATAAATTGGAGACAATTTTTCAATGTGAAGAGAAAAACCCCAGAACCTGAATGGGAAAAACAAAACAAAACAAAACCCAAACAAACAAAAAACCAAGCCACAAAAAAAGGAAAACAAACAAACAAAAAAACCCAACAAACCCAAACAAAAACACCAAAGTAACACAAAATCCAACAAGCATGAGGTGCATGTGACAGGAATATTTGATAAACTGTGAAGTGAGATTTTTCTAGTGGAATCATTTTAACTTATTTTAGGTAGCACAACTGCAGTGTGGTGCCACAGATGGATAACATCTCAACAGCAGCCCACTTTTATAATGGGCAAACAGGTGTCTGGGTTTATTTAACAACCTAGCTAGCATAAGCCAGATTTCTACTTATTATTGGAATAGTCAATTAATATGATGTTGTTTGAGGAAAGCAGGAAAGCCAAACCTCTGGGAAGCATTTTTGGATTTAAGGTATTCCTGCAGATTTTGTTTCATCTTCCAGATGAAAATTAGCGTACAGCATCCTAAGCCTATGATGGCTTCATTCCTGAGATATGAACTGGATTTTTCCCTTGCATGTACAGTGTATGTATTGTAAATGAGTGAGAAAAAGAGAAAACACTTTTTTTTTTTAATGTAAAAAACAATATTTTGTATTTACAGAAGCTAATTTTTGTTTGTATACAAGCCATATTCAGTGCTTGTACATATAATTCTGCTCTCCAGGTAAGCCTTTCATGATTATATAGTACAACGATGTTAGACATGTAAACAGCTGTTTGTTGTGCCAGGATAACAAACTGGTGAGGCTTTACACATATCTCAAACAACCTCATTAGTCCCTGTTTGGACTTGAATGTTACGGAGACGGTATAGCACAGGGCACCCCCAACTGGTGATGTAAGCACTTAGAAATATTACTCATAGAAATGAGGGCTACATCCACTGTAACAAGCTGAAGAGGAAAAGTATGGTTTTTCTAACTGGCCAGTAGCAATCTGCAATGAATAATTGTTAGTGTGTTTCCTCTTATGACTTTGGCTCAGACCAAAGAGCACTCTCCCAGGCAATGCTTAATGTAGGTTCACATTGGCCAGACACGGGTCCAAAAGGCAATACAGATGAAACTACTCTATTCTGGGCAAGGAAAAAAAAAAGAGTTCTATAGCTTGCTTGCAGCTCAGGGCCAGAAAATCAGCTAAGGGTATAGATGGAGCCAAAGGCACCAGATGTCTGAGCTCATATGATTCTTAGATTGTGCACGTGAATGGACAAAGAAGGGCCTCAGCTCTCCTGTAGCTCTAATCATAAGTGCCAAAGAAGGGAGAAAACATGATGTGAACCTCATTGACACAGCCCTATGGAAAAAAGAACTTATTCTGATGGCTAATTTCTGAAAACACTCACTTAGATAAGATATGAAGATGTTTATAGCCACTGGATCAAATCAGAGAAATGCTACATTTTTAACTTCTTAATGTCTCTACATTATGACATTAGTAGAAAATCTGTGTTAGTCAAAAAAAGAACTGTGGGGTGGAAAAGAAGAAATAAATGGTTGAAAATAAAGAATATGTGATACACAGGGGCTAGGACTGCAGGTTTGAATAGGACTATAACTAAACCTTATAAATGCACCAGCGGAAAAAGAAAAACATTATTATTTTTAATCTACTCACAGGCAAAACAAGCTGTGTTGAAGTTGTATATCTGTCACGACACAGAGCAATGGCAAGGTTTAAAGCAATGTGAAGGGATCTCTGAAAACTAGTAGTGGGTGCTCTCTTCCAAAATTCACTACCTATCCCACTGGAAAAGAGCTGCAAATCCTAAGCAACCCAGGGGTTAAAGGCATTTTAATGTATTCCAGTGAAAAAAAAGGATTTTCCCTCATGCACTTCCTGAAGCTTATAGACTGTGTTATTCCCTTTAGCAGTGCACAGGTTCATGAATGATTAATGTAGTTTTAGGTCCAAAATCACTGAGTAGTGGTATATTGCAAGTTTTACAGTGTGATCTGTTACCAGCAAATGTATCTTTTGGTGTTTCATTTGTTGGGTATACTGTGCTGTGAACTGGATAATGCTTCCTATTTTCCCTTTCTAGAAATTGCTGGTTAGGTGGTAGTGAGGACAAAATTTCACTACATAAAATGGATATTGTTTTTAAGCACCTTGTTTGTATGCTGGGTAGGTGTGGAGTTGGGGGAGAGGATGTAGCTCTTATTTTCTGGCATTTTTCTTCTAATAGTAAGGTATAATTTGCATATCTTATCACTGCAGCATTTTCAGCTGCCTTATTAGTGGCCTTTTAAGGGAGCTGGAAATACTCATTTAAGTAACTTTATTTGGAAACCTTTGTCATGACTGAGCTTTAAAAACTGGTATGAAAAAAAAGTCGTCACAAGCTTGAGGATGTGAGTGATTCTGCAGTAAAGGCTAATGTAAGAATACAGAGGTTAATAAAAATTAATTATATCTTGGGTTTTTTTTGAGACTATAGACCCTCTCTGTGAGTGTGAGAAGTTAAAGAAACCATAAAATAGAAGACTCAAAGGAGCCCCAGGGATCATGTTTCATTGACAAGGCATCCAAGGCGACTTGGTCAGGTCTTTAGCAGACATTTCATCATCATCTGCAGTATATGTTGACTTGAATATTTTGGTACATTAATCCTTTCCAATCTATCTTCGAAGCTGCAAATGATGTTCCTGGTAAAGTAGTTAATTTACTAATTAGATAATTCCTAAATAATGCACATTTTAAATTTACTTTGTACTAAAATTTTAGTGCACTTTTTTGTTAACAAAACTGGATGTTTGCAGATCAACAAAAGGAATATATTGCCTATCTAACTATTTAAAGAAGGTCATATTAGTCTGTATTCTAACAATGTAGTCAGTCATGTGAGATATGGCCTAATCATTCATTTCAGAATTGACATCAGGAGATCATATAATAGAACCTTCTACTCAAACCACTTCAACATTGATTTTAAACCAAGATGCTTAGGTCCTTATCAAGTTAGGTCTTCAGACTCTCTAAGGACATAGTGTCTGCAGACTCTGGACAATCTGTTCCACTGTTTGACTATCTTCCTGATTTGATTTATCAGGTTATTGCTTGCCCTTACACCATGTAAAGCTATGAAGGCCATGGCTTTATCTTCTTGATGGCCTCCTTACAGATACTGGCAAGCTGATGCTAGGTTAAATAAGCCATCTCATCTCTAGATTTAACAAACCTCATTGCCTCATCCCTTCTCACAACATAATACTCAGGCCCTCCAATCATCCAGTGATCACTGACTGGGCTGTTAGTATAGCCCAACATACTAGAATGTGCTGCTGACTCATGTCTCCACTGCTGTGCATCTTTGCAGCAGAGCTGCTCCCCAGTCGGTCCATCTCCAGTTTTTACTGCTAAGAGAGCTTCATCCTTCTTAAATGAAGGACTTTGCCTGAATTCTTGCTGAATTTCATTAACCCATTTTCCCAGTCTGTCAAGGTCTCTCTGAAAGGTAATTCTGCCCTCAGGCATGTTGATTGCCTAGCCCTCAAGCTACTTACTCTACGTTTGCATTTATTACATTACCAAAATTTGCATTAATATATTTTAATTCATCTGTCATATAGGAAGGTATGTAGGAAAAAATCAAGCAGAACAGCCTAGATATCAAAACTGAGAAAAGTAATATTTCAAGTTATTGAGGTATTGATCCATCTTTCTTTCATGATGGTATGACAAGTCTTTCAGCTATATGCACCACAATGAGTCTGACCTATAGATGCAGGGTGCTGTTTACCTTTCTGTTCCTGATTACTGTCTTTCAACAATGTTTAATAAAAACCCTGGTAATGTCTAGGAAAGATTCTTGGTATCTGCTTCATAAAACAAACAAACAAACTCCAACCAAACAAAACAAGTAAGAACAACAAACCACAACAGAAAGCACCCAACATAATTCCATGCTCATTAAAAACCTCATCAGAATCTTAAAAATCCAGATTTAAATTCTCAGAATGAAGGTCATAGAATCATAGAATGGTAAGGTTGGAAGGGACCTCAAGGATCATCTAGTTCCAACCCCCTGCCATACGCAGGGACACCTCCCACTAGTACAGGTTTCTCAAGGCCTCATCCAACCTGGCCTCGAACACCTCCAGGGAGGAAGCAGCCAGAACCTCCCTGGGCAACCTGTTCCAGTGCCTCACCACCCTCACTGTAAAGAACTTCCTCCTGACATCTAGCCTAAATCTTCCCTCTGCCAGTTTAAACCCATTGCCCCTTGTCCTGTCACTGCAAGACTTTGTCAATAATCCCTCCCCAGCCTTCCTGTAGGCCCCCTTCAGATACTGGAAGGCTACTATCAGGTCCCCTCGAAGTCTTCTCTTCTCCAGGCTGAAGAGCCCCAACTCTCTCAATCTGGCCTCACAGGAGAGCTGCTCCAGCCCTCTGATTTCCATGCTCACTGCAGAAGACTGTTGATGTAAAAATTTGCTCCAGTACCTCTGCTGTGTAGCTACATCTTCAGCTGGACAAAGCAGGGATTTAGAAAGATGTCTACTAATCCTAGTGTGAATGTTCTAAGTACTATCTGTTCTGAAATCTATCCTTTCTTTCTTAAATCTTTTTTCCCTGGGAAAAAAACACAAAAAAACAATATATGCAGGGCGAAAACACACTTCATGATGTGATGTTTTAACAAATCAGGTTTTCTACATTGTAGAAAGACCTACCTGTAGCTATTAGTACTTAGCTTCCAGTAGTTTGGCTCCCCAAATCTTTATATTTCCCAGATCTCCTGTCAAACTATTATGGTATATATAATACACAATCAAAAATTATTGATATAATTTAGCTGATGCTATTTTATCTGATTTTGTAAATCAGCACAAATTATCTTACTATGATTATTTCTAGTAAAAGAGATTAGATAGATTAATCTCTTTCTTTTCCTAACATTTCATTTCCCTGAAGTGACCATCTGGGACTGAGAAAATAATTTAACTTACAGTGTTGTTCAAGATGACTATATCATTTGTTTCTCCTCCAACACCTAATGAACTGGTTTTGAAGTAAAGTTAAGATGCTGGAGATAGATTTGAAAGGCTGAAAAATCTCCATCGGTCCTCTGGATGTAGGGAATGATGGACTTTTTTTATTTCCTCAGAGACTGGGTTCATGTATTTCTTGCAATGTAAGACAGACAGTCATCAGAACTCTGGTGAAAATGCACACAGACTTCACGTCAAAGCTTAATAAAGCATTGCTGCCTGATGTTTCTGCTACTTGTAAGCTAATGGAGTTGAGGGAAAATCAGAGAATCACTTTGGTTGGAAAACACCTTTAAGATCCTCAGGTGTTTGGAGATTACATATTTGATTTGAGTTTACAAAGTGGTAAACAGCTTCAACACTGAAATGGAAAGCTAAATGATCTAAACTAGAAGCTTCTAAATTACTGGTGGTACCTGAGTACACCATAGCTGTAATTCATTTCTACCCATGTAAGTATCTGCTGATACAGCATGTGTTTTGGGTAGCTTAAACACATGGCTTCACTTCTGAATGTTCTCATTGGCTTCCCAGCTGCTGGCAAAGCAAACAAAAAGTGGGTGCACTCTGCCTGACCTGCCCTCAGAAAGCATAGCCCGTGCATTGTGAGAATCAATTAAATTACACCAAGGTATAATATGTAACAGAGATAAGTCAGTCAAGCAGTGCTGCATTTCCCAAGAATGGTCCTGCTTCTCCAGTAACTCCCAGAAAACCTGCTTCAAATTTTCAAAGAAGTGTAGGTAAACCTGAACTTTTCCACCTCAAGGATAAAGAGCTGCCATAGGCAAAAGTAAGAGACTGAAAAGGAATAAACTATACTGGTAGTGGACAGTGAGCTGCTAGGAAGGAAATCCCTAAAGATTCAGGTCGTTCTGTTGGTAGCTGCTGCTGGTTAGAAATACTCCGATTACCTATGCACTTTGTGATTTGCCATGCTTTCTGATTTCACACTTAGCTGTGGGGGATCAGTGTTTGCAAAGCATGGCAGGTCACAGGTATCAGCTAGTTTGTTTCTAGGCATTTGATTGCTTGCATTGCTACTGAACAGTACCACGTTTGATACCCACTACAGTTTCATTATCTTACAAAAATCAAAGCTTTGTTCACTAAAACTGAGGGGTTTTTGTGTCTGGAGGACAGAACTGATTAGAGAAGTTGCCATGTGGTTGGTATGGTTTTGCCCTTTGTGACAAATGTTTACACTGCCACTGTGCCACATTCCTTTACAATTGAAATGAGATATAATCTTTAGAGGAAAGTATTTGTTTAATTTCAGCTTTTAAAACTCTCTCTCTCTTTCCCCCCCTCCCTCTGCTTTTTATTGTCATGCAATCAGATGAATGTTATTACAGGGATAAACCTGACTTTACACTATGCTCATCATGATGTACTGTGTCAGTTTGAGTGGTACAATGTATGTGACATGACCTTGTGCCATACTGAATGTCAGAGTAACATTTTGTTTTTTCCCTTTCATTGTAGAAATAATTGTCAGAAACAATTTTTTATTGTGTCAACTATTCAGATACTTAGATCCACAATGGTATGTGTTATAAAACCACCTAATTTTCAAACAGTCTGGCAGCTGTACCCTGGAATATTTTCTTTAACCTTTAAGTACTCGCAGTGTTTTCCCAAATGACTGCATTCTGTTTACCTCAGTAAGTTGCACAATTTAGTGCCAGGAACAAGCTCTGGTGATTATTAAACAGACCTGTACTATCGTGGTGGAGGGCCTAAATTATACCTGAATGCCCATCTTGCTCCCCCCCCCTTCTCACCTTTTTCCTGGGTGGAAAGAGAAGGAAAGCAGACAAAAGCCTTGGCGCCTTCCAGTCTGCCATAGAACTCCATATTTGGAGTCACCATATACCCTGCTTCGTTTACCAGTAAACAAAGATCAATGTGCTGGGCTTGTGCATCTCCCCTTTTTGGTGAGATGACTTGGGATTGGTTCCAGGTATGATTTTTCATCTCTTGCTATTGGTCAAAACGCCCAGTCAAAACTCTTAAAAACCCAAACCAATTCATTTTGTGCGCTGCTTCTACGGTTATTATTTCACCTGCTACCTGTTGGCATTGCTCGGCATCACATAGCGGGGAACTTGCCTTTTCCCCACAAACGGTGGATCCGACGCTGTCTGTCTGTCGCACCGAACCAGAGGACTGCAGGGCTCGCCCGTGCTGGGGTACAGCTGCCCGGGTGAGCTCAGCCCAGCCCCAGTCCGTTTGATGCTGGCCGAGCTCAGGAAACAGCCCCGAGGCAAATCTGCGACGCCGTGACTTATCGAACCCTTTGCCAAGCCTCGCAAACACGTCCCGTCGGAGCCACACCAGCGGCAAAACCACACTGCATCACCGTCACATGAAAAGCCTCACGTGGCAGGGATTGTGTCTTTCCTCATTTTTTGGTTTCCATCTATACTTTCGAGTTATTAATTCTGGGACTCCAATAAGTGAGTAAATTCTCTTTTCTGAAGTTCAGGAAAGTATATATTCAATCTAAAGGCAGCAGTTTATGCTGCAGGACTTTCTAGCTGTTCATTTTTCTAAATGTCTCTTAAAAATAATTTAAATTAATTTTATTAAATGTATATATATTCGGCAAAGGTAGTTTTACCAACCGCATTTAAGAACCTGTGTTTGAATTGTTTGAGTTGGGGAATTTTCTTTGTCTAATGAAATATCTAATATTTTGATATTAGCCTTGTTACAATTCATTAACAACCCAGGTTCAACCCCTCCTTAACAACTATAGAGCTAACTTCCATATTTCACTTTTTGTTTTGTTTTGGTTTGTTTTCTGGCAAGTCCAGAAGTTCTGTTTCTTTGTGGATCATGGTTGCAAGATGTTTGTTCTCTAGAGGAAGCTGATGTTTAAAAAATTAATTATTTTTCAGTATTGTGCTGGTTTGATGATGAAGCTATATTTACAGCTTTGCACAATGTACAGCAGATATTTACACTATATACACAATATTTACAGAAATATACAAGTAAAAGGTAATACAGCAACACAACTCCCCTCCCAGAAATCAGAGACCCCAGGAGGGGCTCCCAACCACCCTTCCACCTTCTCCCCACCCCTGTACCTTACCCCAAGGTTTGCCTTACGTGCAAGGTAACTTAGGAGGATCGGCCAGGGGGTTAGAAGAAAAGTGGTTAGTGAGGATTAATCAGCAGAGGAGCCAGAGCCCAGAAGCTGCTAGATCCCACCAGCAGCTCCTGTACCAGCAAGCGACAGAGAGCAACTGACTTATCAATTGTTTTGGTTAGTGTTCCCAAACAATTCTCCAGCAAGCGTATGAGTGAAGTAGACATCATGATGTTTTCCTTTCACAGCCTATAGTGCAACTTTGTCTATTAAAATATTCCAATTAGCCTCAAACCAGCACAAGTATCCATGTGACTGCCTTTACTTGGTATGGGAAAAATGGTTGTTGACAATCCTGAGAAGCCCTTATTGGAGAAACAGAGCTGTACACAGACTCAAGAGCCATCCTGTGTGTCTCCAAGAAGACTTTGAGTGGAACACTGGTCAAAGATGTAGAAGAAAAAAGCCTGCCATTTTAATCCCAACCTCTGACTGGAAAAGAGTTTGTTTTTTAGTTTTGTTTTTGGTTTTTTTCCAATCAGATATTAGTATAAATTATTATAGTCAATCAACCTTTGATGGTTTGCATTCCCTGAACATTTGTTTTGTTTGTTTTGTCTAAGCTCAGGCAAACTGCTCACATGAATTCTAGCCAGCTGATGATTACCTTATTTCTGTGCTACAAAGATTTTCCTTTCTGCCAAGTGATAATACTTCAGGTACTTGCTGTGAATGCTTGTGTCTCCTCACTCCACTGAAATAATGCTGCTCACTATAATAATGTTCCTATCTTGGGAAAAAGTGCAAGTCCCAGGAGAGCTATTTATTGAATTAGAGGTGAATCCAAGTACTATTCTTATGTGGCCTTTTGCTCTTGACTGGAGTACAGTAAGCTGATTTCTGTCATTCTTAATTTCAAGTAGCTCCCAGCTTATTCATGAATTGGTCCTTTCAATACACAAGGAATTTATCCCTTCACTAAGTTAACTAGTCTGGAAAACTTAAGATCATGTTCTTCATTCATTGTGAACAAAAAACAAACAAACAAAACAACAACAAAAAAAACCCAAAAAACAAACCAAACAAAAAAAAAACCCTCAAACTTAAAATCCACAAACCCCACCCCCACCCCCAGTTTTCTCTAATTAAATTTATATGAATTCCTGTCAACTAGTTAATCTTTGATATAAAGCAAGGTAAGGCAGTGTCACAATGCTGGGGAAAACTTGAGTCATTTGCCGTAGTTAGGGTAAGAGCCCTCCCAGGCTATCTATACAGTCACAAGAATTTCTTCAGGTATGTTAGTGAGAAAAGGAGGACTAGGGAGAATGTGGGACCCTTACAGAAGAAAAATGGAGAGCTGCTCATGATAAGTGGTGTCCCTCAGGGGTCAGTGCTGGGACCAGTGCTGTTTAACATCTTTGTCAGTGACATGGACAGAGGAATGGAGTGCACCCTCAGCAAGTTTGCAGATGACACCAAGCTGTGTGGCACAGTTGACTTGCTAGAGGGCAGGGATCCATACAGAGGGACCTGGACAGCCTAGAGAGGTGGGCCCAGGCCAACCTCATGACATTCAACAAGGCCAAGTGTAAGGTCCTGCATCTGGGTAGGCATAATCCCAAGCAAAACTCCAGGCTGGGTGGTGAATGGCTGGAGAGCAGCCCTGAGGAAAAGGACCTTGGAGTCTGGGTTGATGAAAAGCTCAACATGA
>VWZE01008277.1:466337-501314 GCA_013396675.1 Eubucco bourcierii
TACTAGTGGGAGGTGTCCCTGCGTATGGCAGGGGGTTGGAACTAGATGATCCTTGAGGTCCCTTCCAACCTTACCATTGTATGATTCTATGATTCTATGATCTTTACATTATCTTTACATTTCACGTTTCACTGCCAGGAATATCTTTATTTCTAATCAAAAGAACAAAATCACATAGTTTTAAAAATGAATGTGCATGATTGCATTATACATACAGTCTACATGCAGTTTTATTATGGAAAGTTGTTTGCTTTATCTGTTAAGAAACTGTACAGTGTCTGATTCAAATGAAATCAATAGAAGTCTGACAATAGTGGATGGACTGAAATCTGAGAGCTCTCCCGTACTTTGAAGTTTAAACCTCTTTGGAAAGAGATGATGTCTAGATAGTGTTTGGTTTGATTTGGTTGGTTTTGGGGTTTTTTTGTTTGTTCATTTTGTTTGTTTACAGTTCAGGTAATATTACTACTCAATGCCAGTATACTTCAAAGTTAAAGAAAGAATAAAGCATGCATGCAATAAACACATTATAGCAAAATCAAAACAGAGTGCATGCTTGTAAAATGATTTATGAAAATTCTGGTTGTTTTCTGATGACTCTAGGAGTGTGATCATAAGCCTTCCTGAGGTGAAAGACTAACTTAAGTGCCATCTTAGCTGAGCCACAACAATGGAGCAAGACACTGTCATTTACACTCTTCTAGTGGCAGATGAAAACAATATATGGTTCTCCTTTGAAAAGTTGTTCTGTAAATATTAATCATGCACAATAAACACAATTTGTCAAAAAATATTGATAGATTTATCTGTCTTGTCGCCCCCCCCCCCCGCACCCCCCCCAAAAGGGCAAAGGTTAGTTTACAACTAGATACAACTGGTTTCAGAAAACAAAACAAAACAAAAGCTAGATCAGTCTTCTCTGTAGATTAGTATGACATTCCACTGAAAAACAGAATTGGTGTAATTCAAAATATCCACCTCGGTCATACAGAAAAACAGTAAGTTTGCAGAAGAGCCTTAGAGCTTTCAAGCATTTAATTTAAACAGGCAGTGTGATTGCTGTTCTTCCCGTTGCTAGAAGCTGTTGTTTTCATACTCTCCATATTCAAATACTTTTAAACAACTGTATGCTTTTCTTTTCCCTTCCACTGAATCCTTTATGCTTTTATGTAAGTTACACAGAGAGGATTCTTTCTCAACATGCAATAATGATACCAAATCTTTATAAATGCATAGAAGAAACAGGATATCAATAGCAGATACCTGGGGTGGAAAGACTTGGAGTAGAAAGACCTTCGACAATAAAATTTTAAAAATTAAAACTAAACCAGCAGTCTCCAGACACCAGCATGAATCACTGATCAGATAAATAGCTCTCATTGTAATTGTTTCCCCCTTAATTATTGCAGACATAATTCAGATCTGGAAGGAAAAACACTGAGATGCCATTCCTTACTAGGCTACCTAGGCTATTTCAGTCTTGGAACATTTAAACTGAGTTACGTCCATTGAATCACTGCCATATGGGAAGCAGAAGCGCTCCTGGCAACTCAGGTCTCTGAAAGCCGTGGATCTCAGGAGCTTGCCACACTCAGCAACCACTTGGTAGACAATGTAAGCTACTTTCTGAAACACTAGATGTTTCCAGCTCTCATCCATCAGTTTGTCTTTTCCCAGCAGACTGAGAAGGATAGTGAGGGAAAGAGTTAAAATGATTATGTTATGGTCCTTGATATTTTACTTATTCCATATAGATTTGCAGATCTAGATTTTCCAGTTTCTCCAGAGTCCTTCAACTAATGTTTAACAGCTTCATAGGCTGAATACTAGAATTCTGCACCAAATACTATTTCTGCCTAACTCTTACTTTCTGATTTAGAATCCTCTGGAAAGTGTTCCCTTTCTCAGCTGTTTAGCACTATAAACATTTTGGCATCAGATCAAAGTTGGCACCTGCCTGGAAAAGCAAGCACAGTTTAACTGCCAAAATGGGCACTTCTCTGAGCACAGATGGATGAATAAAAGTATAAAGTAAGTCACTGTTGAACAGTCTAAACTTCCATAACCTGACATATCCTTTAACCTCAGTGAAAGCAAAAACTAACTCCTTTGCTGAAAACAAAATATTTTATGTATCCCAGTTTCAGTGACTGGAGACAGGAATGTCACATTTTATTGATGTTCAGTCTGGGTGTAAAGCAGCTCCACGTGAACTTCTAAGAGCTTTTTAAGCCACCATCTATGATAGCATCACACCCACTTGTGAGGAGATATTAATAGTTGGTTATGAATTATGAATTATTAATATATCTGAATAGTAATTTTGTTATTAGTATTAAAAAAATGCGAGAAAATTTCCTCAGATTCTTTGGATTTTCGGTTGACAGGAAATATTTGCACAAAGGATATCTACTAACAGTATTAAACAGTTTAAACAATCAGAACTTGGAAAAATAGGAACACGAAACAGGGAAAATTCTAACTGTGCTGCAGAGGCTTAGCATTAACCCTAGCACATGGTACTTACGATGCCTTTGATACCTGAGTAAGTTTCCCGTACAAGAACGCTTCCAGAACTCACGATAATGATCTCGCGGTAAAATACAAAATATTCCAGGCATAGGGGGAAGAGAGAGAGAGTTGCTGCGGAGCCAGTGTAAGCTGCAAACACGTGGGCACGGCGATTCCCAATCTAAAGAGCCACACTAAGGGGTGCTGCTTCCTGCTGTGCAGGGAAGGTTGTCTGTGTAGGAAAAGACGATCTCTGAAGAAAGGTGCAGCTTCTAAATCACCTCCCCCTGAAATAGACCAATTTGAAGGTTAAACTGGCCAACAGGCATTTAGCATTCTTGTACTGCACAATGCATTTAAAGCTTCGTGCCTCGTGTGACCAGGCAGGCAGGTTGAGGGGCTGCACCAGACACCTGACATGTGGTGCTATGTTCCTAGCCCCAAGGTTTTGCTTTTGCCCAATCTACTTCAGCTTCTGGAGTCTGAACAGAAGGAGGACTGAGTGAGGGTTTAAACCAGTCTGGCAGGATTTCTGCCTACCAGGACACCACTAAAGGACAGAAGTAAGCTGTCAGCATTGTGTATTGCAGACTGAGACCTCTCAATTTGCTATCCATTAGTACTTTTCAAAAAAATTACTATGGAATTGTGGATACTGCTGATTACAACAAATCTTTAGAAAATGTAGTCCCACATCTATTTACTTCCATAATGACTGATTTTCCTATCATTTTTCTACTGTAAATTTGCTCCTTACAGAACTAGGATTTCATTTATTTGTTTAATAATTCTTGCATGCCTAAGACAGCCTGACTCAATTGCCACTCCTTTGAGGAATAAAAACCCACGGGTGTTGTAAAAACATATTTCCCTAAGAATCCTGAAGAAGAGGAAAAAGAATAACAAAGGACAGGCTCGAGAAACACTTGTAAGCCACTTGTCTATCCATACCAGTTGTTTGACAGTAGCACTCTCCTTAAAATCATTTTAAGACTGAAAGCACATAGTGATGCTACTTCTGAAATGCTAATATTTTCATGTCTAAGACAAGACTAGATTGTTCTCCCCTGAAGTTTTTTAGCACGTAGTTAGGTCCTTGCCAGCATCGACAACATTGTGGATCCCTACCGATTACAGAGTAAAAGAACCGCCTTCTGCCTTGCTTTCAGGGAATAAATGCTCATTGTGACTCACACTGCCTTTCTTCTCTTGAATGCAGCTGTCTTTTTCTCATCAGAGTTCAAGTAAATTTACAAGGGTGCTTTACTGAGAGAAAACTGAAAAGGCTGCTTATTCTCTAAGCTCGCTGTGTTGGCTTTTTTTCTGAGAAACACTCATAGTTCAATAATGATATTTCCTGCAGAACTCACAAATTGAATCTGGGAGAGAGACAGGGAGGATATTTCAAAGGTTAAATTGAATGACAAGTTTTATCATTGTGGTCCATAAAGATCATAATGTGTTATTTATTTAGGTCTTTTGCTGGGTCTGGCATGGTACAATGTGCAATGTTCTCTCTGGAATATTTGTCCCATGTGTTTGCTGTTTAACATCTCCAGAGATCTGCTGTAGACAGGCTGTAACTTTCTGGTCATTCATTTGTGTAATGAAAATTTGGTTATATGCTTCTAACCTGGGCATAATGGATCACAGTCACTTCTCACCACCTAGGTTGAAACAAGCAAACAGGGAGTTTTATCCTCTTTTTATTTGACATTATATCTCTGTCATTGCCTGACAAAGAAAGTGGAGTTTAGTTACAGTTGTGTGCCCATTGCTAATGGTGGAATTACTGAAGGTATCCTGCATGGGTGTTTGAAGAGGTAACTTTATAGATCCTCATGGGAAGATTAAATACAAGATTAAGGGGAAAGCATGAAAGAACAAAACACCAACTCTATTACTCCCTTACCAGCACCAGTTTGGGTTTTTTTCAGTTTGTTTTAATTTTGGTCTTATTGTTTGTTGCTATTGTTGGGTGGTTTAGTGTTTTTTTTTTTTCCTTTGTTTGTTTGTTTTGTTTGTTTGTTTGTTTTGTTAGTTTGTTTTGGGGGGCTGTATGTTTGGTTTTGTAAGTTCACACAATAAGCATTGACCAAAATTGAGGTTTGGTATTTTTTTTTCCTTTGGCAACATTCTGAATGTCCCATCATGCCAGTCAGTATTTTTGTCACTGTTACACTGTTACAGGAGCAGTGCAGTAGCACCTCTAGTCCATCTTTCTTAGCAAACCTTCTTAACTGTAGTCCAAAATGTAATCACCATTTCTCTCATAGGCAGCCTGTTTCCTCAGAGCACCAAAAGATATCTCACCTTTGTCTCAGACACTGGGTGAGTATGTTGAAAGTTCTTTGGCTTGTGAAAACCTCTAGAAGTCCAAGCTAGATCAGAAGCAGCAGCAAGCCAATTTTTTTTTTGGGTCTGCTTTAGGAAGGAAGCAACAGTAGACATTAAAATACTTTTATGTAGAGTTTTGCAAATGAAAAACTGACATTTCAGATTTTTTTTTTTTTCAGTAGGCCTGGTTGAGTATTTCACAGGTCGTGGTAGAAAATGTTTCTAATTAATGTGGTAAGTTTGCTACATTGTGATTGGTAACTTCTTTAATTTCTCTGTAATACTGGATTATTGCAGCCATTTTGGACCAACGCCAAACAGCTCCTTCAAACTTTTAATAATCAAAAGGCTGAAATTCATTTACTGCTTTGCCCTGAAAATTGAACTTCAAAATATTTTAAACTGCTGTGGGAGGGAAAAAAAAATAATCCTTATCTGGAACTAATTTGAAATTTCATCTGTATTTTGTCAAGTTCCTGAGTACATCATTTTATAATATGATTTGACAGTTGGACTCTGAGGATAAAGAAACAGTTGGCTCAGAGCAGTTGTGTAACTTAACTCTCCAGGCCACTTGATCATCCTTTTCCTATTGGCCTCGAATTTGTGTCAGGTAATGTGATAGGCCTCCGAGTATTCTTTATAATCTATAGGATAAAAATAAAACCAGAAAAAAATCTTAATAATTATCTTAAGAATTGCTTAAGAGTTTGCTTTAAGCAACCAATTTTGCTTTCAAAGCAAGGAAGCTGTTTAGATAAATTAAAAAAAAAAAAAAGATCATATCATACAGAGAGAGCTTTACAACATCTTTACACAAAGCCATGATGCAGAGTAGTAAAGAGTATTTAGAGCCTTGTCTTGAGCTGTCTCAAGAAAGGAATTGCTAAAGTGGAAGGACACAGAAGACAGTAAAAAAAATGAGGCCTGGAAAAACTCATAATAAAAACACAATATGTTTCCCTTATCATGATGAAAAATCTAAGGATAGGAAATCATTAGGAATATATTGAATGTAGATTGGGAGCTTATTGTTGTATCATAGAACAATAATTGATTTTACATGAGGAATAGAGGTAGGATATCAAAACACAGAAAATGCTGAGATAAGAGTTTCATTGAAAACAAAAGAGGAGGACATGTTTATAAGTTCCAAATTATAATCAGTTCTAACAAATGTTATGGGAAGGATATTGTACCCTTTTTAAATTAGAAAAGAAGGAGATAAATATCTATGTACTCCTTTATAGCCTCTGGTGTTGATCACTGCAAAAAGCTGGGTAAGCAAGCCGGAAAACTACACGGATTTAGCTAGTAAAACAAAAGTGCTTCCAAAATTAAATGTAAATAATATAAAAACTGTCTGTCAAGGTTTGAAACTATAAACTAAGTTCAGAGACTCAATAGTTCATTAATCAAAGAAAAAGAAAGCCCAATTAAGAGTATACAGTGGGACTAAAGCACAAAACCTAATAACCTAGGGAACTGCTTACTGCTTTGTGTTTGCTGATTTGCTTTTTGAACCTGCAAATGGAAATTGAAAAATTAAATCCTTCAGATGTTTACTTCCCTGCCCTGAATAGTATCTATTTCCAGTTACATGGATAAATGAAATTTAGATATTGGCATCAACAAATCATGGATATTCCTGTGGTCAAGCTAAGACTTTAACTCTCAGTGATCTGAAGTGGCTGATACAGTTGTGCTCAAATTTTCAGCTGATATTAATGATGAAAAGGCCATGACTGAGCACATGGTTCTATTTCTGCAGCAGGTGATAAGATTTTCTCTCCCCTTTTAGTTTATCAGACACTGCTGTTTGTTTGTTTGATTTTTCCTTTAAAGAGTTTCCCAAGGCTTAAGGATAAACTATCATACACAAATACAAAAGGAGAAAGTAAGTAACATTATGAAACCTAATAGGCAATGCTGAGACTTCAGTTTTGGCTTGAGAAATAGGCTACAGTAGGAAATGGTGTTTGATGATCATTCCATTGATGCTATTTGATTTCAAAATCATAGAATCATAGAATCAACCAGGTTGGAAGAGACCTCCAAGATGATCCAGTCCAACCTATCACCCAGCCCTAGTCAATCAACTAGACCATGGCACTAAGTGCCTCATGCAGTCTTTTCTTGAACACCTCCAGGAACAGCAACTACACCACCTCTCTGGGCAGCCCATTCCAATGCCAATCACTCTCTCTGGGAAGAACGTCCTCCTAAAACCCCCTCATTCTGTTGCTGGTTGCCTGGGAGAAGAGACTGACCCCCACCTAGCTACAACCTCCTTTCAGGTAGTTGTAGACAGCAATGAGGTCACCCCTCAGACTCCTCTTTTCCAGGCCTGACCAGTGTTGAGTACAGGAGCAGAATAACCTCCCTTGTCCTACTGGCCACACTGTTCCTGACACAGGCCAGGATGTCATTGGCTCTCCTGGTCACCTGGGCACACTGCTGGCTCATGTTCAGCTACTGTCTACCAGTACCCTCAGGCCCCTTTCTGCCTGGCTGCTCTCCAGCCACTCTGTCCCCTGTAGCCTGTAGCACTGCTTGAGGTTGTTGTAGCCAAATTGTAGAACCCTGCACTTAGCCTTAGTAAATCTCATCCAGCTGGGTTCTGCCCATGCATTCAGCCTGTCGAGGTCCCTCTGCAGAGCCCTCCTACCTTCCAACAGATTGACACCTGCTCCTAACTTTGTGTCATCTGCAAACTTACTGATGGTGGACTCAATCACCTGGTCCAGATCATCAATAAAGAGACTGAACAGGACCGGGCCCAGCACTGATCCCTGGGGTACACCACTAGTGACAGCTGCCAACTGGATGTGGCACCATTCACCACCACTCTCTGGGCCCAGCCCTCCAGCCAGTTCTTGACCCATATCAGAGTGAATGTGTGCAAGCCACGAACTGCCAGCTTTGCCAGGAGCTTGTTGTGGCACAGGAGCTTGTTAAAGGCTTTGTTGAAGTCCAGGTAGACTACACCCACAGCCTTCCCCTCATTAACCAGGAGGGTAACTTGATCATAAAATTGTGGTAATGCCTTTTGATCATAAAGTTGTGGTAATGCCTTTTTCTGGGTTGATTTTAAACACCAATCAAATCAACTTTCTTAGATGTTAAGGTGTTAAAAGAATGGAAAATATTTGTGTCCCTGGAGGTGTTCAAGGCAGGTTTGGAAGTGGCACTTGGTGCCATGGTCTAGTCTTGAGGTCTGTGGTAATGGGTTGGACTTGATGATCTTTGAGGTCTCTTCCAACCTTGGTGATACTGTGATACTGTGATACTGTGATACTGTGATACTGTGATAAAAGGAGATCAGGTTGGTCAGGCAGGACTGCCCTTCCTAAACCCATGCTGGCTGGGCCTGATCCCTTAAGGAGATCAGGTTGGTCAGGCAGGACTGCCCTTCCTAAACCCATGCTGGCTGGGCCTGATCCCTTATCCATCCTTGTCATGTTAGGCCTAAGCAGGCCAAAACAGGCTTATACATGTCCATGTTTTTTTGCTCTCCCTCCTTCTGTTTTGGAAAGAAGCAACTGCAGGAAAGAGGACAAAGAACCTGGGGCCACTGAGCCTGAGGACTCTGGCTTGCCCAGATTTGTTTTGCATCCTGTGGTAAACAAGGTACACAGGCTCAGCTTGTGTATGCCTTGTGCAAGGCCTGTGTTCTGCTCTAAAAAGGGTAAAGCAAGCCATATGGCCTGATGTGGTCGAGCTTGGCTAAGTGCCATTCTGATGGGCTATTCTGTGTCCAAAGGCCCATTAACCTCGGGCTATATGCATAAGAGGAGATGATCAGGTGACACAAGGTGCTCTGCTGTTGTATCTGTACTCTGTCATTGCATCTGTGCTTGTTACTCCTTGCTACTGCTTTATTGCACCCTGAACTGCCTGGAAACTGCCTGTCAAGAGTTTAACAGGAACTGGACCCCTTTAAATAAGCCAAAGTCTGCCCTTCGGAAGTCCAGTGTGGAGGTTTTGTTGATGCCCCTCCTGGTTTCACCGCATATTGAAAACTCTGTAATGTCATGGTCACTGGACTTCAGGCAACCTCCAACCACCACATCTCCCATCAGCTCTTCTCTATTTGTGAGCAGCAGGTCAAGCAGGGCTGCCTCCCTGGTAAGCTCATGTAACATAGATTTTCAGTTCCTTCCTTCAGCTATGTTTGTCTCCTCAGGACTACTGGTACTGATATTCGTCCATTTCTACTACAGAAGTTTCAGGAAGTTAGTATAGCATAGAAGTTACAATTATTCTGCTTCCCATTTTTCTCTTTCCTGCCACTCTCTTCCCCTCAGTAGAGAGACAACTCAGTTTCTAGCAACAAAGACATGGATGCAACTCTAATTTGGTGTTGCACAACAGGCTGACTGCAGAGCTGTCATCTGAAGCATTTTAGAGCTTGAGTAAGCTGGCCAGGTAGACTTTGCAGGCCTCTGAAGAGAACCAGTGGATGAGGACTTAGAATAAATCCCAAGATGCAGTCTGCTCTGATGTTTTCTGATGAATCAAAGAGCACATGGTCTGGCTACTATTTGGTCTTAGAATCTTAAGTAGACTGCTATGCTGTAAGTAGGAGGCTATTCACTGTCATTTATTAAAATGGATGTCATTAGGCAAGTCAACATATCAAGCTTTGGTAGAAATCCAGCTCTAGAGATGTTTGTATTTTCAGAAGACATTCCAAAGAGAGAACTATTTGATTAGCAATTCAGTGTCATAACTGAAAGATTTATTGTGATTTTCCACTGCAATGTTCTAATGGAGTACTGTGTACAGTTCTGGAGCCCTCAGCACAGGAAGGACATGGAAGTGTTGGAGCAGGTCCAGAGGAGGGTCACAAAGATGATCAGAGGGCTGAAGCAGCTCTCATATGAGGACAGGCTGAGGGAGTTGGGGCTTTTCAGCCTGGGGAAGAAAAGGCTTCAAGGAGACCTGATAGTAGCCTTCCTGGATCTGAAAGGGGCCTACGGGAAGGCTGGGGAGGGATTATTTACAAGGTCTTGTAATGACAGGACAAGGGGCAATGGGTTTAAACTGGTAGAGGGGAGATTTGGACTGGATGTTAGGAGGAAATTCTTTCAACTGAGGGTGGTGAGGCACTGGCACAGGTTGCCCAGGGACGTTGTGGCTGCTCCCTCCCTGGAGGTGTTCAAGGCCAGGTTGGACGAGGCCTTGAGTGAGCTGTACTAGTGGGAGGGGTTGGAACTAGATGATCCTTGAGGTCCCTTCCAACCTTACCATTCTATGATTCTATGAATCCCCAACTGCAAGCAGGAAATAAAAATAATTATATCTATTCCTTACAAATGAAGAAATTTTCATGCTTTTGTGATGAGGATTTTAGAAGTATTTGAATTCTCATATATGTTATCAAAACTTATTCTAAAATGCACTCGCAGTGAGTGAACAAGTGATTCAATTTAATAAAATAAATGTTAACTATTACATCTTTCCAAGAACAGAAATTATCACTTTCTGTTTGAAGATGAGATTATTTAAATGTGTTCATTAATTCTTCCAGCAATGAAAAAACTGCGTAAAAAGTCAAGAGATGGTGTTAAGGCACAATGCCAATTATATTACTGTAAACAATATTTCAGTTTCATTCCCTGTTTTATCACTGATCCACTTCATGCTTCATGAGGAAAGAGTTAAGCAGGGACCACAGAGCAGCGCTGGAATTTCTCAGACAGCCATTTTCATTAGAAATTTTTCTATCAAGTGTAAAATTAACCAAGAGAACATTTAAGATTTCCGCAACTCATTTTTAAATCAGGGTGCCTTTTATTTATGTCTCTCTAGATAGAAAATGTCATTATTTGATGGAATTTGATAAAGTGATTTATGGTATCTAATCAATCAGAGTTTATGCCATCACAGCAAACTTGAAAAAGTATGGAAGAGTATTCAAATAAGGATATGCAAGTGATTCCTGTCATCGTTTTGTGTTGTAAAATTTGTCAGCTAAGACCTGAAATTCAATACTGGAAAATCAAGAGGTCAAGAAGAGAACCTGCAAAAGGCAGTTATATTTTTTTATTACATAAATTCACCTTTAATACTACATTAGCACTTCAATATATTCCTTACTTTAAGCAGTTTCTATCCTATTCTGTGCCATGACAGCTATACACAGAATACAGCCATGGACAAATTGAGTTTAGAGAGTGCTTCAAAAGCAAGTCTGGCCCTCGTTCAGAATCATTTGAAATGGATGAAAGGGTGTCTATCGACTTTGATGGACTTTGGCTTGAACTCTTCCAGCTCGTACAGGCAGTCTTGAGTTCTGATCATGGCTCCAAATGATACTCTATTGCTGCTTATTTGTATGTAATGAACAGTACTTGGAATAGGTTCAGGGACATGGGAATTTTCGCTTCCAAGATGATGCTTTAACAGTATATGCGAGAAAATCATCCCTTTTTTATTAACATCTTTGGATTTTTTTGTGATATTGTGAACATTGATGCAAGTTTTGCATTAGGGATATCTCCCATCAGCCTGGCATTAGGCCAGGGCTGAATGGACAAGTGAGTTTAGATAGAAAGCTCATGGGCAAAAGAAAAAAGGAATTACTGTCCACATCAAAATTATTTCTGTAGGTATTTAGCCCTGGGTCAAAACTGCATATATCAAATCAGAAGCATATAGCAAAACAGAAAACAGTTTGCAGCACATTTCACTGGATTACAAAACTGTCTGGTTACAGGAAAATGAAGTACAGCAAGCATCATAATGAACTATCAGACCAAGAACAAGGTACCTAGAAAATGACATCTTTTTCTGCTTTAGAAAAATTGAAGAGATGTGACTAAGTAATTCTGTGATTTTAGAAAACAAGACTGTCTTTGAAAGCTTGTGTCCTTTATCTCCACTTCTGTGCATGGAATGTGCTGATCTAAGAACATGACAAGGGGGACAAACGATCTACCCCCTGCTGCCTGCGTCAAGCATTCACCCGCAGGTCACCAGTCTTGTCAAAGAGATTTGCATTGACAGAATATGAAATGGCATTACCATCAAAACATATAAGATTACCTCTCATTTGTAGAAAAGCAACAGCTACACTAACTTTGAAGTTTGAGGACAGGAAAGCAATTATTTCAAAAGTACTAGACACAAATGGGGAAATGAATTCAATATTGCCACTAATAGAAACTAGCTGTTTCAAATCCTGAAAGATGGGTTTCTTAAAACACTTTTCAATGCCAAGTTCCCAGCTGATGAACTCAATTTGGGCCACAAGAACGGAATCAACTTGAATAACCATGAAGATTTCATTAGCAATGTTGAAAACTTTGAGTGGTATGAAAATCAGCTTTGCATTAGGACATCTCTCACACTATTCCCTTTCATATAAATTTAAATCAGTTGCAGGCCTCCTAAAATGAGCCATCAGTTTAACATTTTCTAAGATATCAGTGGTGGATTCACACAGTGGAAATCTATTGCTCTGGCAGGCCACCAGAATTTAAATTTGGCAGGCTGTAGTGTAGTGTAAGGTTTGCTTGTTCAATCAAGCATTCAATTAACTAACTTGTCAGTATGTTGGTCCTTTGTGAGACAAATAAAAGGGAGCTAAAGTGCATTGAGCCATCTGAATGGATAGCTGTGTAATTAATATTTGTTTTTAATTTATTGTAAGATGTACAGATGCTCTGATAATCGGTTCCTGAGAAATCTTTAAAATAATTGACTTGAGTTCTGTAAACTTACTAGAGGGCAGCAGGTTTTCTTCTACGAGTGATTAGAATCAGGGAGAAACAATTCAGGAGATCATTAAAAAAAAAAAAAAACAACACCCAAAAGGACACACACAGAAAACCAAAACCACCACCACCACCAAAAAAAATTACTTTTCTTTGAATAAATAAATTCTTTATGGTTGTGACATAATTTCTGTGCAATTGCCTATTTATTAAATATTGGCATTTATCAGTTACTATAATCTATCTAAGACTGTCATTATTTTGGGATCACACAGCATTCTCCAACTCAATAAACCATTTTTTATTAGTCTGGGAGAGAAGAAAGCATGTAATTTCAGGATATGTTTTTTCTCAGTCAATCTCATCTTTGTTAGCTGTTCCAGCACTAGACTAATCCTAGTTATGCAAACACTAAACAGGGAGAAAAGCATTTGAAGCGTCCTTTTATTACATCTATGTTGAGATAGAACTAGTTGTCTTCTAAAAACATGGTTTTCTTTCTAATTTTTAGATAAGTAACTTAGACTTCACGTACAACTTTTAAGTGAAAAAAATGGAGCAGGAAGGAAATCAGAACCTTTCAGTCTGTTTTTGTCCCACTTAAATATAGCATGCAAGCTAAAAGCATTGCTGTGCTAGACACCTTCTATAGCCAATGGAGATTCAGGCAGAATCAGAGAAATTCCACTTACATTAAGTCCTCAAATAGCCAAAGTCTATATTGGTAATTGAAGGCAGATGAGTCGGATCTTTGCATTTTGCCATGGTCTCACAGTGAATGGAATGCTTCTCAGCTAATCCTAAGATGACTGTCTATATAACACATTTAATACATATATTACCTGATGACACTAACACCATGGGAACTGCAAGGACATTTCTAAACATCATTTCATTGGTGACCACATTTGTTAAGCTCATATGACTCTACAGGTCTTAAGAGGAAAACCATTGTGTTCCACTGTGCTATCTCCAACACACTATTTTGCATGTCTGGTAAGTCCCAGAATTGATTTTTATCTCTGTTCTCTATCTCATTTTCATACTCGAGTTATGTATTCCCCACAGCTCATATTTTGGATGAAATCTCATTTGCAGAAGGACCATTCCCACTAGTATCATCCCTGGTTTATTTTCCCTCAGACCAAAGTTGCATTGATTTTTCTACTGCCTTTTTTCCTGGCTAAGAGTTAATGATCACACTCAGTGCATAGATAATAGAGATGCCAGTATCCTTGTAGTGGTTACCTGTAATCACACTGACATTCTCACACACATATACTCACAAGCAAAAGTAATAGGAGAGATCCCACGATCATTCATATGCATAGACATATTTGTCTGAATGATAATGGAAGCCTCACCAAGAAGAGGTAGATTAGTTCATAAATCAGATTTAGGAAATACTTTTTCAGCCTCTACATCTTGCATTCAAGATACAGTGGGTTCATTTTCAAGATAAACTGCTTAGCAGATACTTTTTCTTTTTACAAGTAATACATTAGTGCTAACCCTTGTGTTTAAAAGTCTTAATACATTTAATGTTTAATAGGATACAATATTGAATTCTATATTTTGTAAGATTTATTTTATAACTCTGAAAGCATTTTAAAATATATGAGTAATATTTTCCAAACTCCACTCAAACTGTCCTTAGTGTTCAATTTCTGAGGGGAGTCTACACAGGAGCTTCACTTGCAGGTAGCAGAAGTTTGACATCATTTTGAAAAAAAATGCAACAGAGAGGTCTTTGGTGAAGTACTGTCAATATGATAATGCCATTAGATAAAAAAACGATATATTTTTATTTTCCTTAGCATTGTATGTTTCAGTAAAGCACATCTGAATTTTGAAAAAAAGTATCTTGCAAACCAAATGGCTTTCTACATACTGATACAAATCTTATTCCTGTTTCAAGGAAATAAGAAATGCATGACAGTCCATAGATGATCACAAATGAATTCTTCATCTGACATTTTATGTTCGTGCTTTCTATTCATGTTATCATGGACAATATTCTTAGGAAAGCCATTAAAACTCAAAGGTATGTATGAGATTAAACATTTCAGGAGAATTAAAGTGAAGATAGGTTTTCAGTACTGATATCACTTGCAGTACACAAGCATTTGACATTTCTGTTGCTCTTGGGGTCCTATATCTGCAGACAGTGAACTCAACGTTGGGTTCCTATGGATTAAGAGAAGTTACTAGCATGCTGTGAAATAAAAGAGCAAAAGATTATCCTCTTATTCAGCATATGTATGCAAACTGCTAGTATGCCCAAATTTAAAGGGTATCATTTCTATAATCAGTACTCCTAACACAGTGAAAGTTTTATCTGCATGTCCCTGAGTTTATCTGTATACAAAGCATGAATATAAAAGAACAGCCCCAAATTTCAGCTAAGTATAACTTCTTTTATGAAACCTTTTTCTTATGCAGTCTTTCTTCCCCTGTTCCTTCAACCTGAAAAAGAAATAAAAATGTAGGAAACTCCTTTATAGCCTTCACCTAATGGTAATGGAATCCAGGTAGTATTGTTGCCAGGATGAATCTCCATATTAACTGACCCTCTGTGTAGGGGGGTCTACCACTTGATACTCTTTTATATTGCCATAATTAAAATGAGTTGATAGGTCAATTAAAGTGAACTTTTCAATATTAATGGCCTTTAATTACACTTAACTGAAGAATCAATGGTTTAAAGTCAGTATGGCCTCAATACACAAACCAGAAAGGCTGTCAGGTATACATCATTCAATGAGATTTGCATTTAAAGACAGTGTAGGGTTGTGCCATATTAGCAGATAAACAGTGTCGCATCATATAATTCTATGGCAAACATTAACAGATTCTTGCATTCATCTCAGGCATCTTTGTTCAATGATGTTTTAGATTATTGCACAATCAAGATTTCTTAAAAGTAATTGTTGTTGATGCTTACTCAGATGCTTTAATTATCAGCAGTATTATTGTGGTCCATTAATTCATATACAGCATCTACTTCCAGTAGCAATACATTTATTTATTTATCTAAATAAAATTGTTTTACTGAAGGACTTTAGCAGGATATGTGAACAAATTCTTTTTCTTCCACAGCCTCTGGAAATGGCAGTATTCTCTTGGAAAGGATTCAGTTCTTGCAGTCTCTGTAACAGTGATTTCTAGCAATGAGTTTGTTTATGGAAAAGAGCTTTACATCACCCATGCGTAGTTTGATGTGGAGGAAGAATTTTGCATAGGTAAAAATATGTAACTTTTTTGTCAGGTAAGATAAAAACTTCATGGGTGAGGACAGAGAATAACTGGCCTATTCTAGTTCTCGATAAGACATTTAATCTGTCAAGGAATAAAAAGTGTAACTCATCCATTTAGTCCACATGAAGCGCTCTCAGTTCTCAGTGGAGCTGATTTTCACTCTGTATTCATTAGGTAAGATTATTAAAAGCTGAGAGTTAGCCTAACTGTAGTCCAATTAACTTTGGTGAAAGTTGACCAGTGAGTTCAACTGGGAGAATGAAATCAATAGTAAGTGCTTTTCAAAGTCCTACCATTTAGCTTTTGAAATAAACATGCAGTTCAAAGACGGATATGTCAAGAAATATCAATGCCAGCTGCCTCTTCACTTAAAAAAAAGCTATATAACAGCAGTCAAGCATGCCTGAAAAGCAGAACACAGCTAATTCCAGTGTTATGTTTCAAAAATACTACAGCGAGGGCAAAGAAATTCAAATAACAAAAATTACTTTTGTAGCACTACCCTTTAGAATATGCCAAAGAGAGAGATGAATGGATACTTCACCGGAGCATTCTTTTATTTATAAATACACAAGTCAGTAGCAGCATAGTTCATTCTAAAAGGGTACTTAATTATTGCAAAGTGTAGTGCTCCTTGATATTTTTCCTTCAGTAAGTAGCAATATGTCAAACCCCACATATTTAGCTCACTTCTCTTGATGTCAGAAGACCATGGCACAGCCTAAAGAACAAGTATTTGAATAGTGTTAAAATCCTGTCAGTGAAGTCTTGGGCATCCATCTGTTTCACAAATAATATGTATACTGATTTATTTATTACCAATACTAAGACTTCTGCTCTCTTATGCTTAGAATATATATATATACACACACACAGTGTGCATATGTATATGTATATGCAAGTATATCTATTAGTTATATATCAATATACATAAAATTTCTGCTTAAATATTTACAAACAACTAGGATATTTTTCAGGCTTAGTCTTTATATTGCTTTCAGCTGCCTGAAAGGGCATATGGAAACAATAGGAACATACGGGAAAAAAGATCTGTTTCAAGACCAGACTGTGATATGTTTACTCATGTTGAATAACACACAATGAGTATTCCTTCTGTGGCATAAAGTATTCTGCTGTGAGGAAGTGTCACAAGGCAGCAGTTGGTATTTAGTCACAGTTAGGTCCGTGCTTGTTTATTTACCGGAAGCAGTCATTGTGTCATGTCAGAACTAAATTCAGGGTTTGTTTCGTTTATTTGCAAATTCTACCCCGTGATAATTTTGACTCAAGGTTATTCCCTTACTTACACAAACTGGGAACAAAGTCTTACCCCTACAATATGGGAATTACCGAGAAGGATTATTGAGATCTCCCATTTATAAGCACTAGGCTGCTTATTTTATCAAATTAATTACAGGAGTTTTCAAAATAGATTACCAATGCCACTGTATCCAAATAGTGTTTAAACTGTGAAGAATTATTTGCTACTTACGGATGATAAGACACTGTGCATTTTACTCACCCTGCTTTGCCTAGGCAGTAGCATGGATCTCCAAAGTGTGAATGGTTTTATGTATGAGGGGTGCAGAGTTACTCACACCCATGCACCTTGTAGAAGAAAAGAAAGAATAGAATTTCAAACTTAGCTCTGAACATCTTGAACAGCCAGAAGTTTAACTTCAAACTCTCCCATCCTTTTCCATTGTGCTCACAGTGGTTCTAAATTCCACCTCAGTTCCTGTCAAAATAGCTGGAGACAGTGGCTCTACAGCACTTCACAGGCTTAAGGCCATATGCTAAACACCAATTTTCTATTTGTGCCCAACACATGTACCCACACAGCCACAGAAGAGAAGTCAAAGGGATGTTTGAAAAGCATTAACTCACTTCACCAAGGAAAATGGCAATTTGCATAGATGATTACTAAATATATAAGTAAGAATATGCAGTTAAGGCCCTTCTGGTAAATACTACATTGAATTCTGTCAAAAGTTGTTGATGTCTTCATCCTTGCTAGTCCTATTTCTTGATTTTAGCACAAAGTAAATGTCATGGGAACGGGACAGGTCTTTCATTTTAAAGATCCTAATCCTACAAAATGAAAAGGCAAGCAGTTTTACATACATGGATCATCTGCAGATTCAGAAATGTCCCAAAGCCTCAAAATTATTTAAAGAGAAAACACATATAAAAGCATCATCTCAATCTGAATGGTCTCTTCTAACAGAATTTTTTTTTGTTTTCTCTAGACATATCCACCTAAACAGATCTGTGTTTGATGCAAAATATTAGAAATTATGACAGTGCATATTACTAGCTGCTCAGTTAGAAATCCTATCAGATAGATTCCAGTTTAATTCTCAGAGGTAAATATGGTTAAAGCAACCATTAATTTTAATAGCATAGTGGCATTTCGACATACAAAAAATAGAACTTCACAGGGGATTTGTATTATTCAGACACGATGATAATATTTTGTAAAAGAGATAATGTAGAGTTCCACAACCACTTTACAAAAAAACTACTGCACCAGTAGTTTATATCATAGAGATTATATCTATATGATCTGGAGTAAATCCATGACATGCCAAGTAACAGAAGATTCCCAGTTCATTGCCTTTCCCCAGACTAACTTCTATACTACCTTTTTTAAAATTTGATTTACAAGCAGGTCAGTAGAGTATCTGATCCCAGTATTCATTAATTTTCTTTACAATAAAACTGTAAAAAGATCTGACAGATTAAACCAATGTTGTGTCAGAGAGTCCATAAGAATAGTGAAGATTTGAACTTCGAGTACAGAGAAGTTAAATATTTCATGATAATAAAGTAAGCAAATAAATCTCAGGATTGCCATGGGAAAACTGTCATTAATGAACTAAGAGCAGCACTTGCTCACATTCTAGTTGTATATTATTGTCCTTTAGACCCTAACAGTACAGTGAACCTGCCTTCTCCATGGTAGACCAATTATACCCCCTTACATATTCCTGGATTAATTCTTTGGGAGCAAGGTTTTTGCCTTTCTCTTGCACTGTAAAGTAGAAAACACACTGTTTGCAAAGTATAAGGAGCAACACAGTACTTTTTAGTCACTGGCAAGTATAATTACAGACGGAACACTGTTAAACTATCAGAAATCTTTCATAGAAAATAACTAAATCTCAAAGCTAGCTAACCCCAGTGCTTACTCTGTAGGTGTAGGCAGAGGGTTGGGATAGAGACAAGCTGAAGTACCTGTTCCCACAAGATGCTACAAGATCCAGTGGTATCTCAACATCAGCAAACACTGGTAGGAGTTACAGATGTTTGACACATGTCATAAACAACTTTATAAACTCTGGCGTATTTTTACACATCACTTACCTGAATATGAAAGACACTAAAATGAAATAAGACAGGATAATTAAAACTGTGCAGACTACAGCACAGAACAAGCTTGTCACACCGAGAAGGCCATATCTTGTTACACTCTGTTTTTAATCTTAAATCCATATAGAGATCAATAGCATATTGCCCTAAAAAAATATGG
This sequence comes from Eubucco bourcierii, assembly GCA_013396675.1. Taxonomy (NCBI): domain Eukaryota; kingdom Metazoa; phylum Chordata; class Aves; order Piciformes; family Ramphastidae; genus Eubucco; species Eubucco bourcierii. The sequence goes on from VWZE01008277.1 coordinate 485,697, forward strand.
TTTGAAGGTTTTGTTTGGTTGGACTTTTTTTCACTTTACACAACCATAATGACTTGAGAGGGGAGAAGAGTCCTAATAAGTGAAAACAAAGTAACCTGGAAACATAAGACAAAATCTGGTTTGCTCCCATCCTTACAGTGGCCTATATCCACAGTTAATAACCAGTAAACATTTTGGTCATGACCATAAAACACTTCTCAAAGGCCTTCTGAGTTTCAAGAGCACATGAACTCAATTTTTAATAAAATGTTAGCCTCAAAGCAACTGAGAAGACTGCTTTTTTGAAAAAAACAAATAAAATAATATCCAAGCAAGAAGTGCTATAAAATTGCTTCCCAAACAGGTAGCAGAAAGCTTGAAACCTGACAAAAGAAAGATGTGTAAAATATTTTAACACTCCAGTCATATTACAAGCCAGACCAATGAATGAGATATAAATATTTACCCTAAGTAGCTAGACTGAAGAATGTAAACAGATACCACATATAATTTGTCAATATCTTTACTGTTGGAAATGGAAATTTTAACTTAGGCAAGTCACTGATCCTGAAAGATGAGTATAATCAATTACATGTTTTACCTGTCATTCACATCATTGTCCTTCTTGCAGCTGACTGCTCTTCTGCCTTTCATTTCTTGTTTCAAGGAACTAAACTTTTTCATCTATTTCTCAGTTGCTCCTTTTCACTATTTTCATACTGCCATTTCAGATTAAAACTGCTTGTTTCAGAATTAGTCTGTTGTCTTCCCTTATTTCCACAGGTATTGCCTCTTTCCATTGTCTCCCATCTCAAAAAAACTCCACAACCCAGCCCTTTTCATCTCTGTAATGCCATCTTAAATCTCAGTTCTCAAGGTCCACAAATTTTAACCACCTCCTAAACAATAAAATCTGATTCAAAGCTCAGTGAAGTCAGTGAGAGACTTTCCATTAACTTCAGTGGACTATGAATCAGGACCAGACTGCTGTCAGTAATTTTGGACTAAAGTCTAGTGAAAAAGACGCAAACAAAAGGATGATTATCTTCATTGTTAACAAGTTGCTACTTGAATGTAGTCATGGCAATACTATATTTTAGGTTAATACCATCTGTGAATGTTTCCAGTACACTTTTTCCAGATCTTACGCAAAGGACTAAGGCCTTAATTTTGTTGTTACTTTTATGTATACACATTTTGAGTGATGCCAAAGACTTCTGTCAGAGCTTGAATAAATATACATAGACTAGATTCTGTCACTTCATTTATACACCACAAAATGTCGTTCTACAACCAGCTAAGTACAAAAGGAAAACTGTCATGCTTACAAATCAGGTTAGTAAATCACTGTAACCCCCTCTCAGACTTAAAATGGTTGTTTCGATAGAGTGATGGCATATCTGGAAAGTACAATGAAAAGTTTAAAGCCAATGTGTTTTAAATTCTCACTTGTGAGGACATGCAATGCAAGGATCCTCTCTCTCATCCTGTATTATTAATCTTAGAACAATTTGCAGAAAAAGCATTCCAAAAAATCACATATAACAATGTGACTCCATTCTTCTTGTCTTCATAAACATTCTCTTAGTTATTCCCTCTATGCAATTCCCCCTGCCTCTTGCAACCTCATTTCTCTAATGCATATTTTTTTGTAAGAGTAAATTAAGATGGATCACTTTTACCTACCCTTCTCATACCACTTAACTTTTAACTTTTTAAAAGTGCTTTGGATGCAAAGCCAGTGTTTTCTGCAATCCCGTAGTGCTGCCACCAAGTGATAAAAGGAAATCAGTTCTAACAGACAATTTGGGAGATCTAATGCAGTATAAAAATTAAGATACAATAATGCCTTATGGAGAGCTGTTCACATTATGGAAAAATCTATCATTATCAGACAGCAAACTACTGTCAATATAAAACTAAAATATTACACATTTATTAAAACATATGTTGGGATTTGAGGTCATTTCAGTAGTAATTTGACAGTAATGACAATTCACATATTTCACACCCTTACCCTATATTGTACAAACTAAAGTACTTTAGGGAAGGGCATAACAATAACACTACCTACCCACATAACTTTGCTGAGTGTATCAGCAAACACAAAACCAGTTAGGCTACCTTCACTGACGAGGTGCAGTTTTGGTTGTGGTGTTGGGTTTTTTTGTTTGTTTTTCTTTTTAAAGAGATATTTCTGTTGATATTTTTATTATAATGAAGTACACTCCACCCTCACAGCTTCAGCTATGGGAGGCAAACACTTTGTAGAAATGAAATTACAGTTGCAACAAGGTTGCTTATAACATTGTTTAATATAAAAAGGAGCCAGGACACGGTACAGTGACAGGGGGTGGAGTGTATTTTATATACAGAAGAGGGGTATTACTTCTGTTCTGCCATCTGACATAGATGTGGAAAGAGGGGACAAAAACAAATGCATTTTCTTTCCAGTACTGAAACATGCAAAGACAAAATGCTTCTTACAAGTTCTATGTAGCTCTGAATAATTAAAAAAACCCACAAGAAACAACAAAAGAAAAAAAAAGCAGGAAAAAAAATTTGAAAAAAAAAAAAAAGACAGCTCTGGAAATGCCCCAGTATACTTGATTTGTTTAGATTTTTTCAAATATATATTTAATACTCTTTCACTTCAAAACTTAGTATTAAGCAGTAAGTGAATAGGACCTGAAATACAGACAAGGTATTGCTCACATCACACTAAAATGCATCTTTTAAATGCACATGTGTATTTATAAACTCAGATTGAACAAGATTTTTAGTTACTTGAAATTTGAAATGCGAGATGAACTTGGCCACATTATATCTATTTTAAGTGGAATTCTAAATATGCAATAAATTGCTGTTTTGAAGAGGCACCATGCAGAATTCAAGCCTATTTGTTTCTTGAAGGATTCTGTTGACCTGTGTATGAAGAAGTACTGAAGCAGTGGTACAGTGAGAATCATTATAGCAATACAAATCCACAGCTCAAGCATGAGATCCTAGAGGTTGGATCTCCGAGGAGCAATACTGAGTATACTGTTCTCCAAAATACACTTCGTTTAACCAATGAATTTAACTTCAAGAGAACAGCTGCTCACCAACTTTTTTTTCTAAAAGGAAAAAAAAAAAAAGGCAGGGAGGGTGGGAAGAGGTGGAAAGAACTTATGTATTATGATGACATTTAGCAAAGAGTTGCAAACAAAAAGCAAAGCAGAATATTTTAAATGTGATAGATTCCAACCAGAAATGTGAAAGCATTTTCTCTTGTTATCTCCCCGGAGTTGGCTGGGACAAAATTTGGGTTGCAGCTACAGACAGAAGCAATAGTGCTGGGCAACAAAACAGGCATTTGCCTCCTGCAACCCCTCCTTCCCCTCCCAGTTAGCAACATATGACAGATGCTTTTGGCTGGCTGAAAGGCAAGTATTAGCTAGAAACTCATTTAGCTAGCTCCACATTCATGGCCCCAGATGTTTAAAACTTATCATGGATTAAAGCCATGAAATAAAAAATAAAAAAAAAAATTTCAATTTGAAATTTCATTGGCATGTTGCTAGGATGGCCAACATTGATCAACAGGAGAGACTTTGTCCATATACTCTGAGCACGGCCTCCCTGCACCTCCCCCCTCTTTTCTTCCTCTCGCTCTTTCAAGCATTAATGCTATTAAAAGCCAAATAAATTTAAACGATGCTGGTTTTCTAGAATGTTGCCATGGATCCTGCTTCCAGTTGCGTCCCAAGGAAAGAGGGTGCAGCCTCCTGGCTCTGTAGCAGGCTGGTTACCCCGGGCAGGGCAGAAGGAAGATAACCACGTACCATTGCTACTCCCTATTCTTTCCCATCCACTATAGTCAGGTCTTTGATCACCCGCAGTTTGCCACTGGCATCGATCCTGCGTTTCTCGCGTATTAAATCCTCCAGGCTGTGGAACCTCACCGTGTGCACCTTGTTCTCCGCCAAGTGGATCTTGAGATAGTATTGCTGCTGATGCTGGGTGCCGGCAGCAGCTTGCAGCTCCCCTCCGGCTTTGAACTCCCGTTTCCCGAAGCGGCACCAGGCGGCGAAGCTCTCGGAGTTAGTCCAGCAGATCTCGTCGCTTTTTAAGCCCAGGTGCCCGCAGGCGTTTTGCACCACGAGCTCAGCCACCAGCGGGCGAAAGCGGTACCAGCTATTCACCACCCGGCCCACGTTGCCCGCGGCAGCCTCGTACAAGCTGTCCTGGCGGATCTGCCCCTGGTGCAGGTGGATGATCTGCCCGCTGCCCACGTACACTGCCCAGTGTGGCGGCGGGTGCTCCGACGGACCCAGGTAGAGCAGCTCCAGCAGATCCCCCGGCTTGCAGAGGGCAGGCAAGGCTGATACCGAGTAGACGCTGAGGTCCCCAGCCTGGGGGCCGCTGCTGACCTTGGAGAAGATGCATTCCTGGCCGCGGAAAGCGGAGAACTGGGTTTCGTTCAGAACCAGCTGGTGATGGAGATGGTGGGTGGGCGTCTCCTGGCCAGGGCTGCCGGAGCCCTTCACGCTGTACTTGTCCGGTTGGCCTCGCTCGTCCAGGTCCTCCTCCTCATCCGAAAAGAAGTAAGCCACTCCGACCCGCAGCTCGTCTTTCTCGATCCCCGAGGGGTCCCCAGTCGGCAGCTCGCTATAATTCAGGTGGGTGATGCGATCCAGTTGATTTCCCATCAATGACAGGGCGAGGCGAGGGCAGGAATCGCCGGATCTGAAGGAAGGGTGGGGTGCGCAGGGACAGAGAGAACAAGAGAAGGAAGGAGAGTGCACAAGGAAAAAAAAAAAAAAAAAGGAGGAAAGAAGGAGGGGGGAAAGAAAAAAAAAATAAATCAAGGCACATACAAAAGATTTCAGTGATTCCGCCCTAAATTCCCATCCCTGCCCGACTCCTTCCCTCCTCTCCGTGTATAGGAGTAACTCCCAATGTGGGTCCTTCCCTCTGCTCTCGGCGGTGCGGGGCAGGGCAGAGGAGAGCTCCGTCTTGCCGGCTCTCTCTGGGCCACGCCGTGTCGGGCTCCTGAGCCCCACGGTCCTGGAGAACCTGGCGACCTCCGCCGTGGGAGAAGGTAGCCCCTAGCCGACTGTTTGCCCTGGCGCGGGATAGGGGAACGGACGGAGTTGTCCTCCACTCCTCGTCCTGTGAGGGGAGAGGGCTATGGGGGCACGGGGAGAATGTGGCCCCGAGGGTCGGCACCTTTCCCTCCGCGCGCACGAGCCGAACCGCGCTGGACAGCGCTGCACGCGGGAAAGCGGCTAAGAGGAGCACACAGCCTCAGAGCTTGCACCCTTGCCTGCTCCGCCGATAACCACAGCCCAGCCGGGACCTCTCAAGGAACAGGCAACGAGCAGGCGATCTACACTCCCCCCACCAAAGGGCTCCCTCTAGCCCCTGTCCGTACCCGTAGTCGCCCAGCGTCAGAAACCCCCCCCAAGCTCCTTTAAAGTCGTCCTGTCCCCATGGGCGCTGAAGAGCAGGTGAGCTCCGTCCTCCCTGCTGTGAGCCTGCCTTCTCTACCCGCGCCGCCCCGCTCCGCTGTGGGCTCCCCGGCCCCTCCGGCGAGCCTAAGTACCGGCGGTGCCACTCCCGAGCCCGCCCCGGCCCCGCTCATTGGCCGCGCCGCGATGCGCCCGGCGGCGGCGGCAGTAGTGGGTCTCCGCAGCGTCACTGCCCGTCCGGGCCACTCGCCGCGTCTGGCTCCGCGCCGCCGCCAGAGCTGCGGCCCACCGGTGGCTTCGTGTGGGGAGGCGGAGCTTCCAAGGGGTAGAAGACCGTACCCACAGCGGTATGCAGTTACCAAAGTGACCCCTTCACCGTAAAGAAAGGAGGGGAAGTAACTTCCATTAAAAATCCAGCCCAGGCTCCAGCTGGAGTCTGAGAGTTGTTCCCGCCTTCCAGGTTGGAGGTGGGATGACCCTCACCTAATTTTAGCAACCTCAGGTTGTACCTGTGTAGCCCAAGCTGATTCTTTATCTTTCCCTACTATCAGGAGGACCAGACAGGCATTTCTAGAGTTTTTTTTTCTCTTAACCTGTGGCACAGCCCATTTTAGGAAGGCTTGAATTGCCCTAAGGACTTGCTCGTCTCTTGCCGCTGCTTAGATGGAACGAGTAAATGTTTGATGGTTTATGTTAGCTGAGATGACTTTGTGTTTGTCTTTATCTGGCTGAAGCAGAAATCTTGAGTTGGCTTCAGATGTGACTAGAACACGTACTATAACTTGTCTGGAGTATACAGTGAGACTCCCTGACAGCAGCAATCCATTCCCTCCTGAAATACATGACATGTAAAATCCATTGTCTCTCATAGCTAATACCAATACACGATTTTACATCTAATTTTGCACATTATGGAAATGAAGCTCAAAAAGTATTGGTTCATTTGACCACCTTTTCCCTATGAGGCAATGTCAATGATGGGATTGTAAACTAGGTCTTCTGAGTTCTTAGTCCTGTGCTGTGATCATGTGAACTTCAGAGAAGTGAGAATTTAAATGTTTTAAGAAAAAAGTGTAATTATATTCTTTGATTCATATATGAATTATATTAAAGTCCATTTTTTATCTAGAAGTTGATTTGACTACTTCACAGTGGAAATAATTTTGTCTTCTAGATGTAACTATTTGTGCTTTCACTGATTGTGGTTAATATCTCTCTTCACTGCTGGCTTTTATCCAGTCTTCAGGTTTAATTAACTGAGAACAATAATGACATCCCATTATTCTCATGATGGAGACATACATCCTTAAATAAATTTTAGAGAATTTCAGTTTCTCAGGGTACAAATCCTATACCTATGTTTGTATGAGTGAAATACTGTTTCCTAGAAGTGCTTGATCTGAATGACCTTTTTGTTTTTACATTCTAATATTTATGTATCTGTCTTTCTAAACACCGGGGGGTTTTTCCCCTTTATTTTCCTCATTTTTTAAAACATTTTTTTAAAAACAAATAAAAACTACAGCATAAATGTAAGAGGGGAAAGGGTGTGTTTAGCAATACAACTTTAAAAGACTGACATCAGTTCTTTTTCGCTGTGGCAATTACACTAATCTGTTGACGGTTGCAGACTTTCCATGTCTCATAAACCCGGGGGCCAGAGCCTGAGAGTCAGAGAAATTAGGCTGATTTACAGCAGTTAAGGGTGTAGCATTCAGAATCTGCAGAATCCGAAAGTGAACTTGGAAAAAAAACAAAACAAACAACCACACAACAAATCTGTAGGCAAAGGAAAGTAATCTCTGGAATTGTGTACATGTTTTTATAACAATTGTTTCTAACAATTGCATCTGAGCTGTCTGAGCTGCTCTGGTAAATTTATTCAGGGGGCTAATTTCAACCCACCACAGTTCTTTTATACCAACTGCAACATTTTAAATTAAATTATGAGAATACCCTAGTAGGTTTAGAGTTAAGGCTGTAAACCAGTGCTTAACTATTTTTTAAAAAATAATAACTGTTTTTGTGCTTCGTTGTTAAAGCTAGTCCAAGATGAAGGCCACTTTCTGTAAGCTTTCATCAACGGTCTCTGTTTTCTAAACACTACGTTTTCCCCATTTAAAGTCTGCATCTTTTTAGGCTGCAGTCGCACCGTTCACACTTCCCACATTTGCCAATCATCAAGGGTATTCGGAGTAATTTTTAGATAGTTCTAAACAAACAAAGCATTATTTCATCTTTGCTTGCTAAATAGTGGAGAACAGACTGCTTCAGTAAACTGAAAGTGCAAAAAGGAGTCTGGGTTTAAGGGAGGTTCTGCATTTCTAACTAGGTAGAATAAGTCCTGCTGCATTGTAACCATTTTATTGTGTCTTCAATGCTTTTTGAAGTCTGCTTAATGTGGATATTCTGTCTTTTGCTGAAACATTTGCAATCCCTTACAATCTGCTTGACCTCTATACAACACAACTCTAACATGCATTTTTTAATTTAATTTCAGTCCTGGTTGCACATTCTGTCTCATGAGTGCTTCATGCTCTACCTTCATCCAGTGAAGAAGGACTTTTCCCTTCAGTTCCTCTTTAATCCCACAACTGATGTAGATGGTAGAGTTGCTCCCTTTTTGCAAGCAGCCTTGTATGCATATTGTCAGTATACCAAGGCAAGACCTTAATGCACATATGTAGGATATTCTGGGTAAATGTATGCCCTGCCAGGCATGCTACATACTGAAGTGCAGATTCTGCTTCTAACTGGAAGAGTCCTGAAATTTTGATCCTTGTGTTTTGGACAGCTTCTGTCCTATTTTCTGCAGCGATGGAGCAATTTAAAACATGAAAACTCCCCTAACAAAACAATTGTGGCTACACTATCTCTTTTCTGCTTTCTACTGACTTCTGATGGCTTCATGATTCTTACATTCATAGGGTCACTTGTAAGTAGAATTGACCAGGGACTGTTCTGCGGCTGTGAGGTATGCTATAATGATAAAATTATCCATCTGAACTCTCTAAACTCCAAAACTGGGTTGCTGCATCCAAATTGCCTATTAGGAATTATTCCTAATCCATTTTAATCTCTAACATGTATGGAAGAATAGTAGCTGTCTTGTGCCAAAGCTTTTCAAAAGGCCATTCTGAAAATTAATAGTATGAATAATGCTGTGCTGATCCCTGGACCTGTGACCCAGCCCTGTTTAGCAGATGTTTAGATTTGATCGAGCTTCTAAAGGAGAGGAGAAGCATGACCAAATGCTTTGTTTTTATCCCCCTTTGTCACATAAGTCTTGCAAAGACTTCAGACTTAATTTCTGCTTCCTGATCAAATGATACAATCGAAAAGATACTGTAATAGAAAATATTTTGAGGCAGAATGGGAAGAAGCTACCTTTCTTTTAAACATGCTTATCTTTATAGGAAGACAGGATCTTTATATGAAGACAGGAATCAAAATGGGGATGCCTCATAGCTTTTCAGTTGTCAGGGAGCAGCAGGACAGGGGTGCAGTATGGCGAACTGGGTTTGTCCTTACTCCCAAGTGCAGCACCCCAGTGCCCTGGAAAAGGAAGAGGACAGAAGTGGGGTACCAGGGCTATCTCAGACCCAGCCAGAAGGTAGCAGCAGACATACAAGACTACCCTAGTACAGGCACCCAAGCCTAGGCATGGCCCAGAGCTTCAATGCAGCTCCCAAATCAGGGGCTGAAGCCCTATACAAGTCCCCTCAAAGCTCTTCATCATTAAGTTTGCTTTTCTCACAGATTTCTTATCCAAGGTTCATCTTATCAGAGCTGATCTTGAACACACGCAGCAAATTCTGAGGAAGCGAAGGAAGAGCTTGTAGATCTTGCTGGTGCACTTAGGACCCTGACAGTAGCATCACATTCATTCACTGGAGTATGAAAGAAAAATAGCTGAGAGACTAGATTTTCATTTAGATGTCTGTCTCTGTACACTAAATGGAAACTGCATAGGTTTTTGGCTTGTTTGGATTTTTTTTTTTGAGAGAGACTTTAGTCTTAAATCACTTGGTATGAGATGCAAAGAAGCCTTCCCCAGGATTACAACAATACGCTCTATGGACTTTTGAAGAATTCGATATTGATGAACATAATGTTAGATCAATTAATGGTGAATCTTGTTTTTTGATCCTTATATTTCCAGAATTATTCAAGGTTTGGTTTTAGTTTGGTGGGTTTATTTTTATTTTCTTGGTTGTTGTTGTTGTTGTTTTGTTTGTTTTGCTGTTGTTTCAGTAAAAAAATACAGTTTAACATTATATTTAATCATGAATAAAAAGATTCCAACTGACAGTGAACTTCAACCCCAGGTACCTACTCATTCAATTTTTTTATAGCTGATCTTGTGATCATGTAGTTCCAGAGTGAGCTTAAATTTACAACACTGCTGTAACAAGATGTTGGAAATGTGCCAGATGAAAAACATCTTTTTTAAAGGTGTTGGCATTCTATAGCTGGTACTATGAAAGTGAAACAGTCATGAGTATTGGTCCCTTCTGAATATATGATTTTGCAATGGCTTTAATAAAAGCAGTTACATTGTTCCTTCTGCAAAATGAGGATGATAATGGCAGCCTAGAACAAAATTTCCCATAGTCTCCTCTATCTCTAGCTACAAATAAAGCTGAACCAAAAAAGACATGATAATGTTTGTACAGGAAGATATATCTTCAGAAACTACTGCAGCTTCAGAAAGGAGAGGGACGAAAAATAATTAAAAAAAAAAAAAAAAGAAAAAACTATTTTCTGCTGTCTTTTAATGGGAGCCTGCTGTCACACAGAAAATCACCTTTTTTTATATATTTCTTTAAGCAACATTTTACAACTGCAGGCAGTGGATTCCTAGTCTATTTTGTAGACCAGTAATGTGTTTAGAAATTCCTGACCATAAGGAATAAATTAGTGATTCTGCACAAAAATGACATTTTCAGTGTACGGCTCCATACTAATGATGTGTTAACTCTGTCCCTGAATGACCCAATTACTATAATAAATACGCATCTAAGTTCACACTGGTTACTTAATCATTATTATCTTATTAACTACTTTTCAAGCTCTTGAAAGAGAGAAGGCAAAGTCATTTCTCTACTATAAGACATGGAATTCTCTTGCTTTTCCCCCTGGAAACTGTATTGTAATAGGGAAGAGTTGGTATGTGTTTGATCAGAAGTTACAACAGGCCGGTAGTCACTACGTTACTAAAAGATAAGATCTGGGGGAAACGGAGCTTGCAAGTATGCACATGAGCAGCGGGAAATGATGGTACATTACAGATTCCGAAATAAAGGAGGAGCTCCGCTTTCCTTCGTTTGGTCTTCTGGGACATCCTGGCCACAGAATTCTGAACCCAAATATACTGAGAGCCTAGGTAGATGGGTTGGAGCAGCACCAGTCTTACCACCATGATGGTGCGGTTCCTGGTGGGGGTCATAGAATCATAGAACGGTAAGGTTGGAAGGGGCCTCAAAGATCATCTAGTTCCAACCTCCTGCCATAGGCAGGGACACCTCCCACTAGTACAGGTTACTCAAGGCCTCGTCAACCTGGCCTTGAACACCTCCAGGGAGAGAGCATGCACAACTTCCCTGGGCAACCTGTTCCAGTGCCTCACCACCCTCACTGTAAAGAACTTCCTCCTACCTTAAGATAAGTCCCTGCCAGCTCTGCAATCTATGCATCTCAGGAGTTTTGCTGGTCAGTTGGATAGGCTGAATATAACTGGCTCTTTGATCAATAGAGTTACTTGGCATTCTTTGTCATATACCTTTCTCTCTATGATGTCAGTGCATGAGCTATAAGCATTGTAGTTTCCAGTATACCTTTCTCTCTACGTTTTTAGTATTTGAGCTATAATAAAGTGTTGAAACTGTACCCAGAGGGTATATGTGTGCGTGCTTTCCATGGTCCCCAAAGAACCCACTGGAACATACATATATATCTATTATTAAAGGCTATTGGCAAACTAAAATTTGCCTGCGTGTATTATAACATAGTTATTTGCTTAGCCCCTTCTTTTCTCTTATGTACTTTTAAATCCTTTATTAAGTCATTGTTCTGTAACTGCATTCTATTATAATTTTGCTCGCTTTAATAATGTGTATGATACTTCTGCTGCCCTGAAGGACTTCCATGAAAATTAAATGTTTAAATAAAGTGAGCCACCAATGTTTCTTTCTATTGGGCTAGTTAGTATTTTATAAAATATTTTTATCAGTGAGGCTTTTAATTCCTCAACTCCAAAATTACTTTCTAAATATTAAAAGGAATAACAAATATTCCTTGACAGAATAGCAAAGGAGAAATTCAATCTGTGTGACAGTTGCTATTCATAAACTGTTCAAGCTTCCCTCTCATGGTTTATGATGTTAGCTGAACTCTTTTGAATGAGTTACAGAACTAGATTCAGTAGGGGAATCATACCTTGATATAGATAAATGCCTTTTAGAATTAACCTCTACTTTCTTTTTTGAAATACAGACCCCGATCCTGGCATCATTTAAAATCCAAACCAATTTTAGTACCAGGCCAGTGCTATCGTGACTGTAATACAAAAAATCCTATCACCAGATACATGCACACAATTTCCTTTGAAGCCAGTGAGAGTTTTCTGCACACATTCAATACAGCCTTAGAAGCTTAGAAATGACAAATGTATGCAATTTGAATTAATTCAGTTTGCTAAGGTGTATAAGTGTTGAATACAACCATTGAGACTGCACTGTGATGCTTTTAAAAATGTTTCTCCTCAGCAAAAATTAGTTTAACTAGTACAGGTGATAAATTCAGTATAATTTCCTGTAAAAATTTCTAAACATTTTCCTAGCCTCTAAACTCAGCTTTGAGTCTCAGATAGAAGTAATGCCTATTTGCGTCTATCTGTGATCATTCTTCCAGCTACAACTCTTGCTAACCTAATTAGACTTGAAAATTACCCCTGTTGTCTTCATAATTCTTTTTGTGGTCATGTCCATATAAACCTTCTGTTTTCAAAAGTCTTTTTAGAGTTTCAGGGTACAAAACTTTAACCAAATAATTTATGTGCAATACATAACTGAGTGTAGACTGCAGCTCATTTTACTTAGTTGTGTGATTCCTTCAGTAATGGGCAAGTGAAAAGTCATGCAAAATTCACATTTAGCCTTCAGTTTAGAAGATGCAGTCTAACTTGGATATACTCAACACAAGTTGCGTAAGATATGTCCTTAGCTTCCTCCTCTCTCCTGGGGATTTAAAAAAAAAAAAAAAAAAAAAAAAAAAAAACTATTTTTAAAAAAAAAAAAAAGGAAAGAAAAAGAAGGCAGATTTACCTGGAGACTNAAAAAAAAAAAGAAAACTGATTTTGATAAAGAGAAAAATGTAATGAAAAGGAAGTTAAAAACAAAAAATCTGCTTTGAGACAAGACTGGTTTTGTGTCTGTTTGGTTTCTTCTCATCTGTGCTACAAAATCTCTCTGTGACCTTGCTTGTGCCACTGAGGTCTGTGCTGGCTGTCATGGTGGGCGTAATTAGACCAAAATAGGTTTATACATGTCCTGGCTTGCCCAGACATGTTTTCCTGCTCTCCTTCCTTCTGCTATGGGGAGAAGCAACCACAAGAAAGAGGATAAAGAACCTGGAGCCACTGAATCTGAGGACTCTGGCTTGGCCAGACTTGTTTGCATCTGGTGCAAACAAGGTACACAGGCTCAGCTTATGCCTGCCTTGTGCAAGGCCTGTGTTCTGCCCTAAAATGGGTAAAGCAAGCCTATGGCTTCATCTAATATGGTCAGGCTTGGCTAACTGCCATTCTGATTGGCTATTCTGTTTCCAAAGGCCCATTAGTCTTGGGCTGTATTGATAAAAGGAGATGAGCAGGTGACACAACGTGCTCTGCCATTGCTACTGCCTGCTGCCATTGCATATTGCCTTACTATATCCCGACCTGCCTGGAAACTGCCTGCCGAGAGTTTACCAGGAATAGGCTCTAAATGCCTCCACGCGATAGGCCTGCATAACCAGGGTGACATTGTGCTGAGACTGCACATCGCAAAACATTCTACCTACACCTGAAAGTCTCCTTCCAAGAAGAGAAGTCCTGGATACACAGATCATCCAGGTCAGAGATTGTCTGCCTCCTTTCCCCAGTAGTCTGGGAAGAAACAGAAGTCTCAGTGGCTAACAAGACAGTAACAGAATTCCCTGGAAGCGTTTGGGTACTGTTGTCTGAAGCTGTAGCCAACCCTGCCAGTTGGGAGATAATTTTGTGAGGAAATACTTAAAGCCTCTTGTAATTCACCGTCTTCTGCCATAAGCAGAAAGGAGCTTCCTGAGTCCATCTAGTGGGCAAGCGGTACAATTAACTGCAAGAGCTATATTGACCACAGGAACCTTCTCTTCCAGTTCAATTGAGTTCAATTAATGTTATATATTTCTGCTAGTTATTTCTAGATCTAGTTATTCCTTTGTATAATATTTCCTTGACCATTGCAGAAGAACCTAATTATTAAAAAATAGTGGTCAGGGTGGTGAGAGATCTAAATATAAAAATTAATAAACAGTATTAATTTTGGGAAAATCTTATTTTGCCTCAGTTAATACCCCTCCATAACACTGGCACCTTCGATTTTTTTTTAAAGTGAAATAAACAGAAGTACATTTCTTTTTTAAAACATAGAATCATAGAATGTCAGGGGCTGGAAGGGACCTTGAAATGTCATCTGGTCCAGACTCCTGCCAGAGCAAGATCACCTAGAACAGATCGGACTATAATGCATCCAAATGATTCCTGAATGTCTCCAAAGAGGGAGGCTCCACAGCCTTCCTGGGGAGCCCATTCCAATGTTCTGTCACTGTAACAGTGAAAAAATTCTTCATCAGGTTCACATGGAACCTCCTGTGCCTCAACCCATTGTCTCTTGTCTGTTCAGGTCAAGTGCATCTCCATTTGTGGCAGACTTGTCTTAAAAAAACCATGAGTTTGTATTGTGCTCAGGTCTTCTGTGGATGGTTGTTGTTGCAGAGCACAGTACAGACCCCTGGGGATATAGCACGAGTTCACAGCAGGGCATTGTTGTTGGGTGCTGTATTGGTTACACTCAGGAAACTTCAGGCTTGCATATAGTGAGAAACACTAACCAGTAAACTCAAATCTACAATCTTTTTTTGGGTTTAAGTGCCCCCAAGTTTAGGCAGCAGCTGTTGCTTTACTTCTCAGACTGCAATTTTCTACCTGAGCATCTCCAATTTCTCCAAATCCTGCTTAGATGCTTAAACTTATTATTGGTTCTGTCTCTTATTCTGCATACTGCTTATCTTCCTGTATGTAAACAGGAATATTTGTACTTACACACTCCTTTAGCTTCTGTGTTGCCTCATTACAGTTATATAGGACCAGGGCTGTCAGTTTGTTCACCGTAATTCTCTCAAGTCTGTTTCTTTTGGAGACTGTTCAGACATTTACTGGGAAATTAATTTGTACTAGAAGAATTAGATGCTAAATAATGTAGTGAACATAGCTCTTCCTAACTAGGAAAAAAAAATAATCTGTAGCAATGTGATATAGTAATTTAGGACATGAGAAAAGAGTACAGCTACAATGTCAGTACTGGTCTGGGGAGACAGTATAACACTGTTAATGAAACTAATGATGTTAATACATCTCTGCAGGGGACATGCAAGTGAAATGCAGCAAACATGGGATATGGACGTACTGTCAAAGAGAAATGAGTTTAAATAGAATGACTACATGTTCATTTCATTTCACTCACTTGTTCCCTAGACCATCAGTGACATTTCCCATACAGTGCTGTAAGAATCATTTTCTTTTTGGGTGCAATTGAGTTTGCAGGGTAACAATCCACAGTATGGATTAAATTCTAGGTGTGAAAGAACAGCACACAGAGCCCCTGTGTTGTGTTTGTGGAGTATAAGGGAATTGGTAATGATAAAAGGCCTTTGAAGACTCTGATCCATGGGATAAACTTGTAGAAATTGTTTTCTGTGGCTGTTTCATAGGGAGATATTCACCCCAGGTTGAGACGGTACATCAGTGTCCAGGGTACAATGAAGTTTAGAGTTGTGAAGCCCTGGTATGGGCACTGATTCTTTTAGCTCTGCCAAATGAAGCTGCTTTTGACTTGTACTGCACTCAAAACCTTACCAGCATTGAAAAAGAAACACATACAAAAAA
>VWZE01008277.1:501340-526846 GCA_013396675.1 Eubucco bourcierii
CATGGGAAAAAAAAAAAAAAAGAATAATAAAAAAAAAAGAATAATAAAAAAGTAATGAGTGAAACATTTTTGACCTGAAGAGTGAAAGGTTTTCAAATGTGCACTTTTTTTATTTGGAGAAAAGGAAGATAATTAAATAAGAAATGTAAATAGCTGGAAACTGAAATTGTCTTTTGAAAGATGGGGGTCTTTTTCTTCCTCAGTTGGAAAGACTAAATGCTAATGTCTGAAGAAAATATTTAGAATTTTTAGAAAGTGCTGAAACTTTTGGGTGAAAGGTTTTGCTGGATTTAACTTGGGCTTGAAAAATATTTTTGATGACTGAGTAATATATTTCCTAGGTACACAGAGTATTTGTCAATATCTTTGTTTGCAAATGTCATATAAAAATATTTAATGAAATGTATTGACTGAGCAAACTTATTTTGTTGAATAATTTCCAAGAACAGAAATTGCTTCTTGCTTTCATATTAAATTTATTTTAAATTATTATTATGTTTGCTTATGAACAGAAAATTGTAAAGCAATACTTGTGGTATGAAAATGTTTGGGGCACACAAATCAAAATCCTCTCTTAAGTCACCTGTATAAGTTAAATAGTGGGAACTTCCATGGTTCCAGGATAAAGTCCCATCAATATAAGATAGCTGGAGGAAAGACAAAGGCAAACAAATCCAAAGGAGAAATAAAACACTATTTTTTTAAAAAGAAAATGATTACCCCTTAGAATAAAGCAGCAATAACACAATGACCAACCAATCCTGAGAATAATGCAATGCTTGTAATGCTTAAAAGCAAGCATATTTATAAAACAGTCAAATTAGGTATTTGGTTTACTTATAGTCAAAGGAGAAAACCAACTAACCAACCTAAAAAAATTCCTAGATTCATTTTCTAATCTGTCCCCTTCCTTAGCTTATCTCTATGAATACTGGTAGCTCACATACATTGTTTTGAAAGTCTTTATAATTCTAGAGTCCATAATCTCTTAGAAGAGCTATTGCAGTACTTCACTATTCTTACCATTATATTACTATTTTCTAATATTCTAATCCTTATTTCAGACTCTGTTGGAGTTTAAACCCTTCATTTATTGTTCTATCTCTCAGGTCGTGGAGAATAATTTACTGCTCCTCTACTTCTTGCAGCTCTTTATACATTTGAAGAAAAATTTTTTTTCTTTATTTTTTTTTTCTCACAGGTTAAAGAATCATAATTCATTCAGGCATTTTATCTGCAGTTATGTTTCCTAAAATCCAGTTATTCTTATTATTCTGCAGAGCTCTCTTCATTTTTACAACTTCACAAACAGTGGTGCCCAAAATTGGAAAAATAAACCCAGCTGAGGCTTTAACAGAACAGAACAGAAGAATTGTTTGCAGGTTATCTCTCTGTTTATGCCTTTTCGTATAGTCTATGTCTTTTTGCAACAGAGTGGCATTGTTGATTCACATTTTAATTCACATTTAGATTGACATCCAACTACACCTTTTTCTGTGAAACTGTTGTCAGATTATTTCCCTATTTCTAACACTATGTTTTTGAATCTGTGACTCTTGTAAATTACAACAACTTACTTATTGCAAATTCTTTCATCTTAGCAGAACACTGTATCAATAAATCTCTTATTGACAGAGCAGTCCATCTCTAAGAACTAAAAGACTTTGAAGAGAAGTCAAATTCCACGGAGTGAGTTTGAATAAGATTTAAGTAGCAGATGGCCCTCTACAGAGGAACAATTTGCTTGCTGTAGCTGATGTCCAGTAGTTAGAATTCTCTGAATCTTTTTCCAGGAAACAAACATTTGTTAAAATGTACTGAAAAAGGAGGTTGGAACATAAATAGCATAAAAACTTACAAGAATGGGGTATGCACTCAGGGAAATTATTAGTAACAGTTGTCCATCTGTATTGTTTTTTGTAGGCAACTCAGATTTTTCTGAAGTACACTGTTTGAAAGGACTATGGTTTAGCAACATGTTTTTTATTCATCCTAGACTAACAGAAGTTGGAAGCAATATCTGACATTTTGCACCTCTTCATCAAAGTGAGGCTAATAGCAATTCTGAATCTATATCAGCTGTGGACTTTCTAACCATGTCTTGTAAACCTCAAAGGATGGAGATTTCACCAGTTTGCAGACTGCTCCAATGCTATGTACATAGTAGGAAAGCTTTTCAGTTTGAATTTCTGAAGCTGCAACTTGTCACAACTACTTCCTGTTAAATTCTCCTTGTTAAATTTTTGGCCACTACAAAGAAAAGTGTAACCATACTGTCTTGGTAACTGCCCTTGTCCTGGCAGTATGCTGCTGTAAGAATCATCCCTTAGCCTGGGCTTCGCAAGATCAAACACTTAGAGGACCTTCCATTTTTTGTATGCCATGTACTCCTGGACAACATTTTTTTTTTTTTTCTGATGGACCCTTTCCAATTTCCCCACATTCATCTGGAGCTGCAGAGTCCAAAGCTGGACATGATACTCCAGTTGCAGCTTTGTGAGTGCTATGTAGAGTGAATGTGCAGCCCAATATATACTTTATCTTATTCATGTTGACAGTGGACTTCTGCGTGTACTCAGCTTGGGTTATAGAATCAGTTGTGTGGAAAATACCTTCAAGACCATTGAACCCAATTGTAAACCCAGCACTGCCAGGCCCACCACTAAACAATGTCACTAAGCATGACATCTACATATCTCTTTAATACCTCCAGAGATGATGACTCAACTACTTTCCTGGGCTGCCTATTCTAACGCCTTACAACCCTTTTGGTGAAGATTGATATCTACTGTAAACCCAGGTCCTCTTATGGGGGTGCCACTCAGCCTCAGTACTGCTACATGAGGTTATTGCACTCTGCATGCAGAACTTGGCACTTCCCTCTTGAGCTTCACAAATCTTCTTTTGGCTCAGTGTTCTGGTTTCTCAAAATCCCTAGAACTGAATCTGTATCATCTCATGTGCCAAATAGTTCTTTAAAATATTTCCCTAGGAAGCATTCTGCCTAATCACTCAGTGTAAAATATCGACCTGCACTGTCACTGCTTTCAGACCCTGGAATAATTCTTTCAGTATCAACCTTTAAACATCAAACCATTGAGTACTGCCTTGTAGCCCACTGGTGCAGCCGATCTTCAGTCCAGTCAAAATGCTATCCCACCATACTTCTTTAGCCTTCGAACAAGAATGTGGTGTAAAGCATTGCTAAATGTTTTAGTGGAGTGAAAGTTATAAACTCTTATACTTTCAGTCATTTTTTCGTAGAAGGCAATCAGCAGGTTGGTTATGTATGATGTGTCTTTGCAAAGACAAATTGCCTACTCAAGGAATGCTAGGAAGATATATGTCCTCCATGCCACCATGGACTGTACTTAGTGTGCCCACTGAATAGTTCCCTGGGTTGTCCTTCTTCCCTAAATATGGATCTGATCTGTCATAGCCATGATTTTTAATAGCTGTTAAACAGTTTTATATTTACATTGGCCTACAACCTTGGTTGTCCTTTCAGGCTCTGTAGATCAAATAATAAGTTTTTTCTTGACTGTTGCTACCCAATCATTCTTCTTTCCAAGACATGCTGGTATGAACAGAGGATTGGGATCAGGCTTGCCTGTAAAGGTGTGAAAAACCAGTGTTTCAGTTTTCCTTGTCATTCATTGCAAGTTATCTGTCTCACCCATCAGAATTCATTCATTTGATTGCTGAGTTACTTTTTCTCTATTACGCTTTCACTAAAAACGATACCTAAGCACACTGAATGCTGCACTACTACATAAGAATAATGTAACATCTCCTTATCAGCAGTGGTCTTGCTTCCTGCTAAAAGTGACCCTGCTACTGTGTTGTTCTGTGGAACAGACATAGTATCTGTAAGCTTTATGATACCCAGCATTCCAGAAACAAAGAAAAGGCTTGGTATTTCAGTCTAGGTAACTGAGTTTTGACACTGAATCTCTAAGGAGCCTCTTTTTTGTTAGTAACATATTTATTAATGAAACAGGAGATTCTGGTTCCTTGCCTTCTAGTTTGGCATTTGGTTGACATTGTCCTGGTCCAGTATTTCCTCTTTTGCCACAGGCACACTATAGCTAATGTTGTGCCATGAGAGATAAAGTATGTTTATCCATTCAGTTGAAATGATACATGCAGAATTAAGTGATGTGCAGCATCCTCAGTCACTCTGAGGCCTACAACATGTGCAATTTTGTGCACAGTACTGAGAACTATGTAAGATCAAAACAAGTCCTAGCAAGTTTCTTTCCAAAATATTCAGGCATGACTTTTAAATTTTCTTTTTGAGTGTTTAGAACTGGTTGAATTTCTCTTTTTTTCCCTTTTTTTCTTTTTTTTCTAAATGTGGTAAAAAGCACCCTGATGGCAATTGTGATGTCTGGTCTTCAAAGCCTGCTTCAGCTTTTTTTAAATGATGCTGCTAACACTTTCTTATGTTAATTTTCCCCTAGTTCAATTCCCCCAAATGGCTGAGTTGTTTGATTAAATGTTGCCCACTAAAGAAACAGCCTCAGGCAGGCGTCTGTCATAAAAAATTTCAGGCCAAATAATTAATATTTTGCAAAATTACAAGGTATGAAAAAAGAGATCTGTAATATGAAGTGTCAGGGAACTTCAGCAGTACATTATGCGACTACTTTCCTGTATCAGTAAGTTACCAATATGTGACTGGATATTTAATAAATATCTTTAAAAAAAAATATATATATATGGCTTTTTTATCCCCATAAAAGGGTGCAGGAATTTGATTCAAAAGTACTTTGGATTTGTGTAGTTCTTAGTTACAACACCTAAGCACAAAAGATCTGTAATAAAAGTGAAATAGCAGTCTGAATTCAGAATACCCATGCTTTTGTGTTTTGATGTCTTGGCTTTCATGCTATTTTTATGTTGTTTCTTTCATCTTTAATTTTACCAAGAGATTCATATTAGATGCATTATTAATCTTTGTAACACTGCCTTCACTTTTTCTGCACAGTATGGGAGATTTCTGTCTTCAATAGAAATAATAATGTGTGATTTTTTTTTCTATATTTAATGCGTGAATAAACAAATAACCAATGTGAATTTTCTAAAATCTTCATGTATTGTAATTCTCTTCCAAAGATTTCACTGGTGCATTAGGACTGAGAAGTATGAGTAATCACCAGAAGCTTTTAAGCAATGATTTTGGTTGTATACTTCATAACCTGTGAATTTTCAGCATGCAGCCCATTATGATACATACAGCACTGGAAAACAAACAGAAAAATGAAGTATAGTAACTGGACTTTCCCTAGGGTTTTGACATAGAATGCAATTCCAACATGTTGATGAACAACAAAAAAAGCAATTAAATGTATGACTGATTACGGTTAATGGGACTCATTAGAAAATGTGTTTTGAAATGTGACTGGTAAAGTTATGATGCCTGTGACTGAGGGGGAGGGGCAGGAAGAAGGGCCATAAGGGATTGTGAATGGCTAGTGAAAAGACTACTGGTATGGGAGCTGATTTTTTAATTTTATTTTTTTTTTATTTAGTAAAGGGGAAGTTGTTTACAAGTACTGTTCCACTTTATGTTAAAATGCGTGATGATCATATTTGTTCTGCAGACAGTATCACAACTGCACTGTGCACAAACGGATAAAAGGAAGAGGAGCAGTTTGCACTAGTGAAAGTCTGCCCATAGCATTTCTACATATCTACAGCAAAAAGGGAAGTCAAAGGGTTTTACAGTGTTGATTGCAATTAGCAAAATCATCTGATTCAAGTCAGGGAGCAACAACAATAATCCACTTAAACACAAAATTAATATTTAAGGAGTATTTTGGACCCAAAAAAGGGCTAAAGGTAGTCTGTTTCTACGTAAGATAACAGAGTGTGTTTATAGCTGATATATTTTCTTCTATTAGAAACAATGATCATTGCAAAGGTTAATGATTCCTTGAATTTGTAAGTGATTTGAAATCTAGGTCTCATTTGCAGCACTGCCACAGGAGTTCTTCCACTGGCCTTCCACAAGGGCGGAAATGTGACACTGCTGTAGCTGTAACAGCAATATGGTTGCTCCTGATTGAGTTAGCACTGAATTGTTCCTCACGACATTGAGGAATAGCTGTCACTGTGAGAGAAATCCATCTCCATCTGGGGGGTAGGAAATTGAAAAGCTCCGTGCATAGCTTTGATTCAGTGTCACAAAAGCCAAAACCCATCACCAGTCAAGGGGATTGGGGGGCTAATAAAGAGTACCAGGGATTTAGCTCAGAGCAATAAAGCTCTGCACTGGTTTGTGTTATGCTCTACATAGAGTATTATGGTAATTGTATACATTGTTTGTATAATGCATATAGTATGTAACTCACTGTGCATATGTGTAACCTACTGTTTTGTATGGGCAACCTAATCCATATGTGATAAGCCATATCAAAGGGTATCCACTGCTTAGAAAGGCAACATAATTGTACCCAAGGTAACCCACACAAGGTACTTTGTCCCCAGAGGGATAACCAATCGCCCTTGATATAAGTGGCCCATTTGGCCAGGGAGTGATCTGTCATGGTAGGCCTAAGCAGGCCAAAATAGAGTTATATATGTCTTGGCATGCCCAGACATGTTTTTCTGCTATCCTCCCTTCTGCTATGGGGAGAAGCAACCGCAGGAAAGAGGACAAAGAACCTGGAGCCACTGAGTCTAAGGACTCTGTCTTGCCCAGACTTGTTTTGCATCCTGTGGTAAACAAGGTACACACAGTTGCCTTGTGCAAGGCCTGTGTTCTGCTGAAATTTGGGTAAAGCAAGCCTATGGTTTCATCTAATATTGTCAAGCTTGGCAAAGTGCCATCCTGATTGGCCAATCTATGTTCAAAGGCCCATTAGTCTCGGGCTGTATTGATAAAAGGGATGAGCAGATAGTGGTCTCTGCCATTGTATTCATGGTGCTGCTGCTGCCTCATTTTATCCTGAACTGTGTGGAACTCCACTACCAGGAACAGGCTCTAAATGCCTCCACACGATTGGCCTGCATAGCCAACGTGACATTGTGCCGAGCCTGCACATGGCATTGCATCCTGCCTACCCCTCTGCAAAGCTTCTGCTGAATTGGGACTCAAGAGGAACCAGGTCAGAGACTGTGCCAGACTCCCAGCTGCCTGAGAAAAGAACCTGGGAAAACTCCAAAGCCTCTAACAGCTTTGAGACCATCGACAGCAACCCCTCCACATGCTTTGGGTACTATTTCATAGTATTTTGTGAGTATATACTTAATGTCTCTTGTAATCACTAATTGCCTTCTGCCATAAGCAGAAAGTAGCTTCCTCCATCCATCTAGTGGCTAAGCAGGATAACTAACCGCAAGTGGTATAGTGACTGCTAAAACCTTCTCTTCCAGTAAAAATGTTTGCATTTTCTCATTACCTCTTAAACTGTTCCAGTTTTGCCTGTTCCCTCTGTGTATAAATTTCCAAACCATGCATTTCAATCCTTGTAAATAAGTTTTCTGGCAAGATGTAATGTTTATAAACAATTTTCATAGTTATTAACAATCTTTACCTGAACATCAAAATTATTATAATTTATTAATTTTGCATCGTTCATGACAGAAGGAAGTACTAGAATATATAGTGGAGATTCTTGTTTTTTGAACAACCTCTTTCCACACACCTCAGGATGTAGAAGCAAAACCACCACCTCTTCAAAGCACTCCACCCACACTAACAGTCCATCTAAGGTTCTGGGTCCATTTTTCTAATTATGAACATTCAATTCACAGAATCATACAACCATAGAATCATAGAATATTAGGGGTTGAAATGGACCTCCAAAGATCATTGAGTCCAACCACTCTGCCAAAACAGGATCACCTGGGACAGGTCACATAGGAACATGTCCAAATTGGCTTTGGAGGTCTCTAGAGAAGGAGACAACTGTTCTGGACAGCCTGTTCCAGTGCTCTGTCACCCTTACAGCAAAGGAATTTATCCTCATGTTGTGTTTATAGCTAGAAATGGCAAATGCCAGTATTAGCAGTGTAGTTCCTCTTTTCTCAGCATAGCTCATGTCTTGAGGTCTCTCTAATCCACTGGGGTGGGTCCATGAATCTAGATTGCCCTCCAGAGATAACCTCTCACTGGTGCTTCAGAGCACAGCATAGAACTCTGAAATACATTCCATGTTCCAAATATAAAATAAAAACTAGCATCATTTATACTCCTAGTGAACATGGATGTTCATCTGAGTTTTCTTTAGCAATACTAAGGCATATATAAATTTGTGTGCAATATGTTTTGTTTCCTGTATACATGTAATATATCACCATAGGTATTTGACAGTTTGGTTTTCTTTTTCCCAGAAAAAGTGCCAGGATGATTTTGAAGACACATGAAAGTGGTAATTCTTCCACAGTTTGATTAGAAACTGGTTAACAGTTTAAACTGAGAAGAGAGAATAAACAATTATTGTTTAAAAATAACGTAATTTAAGCAACGGTTTCAAGCCACACAGAGGTAAGAATTAAATCATGTAAAGTAGATTCTTACTCCAGCCACCAGCTATTATGATTCCATCTTAAATTCAATGAAATCTGAAGAATTATTTCTATTTATTATAAGGCAGATTTACTGGGTCTGGTTAGGATAGAGCTAGTTTTCTTCATAGAGGATTACATGGTGCTATGTTTTAGGTTTTGTGGTCCAAAAGGTCCTGATAACACAAAAATATTCTAGCTTTTGATAAATGATGTTTACAGAGCACCAAGGCTTTCTCTGGTTCTCACTCTACCCCACCCCAGAGAATTGGTGGAGAGATGTGCACCAGGTTGAGAGGGAACATGTGAGATGATGCCAAACAGCCAAAGTTACATCATGCACAACAATAAAAAGGAAAACATGGTGTTTCATGGAGGTTAGACACCTGGGCTTTTTTTATCTTCTCACTTCTTCCACTTATCCTTCACTTAATAAACTTTCTTTCTATGTATCCATCCATCCAATTATGATGACCCTTAACTTTTCTTGCTCTTATTCTTCCATTCCACATTCTCCATGACTTGGGGAAGTGAGAAGCAATGCTGAGCTGCCAGCTAGGGTTAGCACAGAAGAATTATTACAGAAAGACTGTGTCATACTTGCCTTGTTATGAACTTGTTTCATTGAACAGTACTGAAGTACAAAATACCTGTATTGTTCTATGAAGAGATATACTGTAAGTCAATGGAGATCAGTGCTGTTGGTTTCACTGAAGCTACCTCTGAGTGAAGCCAATCTAGCTGAGATGATTATTGTCTGTTAAAGTTTCATTTATATTTACTGTCATTGTACTTCTCAGTGAAATATGTTACACCACAGAAAGCAAGTCTAATTGGGTATAATTCATGGAATAACACCTGTTGTTGTAAGTTGGGATTAAAAAACACTAGGAGACATGTTAACATAATGTGAGATCAGTGCTGAAATGGTGTGAATGACTGTAGCTCCATTTTCTTTTTAGTGTTTATACATGCTTTAAGCCTTATTTCTGTGTATTTATATTGGAATTCAGAAGAGATATTATTAAAGTTTTAATTAGAAAGACAAGCATGATGCAACTGGACCTGGTGCATTCTGCTCTTGGTTTTGTTGTTGTGGCTCATATTTCTCATACAATAAACACTGTTAAAATATCCTCCTCTAAAAATTTTAATAGAATTTAATTCATAAATACTTCTCTAAATACCTCTGTTTTATGAATAATAATGGAATAGATTCACTACAAGAGTCATAAAATAGATGAGGTAGTGAAAATGTTTAGAGTGTATTACTCTGATCTCCTTTTATGATCAAGTTACCCTCCTGGTGAATGTGGGGAAGGCTGTGGGTGTAGTCTACCTGGACTTCAACAAAGCCTTTGACACCATCTGCCGTAGCAAGCTCCTGGCAAAGCTGGCAGCTCGTGGCTTGCACACATTCACTCTGATATGGGTCAAGAACTGGCTGGAGGGCTGGGCCCAGAGAGTAGTGGTGAATGGTGCCACATCCGGTTGGCAGCTGTCACTAGTGGTGTCCCCCAGGGATCAGTGCTGGGCCTGGTCCTGTTCAATCTCTTCATTAATGATCTGGACCAGGGTATTGAGTCCACCATCAGTAAATTTGCAGATGACACAAAGTTAGGAGCAGGTGTTGATCTGTTGGAGGGCTCTGCAGAGGGACCTTGATAGGCTGAATGCTTGGGCAGAGGCCAATGGGATGAGATTTAACAAGGCTAAGTGCAGGGTTCTACACTTTGGCCGCAACAACCCCAAGCAGTGCTACAGGCTGGGGACAGAGTGGCTGGAGAGCAGCCAGGCAGAAAGGGGCCTGAGGGTACTGGTAGATAGTAGGGTGAACATGAGCCAGCAGTGTGCCCAGGTGGCCAGGATAGCAAATGACATCCTGGCCTGTGTCAGGAACAGTGTGGCCAGTAGGACAAGGGAGGTTATTCCGCCTCTCTACTCAGCACAGGTCAGGCCATACCTTGAGTCCTGTGTCCAGTTCTGGGCCACTCAATCCAAGAGAGATGTTGAGGTACTGGAACATGTCCAGAAGAGGGTGACAAAGCTGGTGAGGGGCCTGGAGCACAGCTCNCATTGGAATGGGCTGCCCAGGAAGGTGGTGGTGTCGCCGTTCCTGGAGGTGTTCAAGAAAAGACTGCATGAGGCACTTACTGCCATGATCTAGTTGATTGGCTAGGGCTGGGTGATAAGTTGGACTGATGATCTTGGAGGTCTCTTCCAGCCTGGCTGATTCTATAGTTCTATGAACTAATAATGTTAATAGTGCTACTAGAACAACTGGAGCACATCACACAAAGAGACAGCAAGATGTTACAGTAAGCTCTAGGCATTCTCCAGAGAATCAGTGGTAATCCAGTGCTGTATAACTGGTATTACAGGCTGCACTGGAGTTGCTGTCTACCTCTGGCATTGGCATGTGCTAGCAGAGCCAAAAATAACACATTCATTAGGTGAGACAGACTTCCTCTGTCTCAGTATTTGTTCTCTTTTCTTAGTCTTACAATGCTTAGACTGGAGCTTTTTGTTTTATCATTATCTTCTTTGGTGTTTATCTTCCTTTATGAAAGGAAGAAGAAAGTTTTGTTTTTTCTGTTCCATTTGGAGGTGTGATACTCTGTAGAGCAGCAGTGTTATACCACCTCAAGTCTGAGTATATCACCTGGAGTTGCAGAGCTGTACTGCTGACTCACCTGGCTGTTAGGTGTTAGGTGCTTTTGCAGAAAGACGTATTTAATATGCTGACCTCTTTTGGCAGAAGTATACACAAATGAAAGTTTCCAAGTTTGTAAGAACTGAAGAATAAAGAAATAACAAAACACCTGAAACAAACTGAATAAACACTTTACATGGAAGAAACAAAACGGGCATTCAAGAGTATATATTTTTTAATGCATAGTGGGTCATTTTGAACAATTGATTGTGTGTGGCATACATGTTTATGTGCATGTGTTTTAGGAGCCCAGTGAAACTACCACAAATTTAGAACACATTTTAGTTGGGAATATCACCAAAAGAAGAATTCGCAAGCTGAAATTTGTTGGAATTTATCTATGTGTGCAGTTCTGGAACCCTCAGCACAGGAAGGACGTGGAAGTGTTGGAGCGGGTCCAGAGGAGTGCCACGAAGATGATCAGAGGGCTGGAGCAACCTATGAGGACAGGTTGAGAGAGTTGGGGCTCTTCAGCCTGGAGAAGAGAAGGCTTCAAGCAGACCTGATAGTAGCCTTCCAGTATCTGAAGGGGGCCTACAGGAAGGCTGGGGAGGGATTATTTACAAGGTCCTGCAACGACAGGACAAGGGGCAATGGGTTTAAACTGGAAGAGGGGAGATTTAGACTGGATGTTAGGAGGAAGTTCTTTACAGTAAGGGTGGTGAGGCAATGGAACAGGTTGCCCAGGGAGGTTGTGGATGCTCCCTCCCTGGAGGTGTTCAAGGCCAGATTGGATGAGGCCTTGAGTAACCTGTACATGGGAGGTGTCCCTGCCTATGGCAGGGGGTTGGAACTAGATGATCCTTGAGGTCCCTTCCAACCTTACCATTCTATGATTCTATAAAGTAGCAGCAAGATCAGTTACACTGCAATATAGAAGATGGTTGAAGAACTCAATAGACCAACTTCATTAAAACCACAGAACTACAAAAGAGGTGCTTACTGTGAATTAGGTTGTTCCTAGCCCAGGGTGGATATCTTCCAAAACTGCCATGCCTGGTCTGCTCCAAATATCTGTATTTACATTAAGCTCAAAGACATTTGTGCATCTGCTGTGAAGGCTTTATTTAGCTATGTAGAAATTAATCCTAGATTTGGTAATGCATAATTAAACAATGGTGACTTATACTTTAGAATATTATCAATGTTGATATTGTTATAAAGAACTGATAACCTGACAAATAATATAGTCAAAAAGTTAATTAATGTGCAGAATTATATGCCTCAGGAAGAAAATATGTTTCAAAGATACCGTTTCCATAACCCTAATTGATTATTCCCTTTGAGCTTAATAGCAGTTCAAAACTGGGATCAAAAGTTGTATCCTTGCTGGTGTCTTGAAGCTATTGAGTTATTGTGCAGAGCATTGTAACTACTCAAAAGTAATGATTGGCTATGGGTTTGCTGCTTTTTGTGGCTTTGCTTTTGGCCTCACTAGTGTTTTTCATCCGTGCCACATAACAAAATGCTTTGGAGAACTAAACTAATCAGTTAGAGCGTTTAATATAACAGTGATTCAAAGAAATTGAGAGATTCTGGCTAGGAAGACAATATATGTGTTCAGGAGAGAACTGGAAATGAAAAGTCAGAGAAGAGGAGGGATGGAGGGGAATGCAAATCTAAGTAATAATACAAAAGAAAGGGAAACCTCAAAACACAGAGGCAAGCAAAATATAACTACGGAATACCCCATTTTCCAGACTGCAGTGGTAATATTTTGTGTTTTCTTCTCTTTCACTCTCAGCAGTGACTACATTTAGTGCAAGTTTCTGTTATAATTATTTAACTGAATTTTCTATTATTTAAAATGTGTAAACCTGCCAGGTTTCATTCTGAGTTGAATGAATGTATTCATCTTTTTCTACCCAAGGCCCTCTTCTGCTCCTATTACAATCATTAATAAAATTCTTGAATAGAAAACATTGGTATGAGACTTAACACTTGGAAAAAGACCACTAAATAAAAGTGAATATAATTCAATAATTTGTATTTTTAGGGGAAAAAAAAAACCAAGAAAAGCTTTATTGTATGACAAGAAAATGAAGCAAACCAAAACCAATTTATCCTGTGTTTATTACAAAACTTGCTACTCAAAAACACTCCAAAGTGTTACACTGGCTTTCACCATGAATGAGTGTAAAAACACATTTGTTTTTGTGGGCTGAAAAGTACTCAGCCTCTCAATTTGGGTTATTGAACTTGGCAGTCTAGAGTCTGCACTCTCTTCAGAAGTCAAGTAGCAGAGCAAGGACTTGTGTGCACATGTGGATAAATACATACATATATGTATATATGCCTATATATACATATGTGTGTGTGTATATATATATTTGCTAGGAAATGTCCCCTTCTCTGTGCTACCATCCCTCCTACGTGTGTCTAAGTTTGCCTAGGGAGATGCTGGGTGGCAGGAACCAAATCTGTGCAGTGAGGGACTGAAAACTAACATGGATCACAACAATCCAGTACCAGTTTCTGTCCTTCCTCTGTGTTTTGGTTCGTTGATTTTGGTTTTGTTTGCTTTGTTTTGTGCATTTGGTTTTTTTGTTTGTTTGGTTGGTTGGTTTTGTTGGTTATTGTTGTTGTTTGTTCTGTTTTTTTTCCCAGTCTTATAAGCATAGTCCTTGAGGTCACCTTTATACTGCACAGTAGAGTGGCAAATCAGAGGGACTTTCCCAGTTGTCAACCAGCACATTGGAAGAATATGCTGAGATAAAGACAGACACTGCTTTATAAATTGGGACTAAACAGAAAAGGAAGACCTGAGAGATGATGTTCAAGACATTTCTCAGTCAACCTTCTGCCTGATGGGACATATCTTGCTGGAACTCTTCCTCAAAGAAGAGGAGGTCTTCCATGATCCGTCATGCTATCACATATGCTATCTAGACTTCCATCAAATGAAAGATAATGGCAACTATAGCACAGCCTCTCCTCCAACGCACTGGTACCATAGCTTGAACAAGTTGTGCAGGCTATGTATGGACTTATGATGGCATGAAGAGGAGGATGAAGGGAGGCAGAGGAGAGATTTTATAGTCAGACATTTTGAGACACAAAGATATAATTTCCAGCAGGAAAAGCATTGCAGTATGCAGTGCCATTGTATATTCTGCAGATATCTGTGAATAGTTGTGGTTTATTTTGGCTTAGTAGTTGAACTGAAAATTTGGTCAGAGAAAATGTATAGAGTTGACCTACCACTTCAGAGTTAAGATTTTTTTTTTTTTTTGGCTATTTATTAATTGTTTCAGACTCAATTACTTTGAAATGCAGAAGTAACGCATTCAGCATAATAAGCCTTTAGCAAAACTAATTAAAGAGTAGCTTCTAATTCTGAAGTTTTAAATTTCTCAGATGAAATTATTGTAATTTAATAAAATTGCTAAATACATTCCCTTCTCTTAAAATTACAATTTCCCACAAATTTCATTAGAAAAAAAATCATCCATTTGGACTTAAAGAAAATTATGTCATACCAGCAAAGCCTAACAGAGTTACACAGTCTGTAAACACTCAAAGTAGTAGACATAATGTGAAAGCTATTACCAAAGTTCATTTGGTTTTGGAACATTAAAAATAGACTTACAGATTTCAAATATCATTCAGCTTCCTACCTTGTGCAGTGTGTGACTACTGAACCCTTCTACGTGCAGATGCAGAAGAGTGGCTGCCTGCAGTTTCACTTCTGCAGTGTCACAAAGTATGGAATGGGTTTGATCTCAGGCTTACAAGGGCTAAAATTTGTTCTTTCAGGCAACTTGTGAAAGTGGTGTATTACTGAAACAGATCAGCACAGCCAGACTATCCTGTAATCAATTTTATATTTCCACACACTTTCCATACGAGGGCCTCCTCTCATGGCATGGTTAGATCTGTAACATGTAACTAATATTTATATGATAATCTGTAATTATTTTGAATGATAGGTTACTAGTATTTGAATAATAATGATATTGGCAATTTTCATAAACAATAAGAAAGTTTTCTTAAGTAGATTGAGAGAAATGTTATTTAAAATTTTACTCATGACAACAGAAGGAGATTTGTAAGATGATTTTTTTTTCCCTCCAGTATCCAGCTTGAAAAACAGTCTCTGTCCCAGAGGAAATATCATATATGATTTTGTTCAATGAGTGGAAATCTTAAATTTGTTTCTTTCCTTAGATGTGATAAAAGAGGTGGAAAACTCTGAAAAGCCCAAAGGGAAAATGAATTTTTTTTTAAAAGTTGAATTTCATTCTATATTCTAAAAGGCTCCTGGGTCCATTTATATTAATTTACTCACATTATTTTTTTTCTCTTCTCAGTCTTTGATACCTCATGTGTAAGCAGAACATATACATGCAAAAGTTGACAGTAGTGGTTTATTAATTCTTTTATGCAGGCAGAATGTTCATGGCAATTAAAGATAATTCAGCACTCAAATATGAACAAAAGAAATGTTAATAAGTCTGTCAAAAACTCCGCTCAAAGATACAAAAAGGAGGAAAAAAGAAATGATGAAGTAATTTATCTTAAAATATGCTACAAAATTTTAATAGCAGTACCAGGCAGTACATGTCATCTTTCCTTTTTAAAACTTTCTTTCATGGTTTTCACTCGGTTGTGAAAATTTGCTGGAGTTGAATGTTTGTTTTTGAAGAGCTTAACCGGGAAGAGATTAGTTCATTGCTGGATAAATTCGGCAAGCAGTGCATTAACCGCAAGCGGTACATTGACCACAGGAACCTTCTCTTCCAGTTCAACTAATGTTATATATTATCACTAGTTGTTTCTAGGTCCTGTGTTATTATGTGTATAAAGTTCCCATGACCATGTGAATAAATGATTATTATTAAAATTAATGGGCAGGGTGGCATGAGTTGCATATTGAATATTAATAAACAATATCAGTCTTTGAAAATCATATCTCACATCAATTAGTTACCTGTCCATAACCCCCATCAAATATAAAAGAAGGCAGTGAACAACCCCCATGTAGTGCACAAGGTCTACACAAGAAACAAAATGGACAACCGAGTAAGCATCCACTAGAGATGGATACCATTATCGCCTAACGTTGCCTGTTTGCCAAAACGCCTACATTTGATCAAGTAGCCTTAGCTTTCTAGTGTAGTCTTTGGGAGAAACAAACATGGAGTTTGTGGGAGAAACAAACAGGGACAATAGACAGGTTCTCATGCCTGTTTTATAAATCTACATTAGGAAATAATAAATGGCACCTAGAAATAGCTATTCCTCTTCACTCTCAGGGGAGCATAGATTAGTAGTTCAGATGTCAGCTCCTACTCTGTAAATGTCTGCAGTTACTCAGAAGTTCTTAACTTAGATTCATTTCTAAATGGTGTTTTAGTTTTCCTGGGTAGCTTTCTTCATAAAGTTATAAGGATCTGCATGATAGAATATTAAAAGTAGTTTCCAAGAAGTATGAAAATTGTGTATTTTCTTATTACCTTAGTGAGATATACACTTTGAAAACATCCCTAGTTCTGAGCCTACTGTCCACAGCTTTGAAGGCAGATGTTGAGCTGGCCACCAGTGAGTCAGATCCAATAGCAGCTCTTTCTCAGTCTTCAGTGTGAATTGAATGCCTGGAATATTTCTGACCTTGAAGTTCTTGGCTGCAGAGAGCCCGAGATAACAGGTAGCAGGGAGACAGGACCAGTCCTCAGCTGATTGTATGGTCTACCACCAGTCAGTCCTCCCAGCTTAGGAAGTGACGTACATGCAGAGTTCCTCTTCTCTGAAGTGCATTGTCTGCCTTTGTGGTCAGTCACATTTGGACAAAGTGATCTGTAGATGTATGTTTCCCAGTGTTATTTGTGCCACTAAGTAAAGAATCACATAGAAGTAGACTTCTAAGTTTTGGTTTTTTTTTTTTCACATCATGTTTTTCCTCCACCCCACTCTTACTGAGGGAACAGAGTTTCAGAGATATCCTTTGCTGAGTTCAAATCATTATGTTTTCAATATTTGCTCTCATGCAATGATTAGCAGAAGCTAATTTGCCCTCTGAGTTTTCATTTCTTGTTTGGGCATGCCTTGTGCTCTTGCATTTTCCCAGACACGGTTATGCAACATTGTGAAGGCAGGTAAGTGATGGACAAGGGCACAGCTACTCTGTGTTAAGCAACAGGTAACTGTATGTTTGTTTGTCAAGATTCCTGTTAAGACATGTAGCTTAGCTTTCGTTGGGAGAAGCACACATTTGATAGTGTTAGTGTAGGTTAAAATTATCCAACAATTTTAAATGAAAAAAAAAAATCAATAGATCTGATTTTTATTGTTTTCACTGAAATTAAATGGAGCCCAGGTTCCCTACAAACTTAATTATTTTTTGTACTTCCAGTTATTGTAAGTAACAAAACAAAACTGCAAATGAAAGCTGCTTCAGCTTTTGCCTGCATCTAAGCAACCTGAGATGTTCTTACTATCTCCAAAATTATTTGTCTTCACATTTTAGTTAATTTTAAACCTTATTTTCAAAACCCACAGGGAAAAGAAAAACACCACCACTACCAAAACCCCAACAACAAACACACTAGGATTTTATCCTGCTAAATGAGTCTCAAAGTAAGCTCACTTAAATCACAGATTTCTCCTGAGGTTAGTGAAAACTGAAGGTGTTTTAAGTATTAGATGGATAATGGCATTAGTGAGAAAAGCAGTAGCTGCTATAATAACTACCTGTCTTGGATACAGACCAGGAAACTAGCATAGAAAATTTACTTGTGACATATTAACTAAAAACTTTAAATAGATTTTTCACTTTTATGCTTTTTTGTTGGCGTTTGTTTTGACAGAGTATGTCCTGGAATGGAACCTTCTGAGATTTCTTATAGTCTTGGAAACTTCACTTGGTTGTTGAATGAGGAGGATAAGTCAAAATTATGCAGATGCAGCAAGTGCAGATTCCTGAACAACTGAGTAAATACATTGGCACGGATAACATTTCTGTAGTGCAAGCCCCAACAGGAGTGTGTTTCTGACGCAGAGGAAAGGTAATATGTTGACTGTGAAGCTTGGAATGCCGTGGAAGCAATGCACATAGCAAATAAACATGGTTCACAAAGAGCCATGAATCGCTGAAAATTCCACTGTGTCTGGAAGCCCCAGAAAGGCTCTGGCAGTTCCCTTGAAACTCTCCAAGCTAAGTGTCAGGGAAGAGGGAATTATGATCCTGTACCATATGTAATTAGTGGGTCTAAAGCACAAAACCTCTGTGCAATAAAGATCAGTGAAATACAAACTTTCCAGATGGAAGAGTTGCATTCTCTTCAGTCCCAAAGAGGGACTTCAGAACAGTGATAAGGAGAAATGGACCTACTTCTGTTCTCATAAGCTACTTCCCAAAAGTACTTTGTCTGCTGATGGACCATGGGCAAGCAGCTACTGAGATCCCACTACAAGGTTTCTGGGAAGAGGAAGGTGTATACAGTCAGTTCAGTGGATGAATTATACTGTGTATTGGTTTTGTCTGGCTGGCCTTGCTAGGGGGTACATGAGACTAAAAGCAATGTACAGCTTCCCATCCCTCGCAGTGAGGCCAGCTAGCTAAAACCAGTACATGCTATCATGGACCATGTTTGGAGGAGAATGGAAAACAGGTACCCTAACCCATATACGTTTCTCTTTGAGCAGCCCCAAGTGGGTGGCAGTTACAGAGGACTTTCACCCCCTGTTTTTCTTTGCCAGTGTTTGGCAACACAAACTTTATCTTATTGTCTTATACCAACATTGATGTCAGTCTCACATTGCATTAGAATATGTTTGTAACCTGTTCAGGAAGGGAAGGGCAAACTGGCATGTTAAGTGTTAGCACCTGGTAAATTTGTGTCATAATTTAGATACAGAAATGGAGTTTATTGCCATACTATCATGTCAATAAAATTGTGTGTTACTTAGACTTTGCAAGTTGCAATATACCACAGAGAACAAAATCAGAAATGCAGTTTATTTCTGTAAAGGGTCGAGGACCTTGGTCTGTCTTTTCATCCTCTTGTGTACATTTCTTCTGTGCCTGCTTAGTAATTAATTCACCTAGGTGTAACAGAAGGGCAATTAATTGATGAGAGATATGATTTTTTCAAAATTAATAGTTTAGTGGTGGCATTCAAAACTCTCACCACCCCTGACCACTAATTTTAATAATAATTAGGTTCTTCTGCAACAGTCATGGAAACATTATACAAATAATAACATAGAATCTAGAACAAATGATAGCAATAATATATAAACATTAATTGAACTCAAAGAGAAGGTTCTTGAGGTCAATATACCACTTGCCCACAAGATGGGCTCAGGAAGCTCCTTTCTGCTTATGGCAGAAGACAGTTGGTGAAATACAAGAGGCTTTAAGTATTTACTCACACAATACTAATCTCCTGATTCCCCAGGACTAACTACAGCTTCCAACAGTACCCAAATACTTCCAGGGGATTCTGTTACTGTCCTGTGAGACACTGAGATTTCTGATTCTTCCCAGGCTTCACAGGTTGGAGAAAGGAGGCAGACAATCTCTGACCTGGTCTGATCTCCTCTGGATGATCTGTGTATCTCCAGGATTTCCCATCTTGGCAGGAGACTTTCAGACGTAGGTAGGATGTCTTGCAATGTACAGTCTCAGCACAATGTCACCCTGGCCATGCAGGCCTACCACGTGGAGGCATTTAGAGCCTGTTCCTGGTAAACTCTCGGCAGGCAGTTTCCAGGTAGGTCAGGATACAGTAAGGCAATGAGCAACGGTGGCAGGCAGTAGCAATACCAGAGCACGTTGTGTCACCTGCTCATCTCCTTTTATCAATACAGCCCAAGACTAATGGGCCTTTGGTTACAAAATAGTCAATCAGAACGGTAGTTAGCCAAGCTTGACCATATTAGGTGAAGCCGTAGGCTTGCTTTACCCTTTTTAGGGCAGAACACAGGCCTTGCACAAGGCAGGCACAAGCTGAGCCTGTGTACCTTGTTTACCACAGGATGCAAACAAGTCTGGCCAAGCCAGAGTCCTCAGACTCAGTGGCTCCAGGTTCTTCGTCCTCTTTCTTGTGGTTGCTTCTCCCCATAGCAGAAAGGAGGAGAGCAGGAAAACATGTCTGGGCAATCCAGGACATGTATAAACCTATTTTGGCCTTCTTAGGCCTACCATGACAATAGGTCAATAACCTGGACTGGGAGCTGAGTTGTAACAGTCAGGAATAACATATATAAAGAAAGAGACACCATGGTATTTTAGGAAGGATGCATACAAAATGGGCATACTGTGCTTCCAGAGCACACCTGACACTCTGAAATGCCTCAACAGTCTTGTCTGCATGTCATGTAAGAGACCTCAGAAAAAATATCAAATTCTTTCACTTTGCAGTCTACCAGAAGCTTTTCAGCTTGCACCAGGTCACTCTCCCTCCTACAGAGGTAAGGCTTTGGATTATAAATTCTAGTGAGTAATCAAAAAACAAACAACCACCCAAAAATCCAAAAAGTCTAGGATTATCAAGTTGTTGCCTCAGCTGGTCCATTCTGAAAGTGTGACATCAGAATGTGGACTAATGAAAACAACACTATTTTGTGTCAAATGTATACCAAACAATGGTATAATGGTAGACATTTTAATAGTTTCCAGAATTTTATATATGCATATATATATAAATAATCTTACCATGTCTAAAGTAGTAGATATTTCAGATTGAGCAAAAATACAGTAGGTATACAGTTTAATATACCAAAGTCCCAAGTCTGTAATTCTTTGAGAATTAAGAGGTTTCAGGGATCTTTCCATTTGCTCTTGACTTTGGGCAGATATTTCAGTCACAGCTGTAGGGTTGGCCAATCATTCCACCACATCCAGGTTGCTGTCAGAGGAGTTGCTTAGCAAAAAAAACCCCTAAACCTGACAGAAGTCCATTTCGCATCATTCTCTGGATCTGCACCACTGTGGTTAACTCCAACTACTGGAATTCAGATGGAGCAATTCATAGGTAAATGAGCTTCAAATGGTTATGAGGAAAAGGAGAAATCTGTAAGATTGAAGGATTTCTGCAGCTGTGAAAAATGTACCATCTGACAGAATTTATTTTGTTCATTTTGGGTTTTTTGTGGTTTTTTTTTTTTTTAAATATAAGCCCATCTCTGCTGAGGGAACTAATGCATTTCCATATTTGATGCCCCATGAAAATATTACCTTATGCTTCAAATTAAAGACCAGGAAATTGCACATTTAGCTGTTCCTAACAGCCACTGAAAACCTTTGGATAGTCAATTTTTTTCATGAAGAAATATGGACAGTAAGAAGCGGAGTTTCTTATTAAATTCTGCTGGCTAATTAATGATGCATCATTAAAAATTTAAAATCCACCCTTTTTGTCAAAGTACTTGCATTAATTATCTAGTCATAATGGACCTGATTGATTAATAGCACTTGTAAAATGTGGTTCTAGCCTGTTGGACATGTCCATTTGTTTAGAAAATTTGTCCTTATGGGAACTGTTGTGAAAAGGTCTATTTCTATTAAATTGTAATAGAGTACTTAAAATGGGATATATAGAGTTGTGGTGGAGAATGACAAGAAAACTATAAAGAAAATGAGACTTGTTTCCTTTTTTTTTTTCTCTCCATGCACCACATCTCTGAGACCTTATACCAGCATATTCCCTGTCATAATTAAAGAAGAAAACTAACTGTGCCAGACATTCTTAAGTGTGGGGTTTTTTGGTTTGGGAGTTTGTTTGTTCTTATTATTTGTTTTCCACAGCTAGAAACAAATGGTTACTTTAACATTTTATGATGGATCATGAGAAATTTGAAGTTTAACTTTGGCTCACAGTGGTCATTGATTTAAATAATTTCAGGAACTAAATAAGCAAGAAACAAAAATTAATCCCAACCAGCAGAGGGGACATTGAGGTGATTTCTGACATGCTCAGATGAGACATTCTTGATTCTGAACACAGCTTCATGGATAAAAGCCTGTACAGTAGCCTAGAATACCAATTGTTCATCTCATTTATTTTTTCCTATTGGGTATATGTGGAGTGGCATCCTAATTGAGTGTTAATGAGGAATTAATTAGAATTAAGTGCTTCAATAGCAGTTGGTGATTATTAGCTTTTCTAGGAGGGGGCAATTTAATTCTGAAGCAGTTCCCTCACATTTTCAAACTGGGTATAAAACAAATATAAAGGCTATTAGTTCTCCGTTCTCCCCTCGAGCCCTGAATTTGCATCCCTTCATACAGCAACATTTTTAGGATTCTCTTTTAATGACAGCACTAGAAACCTGCCTCTCTTGCCTATCCAAAGGAAAAGGACTGTCCCAAGTTTTAAGTGGTCTTTCTGTATGTAACTTACATCACTGTTTCATCTCAACTGTGTGAAGCCATTTCTAACAGAGTAAAGGTGTTGTTTAGTGTCCCCATTCTCACTCAGTTCTCAACCTGTCTGCTTAACTGACAAGTCTTGAATCTGGGATATAGATATGTAGGAAACTTAGCATCTGATTGGAGATGGAGTTTGAAAACAAACTGATTTCCTACAGATTGCAAGACACCTGCCAGGTGATAATGATTTAAGATCACTGTAAAACTAAGCTAGATATGACCCAGAGACCACAAATGAGAGATTTTGTATTCCTTCTGCCTAACAACGATTAGTCTTTCTGTCAGTAGCATCTCTTTGTATTTCCACACATCAGTGAGACTGGTTATTTTAATTTATTCTATATTGATTTGATATGAGTAAGTAAAGGACACCTTCTTAGAAAGCAAATTTTTATCATCTTCTGCAAAATACAAGAAAAAGTAGCACTGTAAACTAAAAAGGGAACAGATATTACAAAACAGGGAAGCTTACTTTTTTTAATTTTTCTTTTTTTCATGGCTAGCATCTATCACATGAAGCTGGCAGATGGATAAAAGGTATTATATTTTTCTTTCCTCAAAGCATTTTATGACCACTTCTGTCAGGGAAGGGGGAACATAACAGCTACCTCACATGAAAAGATGAGGGGAAAAATAAGATACTGTGGTCCTTTAATACTTTCCCAGTTCCTCAGTTTCCCTCGTGATGATGCTTCCTGAGCATTCCACAGCTAGCCAGAGCTGTAAAAGTGTTTCATGGTGTTTACAACTTGCACACTGTTCTGAGTGGCACTGGTGGAGAGATCACAGCCCTGCTTAGAACTGCTCCTAACTCTATATCTACATATGTAAACACCAACTAAAGAAAATTTTTTAAAAAATCAACATTTTGAAATCTGACAGATTGAAATAAAACAAATATCTAGTGGGAGGTGTCCCTGTCTATGGCAGGGGGTTGGAACTAGATGATTCTTGAGGTCCCTTCCAACCTTACCATTCTATGATTCTATGATTTAATGGACACACAGTGAAAGAAAGATAGGCCAACATTGGTTTATGAAAGATGAGATGGCAAGCATGACTTATAAAGCAACAGGATTGAAATAATGTAAATAAAGAAAAAATATAATTAATGTGAGATATTTATCTTGATCAGGTAATCTATAATGTCAAAATCTGGCTAATTAACAACTCTAGCTTTCAGCTGGACTAGACAATCTCCAGAACTCTCTTCCAATCACAACTGTTCTTTTGATTTTGTGATTCTGTAATAAAAGGGGGAAAAAAAATTCTTTATCCTGGACATAACAATAACTAGGTAACATGGATTTGAGTTTCATCTGTTCTCACGTGTTGAAGACAGCAAGATCAGTCTAGCAAGGCTCTTACAAAAGTGTCTAAGCTGGCATTGCTGCATGTACTGGTGCAACAGGCTATTCAACAGAAGACTCAGTGATGTCATGTTATTTCTTGTTATCCACAGTGTTCAAGATTATTCCTAACAATATTACTTCTCTTTTCTGATTAGCGTGCATCAGCAGGAGCTGGGGAACAAAGTCTCCTACTAACATTTTTAAATCTACATGGTAATTACTACTCATTTTGCCAGTTTTTAAGAACATGCAGGTTATTTAAAATTTAAAGGATCTCTGTATGAAATAAACTTTTATAGCACTGAGTGAAGACAGCATAGTTGTGTTGATTTAGGTATAAAAAAGACAGGAACAAAATACATATAGGTGAGTTTCTAACACAGAGCTTAAGTTAAACTGTGTGCAGCTCTGGAACCCTCAGCACAGGAAGGACATGGAAGTGTTGGAGCGGGTCCAGAGGAGGGCCATAAAGATGATCAGAGAGCTGGAACAGCTCTGCTATGAAGACAGGCTGAGAGAGTTGGGGCTCTTCAGCCTGGAGAAGAGAAGGTTTCAAGGGGACCTGATAGTAGCCTTCCAGTATCTGAAGGGGGCCTACAGGAAGGCTGGGGAAGGATTATTTACAAGGTCCTGCAATGACAGGACAAGGGGCAATGGGCTTAAACTGACAGAGGGGAGATTTAGACTGGATGTCAGGAGGAAGTTCTTTCCAGTGAGGGTGGTGAGGCACTGGAACAGGTTGCCCAGGAAGGTTGTGGATGCTCCCTCCCTGGAGGTGTTCAAGGCCAGTTTGGATCAGACCTTGAGTAACCTGTACTAGTGGGAGGTGTCCCTGCCTATGGCAGGGAGTTGGAACTAGATGATCCTTGAGGTCCCTTCCAACCTTNCTAAATCTTACTCATTCTAATGAATCAGGGTGTTTATGAATCATGGAAAAGTTACTGTTGCAGTCTTCATAATGGTTTAATGTACACAGAGTATACATTTATTTGTATGTGTATGTATAAATGAAAATACATACATATACACACACAAACTTTTTACTAATGGATAATCTAAGTAAACAATTGGAAAATATTTAATTTATCTTCCAAAACAGAATGGCTCAGCTGGAGCAGTATCATCTTTATAAGGTAATCTACACTAAGAAGATTAACAATGAGATTGTTATTGTATTAAGAAAATTCTTAAAAATTCTTAACCTGAGCAGGAACTGAACTCGGGGAACACCACAGAAGTTTTAGTCAATGGAGGAAGGAAGAAAAAAAACAAACAAAAAAATTATAAAAGTCAGTCTGGAAAAATACTTGATTATTTTGAAATTGCAGTTAATTCTCAGAGATACAGCATTAGCTATTTAAAATAATGAACAATGTCTATCCAAGCCCAACAAAAAAATATGTCTCCAAAGTGCTGAAATAGCAAACAAATGGTGAGACTTTTATGGACAAACTGGAAAAGCAATGTTCAAATGAAGTCAGGGAACATGAAGTCTTGCTATAGGCCCATTTTGTGAGAATGATGGAATGGTAAGGTTGGAAGGGACCTCAAGG
>VWZE01008278.1:1964-17660 GCA_013396675.1 Eubucco bourcierii
TGACTCGTGAGAAGAGATCAACACCCACTTGTCTACGACCTCCTTTCAAGTGGTTG
This sequence comes from Eubucco bourcierii, assembly GCA_013396675.1. NCBI lineage: Eukaryota > Metazoa > Chordata > Aves > Piciformes > Ramphastidae > Eubucco > Eubucco bourcierii. The sequence continues at coordinate 2,021 of VWZE01008278.1, forward strand.
CAGAGACCCAGATCTCACCTCAGCCTCTTTTTATTCACAGTAAATAACCCCATCTCCCTCAGCCACTGCTCATAAGACTTACTCTCAAGACACTTTTGTCACTGTCAAGAAGTTTCTCCTCATGTTGAGCTGAAACCTTCTCTGCTCCAGTTTGTAGTTGTTGCTCTTTGTCTTACTGCTGCTGACCAGAGAAAAGAGCTTGGCCCCAGACGCTTTCTCTTCTCTGGTCCCTCTCTAGCACCCTGATGCCTCTCTCATACATATGTCCGAAACTGAGCATAGTATTTGAGGTGAGGCCTTACCATTGCTGAGTACAGTGGGACAATCACCTTTCTACTCCTGCTGGCCACACTGTCCTGTTACAGATCAGGATGCTGTTGGCCTCCTTGGCCGCCTGAGCACGCTGCTGGCTCATCTTTAGCCGGCTGTCAGTCAACAACCCCAGGCCCCTTTCTGCCGAACAGCTTTCCAGCGACTCACTTGGCAATACTAGCAATGTTTTTCCAACGCTTTCCTTCCTTTTTTTTTTTTTTTTTTTTTTTTTTAAAAAAAAAAACCAGCAACATCAACAACCAAAATATCAAAAAAAATATCTCTAATTCATAGCTGGGCACAGCCTATATCCAAGCCCAGACATTATAGCTGAAATTTGCTTACTTGGAAGCGAAGTTTCTAAACATAAGCAACTGTGTCAATTCTTTTACAATTCCAAATGTTCTGATATTAATGATGAATAGACATTCTCTTTGGAAAAGATACGTATTTTCAACTGGCTTGAAAGAAACCCTTTCCAGTAGAAACCTTGAAGTAAAAGTATTTTCCAGAAGCTCAGGAAAGGAATTAAATTTGGAGTTAGAGTTGTCCCTCTTACTCCCTCAGTTTTCTCACTTTTTATGTGGAATTATATGCCTGCCTAGTATATCTCTGCCATCACATTCCCTTGACGTGTACTCAGCTATGATTCAAGCACATATGTGAATGATTTTATCTTTAGTAAAAGTATGTGAATGATTTTACCTCTCACCAGCTATGCCTTAGAACTTGACTCAGTGTTGTTCTCCTCCTGGAATAATTCAGGATAGCTGGAGAAATGCATGTGCATCCTTTATTGTACCTTCTGTCTCCAAAGGTAACCAGGTAATTCAGTCAGACCAAACCCACCCTAGTTTGGCACCTGTTAGTGAAAACAGCACTGGTACATCATGTACATGGTACAGTACACTTCCAGATTTTTCATCTCTGTTGTAACTAGAACTATCCAAGTGTGTGAATAAATACAAAAGCATGCACAGATGCATGTTAGGTAAATATATGTTACCTGAATTACTTTCAGAAGTGTGTATTTCTTTTCACAAACTTCTGTGTACAGTTCTGGAGCCCCTAGCACAGGAAGGACATGGAAGTGTTGGAGTGGGTCCAGAGGAAGCCACAAAGATGATCAGAGGACTGCAGCAGCTCTGCTCTGAGGTCAGGTTGAGAGAGTTGGGGCTCTGCAGCCTGGAGAAGAGAAGCCTTCCAGGAGACCTTAGAGTAGCCTTCCAGTATCTGAAGGGGGCCTACAGGAAGGCTGGGGAGGGACTATTGACAAGGTCATGCAATGACAGGACAAGGNCTAACTCTTCATATATCTCAGGCTTTAGATCTAACATTCAGTGGAGAGGGTATAGGTGTTTGCAATGAAGGACAGGTCAGAGAAGAAAACAATGAAGAAAACTAGGACGCTCACATTTAATCTGAAAACCAGTAAAATAAGCCTGATGTTTGTTATTTATTTACTTTCTCTCACATCTCACTTCAGACATCCTAAGGAATTTATATTTGTCCATGGGTCAGCAATGTGCCCTTGTGAGCAAGAGAGCCAGTGGTATCCTGGGGTGCATTAGGAAAAGTGTGGCCAGCTGAGCAAGGGAGGTTCTTCTCCCCTTCTACCTCTGCCCTACTGAGACCACACCTGGAATACTGTGTCNCATATATCTCAGGCTTTAGATCTAACATTCAGTGGAGAGGGTATAGGTGTTTGCAATGAAGGACAGGTCAGAGAAGAAAACAATGAAGAAAACTAGGACGCTCACATTTAATCTGAAAACCAGTAAAATAAGCCTGATGTTTGTTATTTATTTACTTTCTCTCACATCTCACTTCAGACATCCTAAGGAATTTATATTTGTCCATGGGTCAGCAATGTGCCCTTGTGAGCAAGAGAGCCAGTGGTATCCTGGGGTGCATTAGGAAAAGTGTGGCCAGCTGAGCAAGGGAGGTTCTTCTCCCCTTCTACCTCTGCCCTACTGAGACCACACCTGGAATACTGTGTCCAGTTTTGGGCTCCCCAGTTCAGGAAAGACAGGGACTTGCTGGAGAGAGTCCAGCAGACAGCCACGGGGATGAGTGGGGGACTTGAGCATCTCCTCTGTGGAGAGAGATTGAGAGCCTTGGGGCTGTTTAGTCTGGAGAAGAGAAGGCTGAGAGGAGATCTGAGCAATGTGTACAAATATCTGAGGGGTGGGTGTCAAGTGCCTGGAGCCAAGCTCTTTTTGCTGGTCAGCAGCAATAATGCAAAGAGCAACGGCTACAAACTGGAACAGAGAAGGTTTCAGCTCAACACGAGGAAAAACTTCTCTGCAGTTGAGGGTGGCAGAGTCCTGGAACAGGCTGCTCAGAGGGGTAGTGGAGTCTCCTTCTCTGGAGACTTTCCAAACCTGCCTGGATGCGTTCCTGTGTGAACTACCCTAGGGGATCCTGCCTTGGCTGTGAAGTTGAACTTGGTGATCTCTTGAGGTCCTTTCCAACCTCTAAAAGTTCTGTGATTCTGTATTTATTTTGCTCTGTGACTATCAGAAATGTCTACTTTCCCTGGTCACTCTGACCCTTCTCTAGAAATAAAAAATACAGGCTCACTTTAAAGTAGAAAAGCCTGTCACTTGCATAGAACTCTTTATTCTGCATGGGATTCTGGAGTTTGCCTTTAATATTGAGATGCAACACATAAACTGTAAATAAAATAGTCTCTGCAGTGGAGTAAGCTGATTAAACGCAAGTTTTATATTTATTGAAGATAGAGCCTGTCTCCCTAAGTGAAATAAGGTTGCCTTCCTTCATCAAAATAACATTGTATTTTATTGTTTTCATCAGCCAAGAACCTTTCCTAAGTACAAATACTTTGCTAACAAGGGTCATGTCAACACTGCAGTTACAAGTGTTCTGTTTATTCTGGAATGTGTTTTCCCTGTATCAGGCATTTTCAGCTTTGTATTTACTGGAACTAAGGCATGCTGGTTCCATCAGGGAATATGCCTGATATCCATGCATGATTTCTCTTTTACACTATTTCATTTAATTAAAAAAAACAAACAAACAAACAAACCCAAATATTGTCCAGATTTATTACTGTGCACAAGGAGGAAACGACAGCAGGAACAACACAAAACAAACCAAACAAACAATCTCCAACCAAACCAAACCAAACCAACCAACCAAACAAACAAACAAAAAAGAAAATAAAAGAAAAAAATATTTTTGAACTTTTTCTTCTCTGTTTGCAATGTGAAAGTCACAATCCTGTGGCCACAAGACCAACATTAGGCTAGCACTTGTAGCAGAGCCATTCTTCTGAAGGGGAAGACTGTGCACCAGCCAGCATAGGGCATAGGGAGATGCTGTTTCTGGCCTGCCTGCCAAGGCAGCAGATATGCAGAAAAGTTTTCTAAAAATATTCAGTTAATTAACTCCCATTATTATGATGGAGCTAGATTTTAGCACCTTTCCCTCTCTGAAAGGCTGCCTTGGAAGCAGGGCAAGCTCAGCTAAACTGGCACTGAGATTGGCAGTGGAGAACATGACAAAACAGTTTAGGTTTGGTTTATCATGTCAGCAACTGTTAACTCATTTGCTGTAAATCAGAAATTGTTTTTTTGCTTTGTTGCTTTTTTTTTTTTTTGTTGTTGTTATTGTTTTTTTGAGTTGTGCTCGAATATATTTTAGGAAGAGACATAGCCTAAAAAATTGCTGCTTGAGGAGTGAAAATTGCCTGAAGGAATGTTGCACTGTAAGAAGTTCACAAAACTGTGAAGAGTCCAAGCCTACTTATTCTGTCTTACTGTATTGTAACAGCAGAACAACATTTGGTAACCCGTGAAGCAACAATATTCATGGTCCATGTTTTCTGCTGAGTTACTCAACCATTTAGCAGTGTTTGTTGTTGACTTCAGTCAAGACCATTAACCAGCTTTTCTCAATGTCCCCTTGTCCATACCCAATGCGTTTTTTTCACACAACAGTTGTTTCTCTGCCCTGGCTTCATGACCGCCTCAGAAAACACAGTCTATAGTTGCCATGGGTTCAGCTGAATCTGATGATGATGTTCAGTGGCATGCTGCCATCATGGCAGCTTGAAAATGGGAGTGCTGACTGGAGCAAAATGTCATGGGGCTTGAACTTCAGAGCCCTCAGCACAGGAAGGACATGGAAGTGTTGGAGAGGGTCCAGAGGAAGCCACAAAGATGCTCAGAGGGCTGAAGCAGCTCTGCTATGAGGACAGGCTAAGAGAGTTGGGGCTCTGCAGCCTCAAGAAGAGAAGGCTTCCAGGAGACCTTAGAGTAGCCTTCCAGTATGTGAAGGGGCCTACAGGAAGGCTGGGGAGGGACTATTGACAAGGTCTTGCAATGACAGGACAAGGGGCAATGGGTTTGAACCTGCAGAGGGGAGATTGAAACTGGATGTTAGGAGGAAGTTCTTTGCAGTGAGGGTGGTGAGGCACTGGCACAGGTTGCCCAGGGAGGTTGTGGCTGCTCCCTCTCTGGAGGTGTTCAAGGCCAGGCTGGAGGAGGCTTTGAGTGAGTTGTACTAGTGGGAGGTGTCCCTGCCTATGGCAGGGGATTGGAACTAGATGATCCTTGAGGTCCCTTCCAACCTTACCATTCTATGATTCTATGAGTCTATGGTTTAACCTGAGAGGCTTCCTGTTCCCATTGCTGCTTTTGGTTTCTGGGTTTGGGGTGCTGGTCTTTCATGCTCTGCTGACTGCTGTGTGCTTGGGTGGGGGGACCTGTTTTATCAGTGCTGCTGCTTCTGCTTTGTGCTGTGCTGTTCAGTGAAAAAACCTAAGGTAATTATACATCACATTAAACTCCTTGTCTCAACCCAGAATCTTTTTGTGTTACTTTTCTTCCTGTTTGTGAGTCGAGGGAGGGCTTCACTTGGAGGGCAGACTGTGAAACCAAGACACTTCCCCACCTAGATGTGTGTGTGAAGCTTTCTTCTAAAAGCAAGTTGTGCTAACCCAGGACAATAGGCAATAAATTGACAGAAATGTGTACATCTCTTGCTATGAAACTGTGGAAAACAGGAAATGGGAGTCTTCTTTGTCTATTGCTATCACAAGCCTTCCATCTTCTTGGAATGATCAGTATTTATCTCTTTTAAAAAATAATTTATAAAAACATCAAAGCCATTTACTAGCTCAATAAAGGTCTGAATATTGCTGTTTGCTGAATGCTTTTTCCTGGCTATTGCATGTTCTACAGAGCCTCTGCCAATCCTAGAAACACCATACTTTTAATTACTCTCATGATGCACTTTCCATTAAATAAACTCAGAAAGAAATATGTTTACAGGCTGATTAAGAACAAATGCCATCTCCAGAGATGCAGGTTTTTTTCAGAACAACCAGATAAAAACATTTCCTGTTTAGACAAGTCCAAATCAGCCTTCTCCATACTGATTGAAACTGGTACAACACCAGTAAGTAATTTTGTGGTTCCATGGCAGAAGTTATCTGAGAGTTTTATCACTGGACGAAACAAAGTGAGTCATTAATATGGACTAATTTATATGGGCACCTACAAAAAAACCTTAACCCAACCAAATGAAAAAAAAACCTACACCAAACCATGCCTGTCTATCTATCTGTCTGTCTGTCTATCTACACATATCATAGAATCACAGAATTAACCAAGTTGGAAAAGTTCTTTGAGATCATCAAGTCCAACCTATAACCTAACACCTTCTAATTAACTAAACCATGGCACTTAGTGCCTCATCCAGTCTCCTCTTAAACACCTCCAGGAATGGGGACTCAGGATTGTGGATGCTCCCTCCCTGGAGGTGTTCAAGGCCNGCCTGAACCTGCCCTGGCACAGCTTGAGACTGTGTCCTCTTGTTCTGTCCCTGGGTGCCTGGGAGAAGAGCCCAATGCCACCTGACTGCAGCCTCCCTTCAGGTAGCTGTAGAGACCAATGAGGTCTGCCCTGAGCCTCCTCTTCTCCAGGCTACACACCCCCAGCTCCCTCAGCCTCTCCTCACAGGGCTTGTGGGAGAGCCCCCAAATATATTTTAAGGAGTGCTTCAACCCCATGCTTCCATACTGCTTCTTTGAACATGAGGTCTGTAAGCCACCAGAATAACTCACAGGAGGACATTGTTCCAATTTCAGAGGCTTGTAAATTGTTGTAGAAGTAACAGACGTTGAGCTTACCTAAATTTCTCAAGGTCAAGTGATGTCTGCAACTAAATCAGCACTTTGGTGTCACTGGAGTATGTCTTCATTCATTGCAGTCTGATAGATGTTGTAAGTGTGGGCACCCTGGAACCAGGGAGGGCAAAGGTCAACACTATGTCATTTGTTCTGCATTCCATGCTGTGATGGTTTGGGAGTTCCCCACCCCCAGCACTTTGTAAAATCAACCAGACTAGACTCAGCTGGCTGGAAGTTAAGGACTGAAGCTCTGTTTACAGCTCAGCACAATGTACAAGCAGAGATATACACTATAGACAGGAATAGTTACAGAAATATACAAGTTAAAGGGAATACAGAAACACAACTCCCCTCCCAGAAATCAGAGACCTCAGGAGGGGCTCCCAACCATCCTTCCACCTTCTCCCCACCCCTATACCTTACCCCATGGTTTGCCTTACATACAAGGTGAATTAGGAGGATTGACCAGGGGGCTTAGAAGAAAAGTGGTTAGTGAGATTAATCAGCAAAGAGGAGACAGAAGCTAGAGACGCTTCTACCTGAGACACTGTGCCCCCAGAGAGAGACAGACTGAGACTGCCTTATCTATGTTTTGAGTTCTTTTTCCCAACATCTCAGCAAGCCTTTGAATGGAGTGCAGTAGACATCATGATGTTTTCCTTTCACAGCCTATAGTGTAATTTTCTCTATTAAAATATTCCAATTAGCCTGAAACCAGCACACATCTTCTGTATGAATTTTGGTAAAAACTTTATTTGTTGAACTTCGTTTCCACCTGGGCGCTATTTACGGAAGCTCATTTCAGAAAATTTCCCAGTGGCGCTTAGGGTTAATTACTGACTTCGTAAGCTGACAAAATTTTAATGAGCTTCAGATGTTTCTAAAAATGTTGTAGTTCAAAAAGACATCCTACTAAATCTGGTCTTTTAAAGTCTTGCCTTCATTGTCTTCATAGGAAAAGAATCATAGAATCATAGAACGGTAAGGTTGGAAGGCACCTCAAGGATCATCNCAGTTCAAACCCATTGCCCCTTGTCCTGGCATTGCATGACCTTGTCAATAGTCCCTCCCCAGCCTTCCTGTAGGCCCCCTTCAGATATTGGAAGGCTACTCTAAGGTCTCCTGGAAGCCTTCTCTCCTCCAGGCTGCAGACCCCCAACTCTCTCAGCCTGTCCTCAGCATAGCTGCTGCAGCCCTCTGATCATCTTTGTGGCCTCCTCTGGACCTGCTCCAACACTTCCATATCCTTCCTGTCCTGAGGCCTCCAGAACTGCAGACAGTCTGTTCTCCTTATTGAAAAAACCCACTTTTTAATTTCAAGACACCTGAAAATTTTCAGAGGGAGACTGATGGGCTTTAATGAAGGACTTCTGTTCAAAGTTTTCTTCTTCAAGCATTTTGGCTCTCTTACCAGTTGCAATAACAATTCTAAAAATACATCATTTACATACTCCATTGATTTAGAAAGAACCAGAGGTATAGAAGTACGAGCAGGGTTACTAATGGCTGGCATTTGACATTCTATTCAGTCTGCAAGGAACAATCAGAGATGATATTTTGAAAAGCATCAGGCTGAAAGAGACCTTCTGGGTCATCAGCTGAAGGTACTGCTGTCTCAGGCAGACAGATAGAGCTACTTGAGAATTTATTAAAATGTATGTGATCTGCTCTGTTCCAGCTGATCCTGCTCTGGCAGGGGGGGCTGGACCAGATTTTGAGGTCCCTTCCAGCCCCTGACATTCAATGATTCTATGGTTTTGCTAATTACATTCATAGTTACACACTACAAGAAAAAAAAAAAAAAGAAACAAACCAAACAAAAAAATCCAACAAACAAACCAACCAACAAAAAAACCCCAAACCAAACCAAACAAAAAAAAAAAAACCCAAAACAACCCAACCACAAAACAAATAATTGCATACTTCTGAAAAATTGACCTTTTGTGGACCTGAGAATCAATTGCTTGGAGTGGGCTCTGCAATCCTCTGTGTGCTTTAACCTCTGATACCCCTTCATGCATCATCCATGGGTTTCTGTCACCGTTAACACAAATGCAGTAACCCTTCCACTTTAACTTGTTTCATGTGACTCTTTCTGTGTTAGCTTCTTGAAGTTGCTCAAACCATAAGGCAAGAATTCTGGTTCTAGATTTTTTTTTTTTTTTTAATATTTATGTATATTTTGGGGTTTTTTTTTGGGTATATTTTTTGTATATGTGAGCCTTCCTGTTGCTGGGCATACCCATGAGAGTTTAAAGATCTGTTGTGGACACTACCTCTGCTTCTGCCTGCAGCTGGCAGAAGCCCATATTCCTCTGAGCTTTCTGGGCATGGATTTTCAGGTTGAGAAGGACTCAGTGTACCTAAACATGCTCCCTACCCTCTGTGAACCCACTGCAAATCTCCCTTATATTCACCATCCATATTTTGGTTGCAGTCATCTCCACAGAAAAATGGCCTAAGCCTTATCAGTCAATGAATTTCAATGAATACTTAAATGAGACTTGTCTGGGCAACTGATCACTAGATAGGATGGTGAATTTGGATTCCACTGTCCTGTCCAGGAGAGTCCTGTGAAGTAGTGTATCAAATTAAACGCTGAGAATGGGTCAACCTGCCTTTTTTCCCCCAACACAAAAGTAAGAGGTAAGTAACACATTAAAAAACTCCAGGTTGAGATAGAGTGAGGTAAAAGTTTAATATAAATATAACATAAATGCACAACTACCTTAGCTAATAATGCAATGCATTATTATCTTCCCTTAGCTTATTTACAGAGAAAAAAACCAGCAAAAACCAGCAAAGAACCAAAACCAGCATAAAAGAAACCCATGAGTACTACCCAGCTCCCACCCATATCGCTGACACCCCTGTGGAGGAGAGCCAGCACCCAGAGCCAGAAACCAAAAGCAGCAGCAAGAGGAACTGGAAGCCCTTTGTGGCAATCCGGGCTTCAAGACCTATAATACTTGCTCCAGTTAGCACTTTCATTTTGAAGTTGGCATGGCTGCAGTATGATATGAATAACACTAGCAAATGTTTGACATAGCCCACGACAAGCAGTGAGCAGCGGTGGGGTCTGTGTCTGTCAGTATAGATAGGATGGGCAGCAACCAGGAGAGTTTGTACAAAGCAATGATAGGACAAGGAGCACTGAATGGAAGCTGCAGCACAGGAGCTTCCACCTCAACACAAGGGGGAGCTTTTTTGCTGTAAGGGTGACAGAGCACTGGCACAGGCTACCCAGAGTGGTTGTGGAGCCTCCCTCTCTGGAGGCTTTCAAGGCCTGTCTGGATGTGTTCCTGTGTGCCCTGAGCTAGATTGTCTGGTCCTGCTCTGGCAGAGGGCTTGGACTCAATGATCTCTTTGGGTCCCTTCTAACCCCTGACATCCTGTGATCCTGTGAAAGTGTTTCACTGGCGCTTGAGCAGACACACTGCCTGGTTACATCTGTGAGCAGAAAGCTCTCCTGCTGCCCTTTCTCCTTTCACATGTCCCACCTCCTTCTTTCTCCTCCAAAGCTGTACATTTTTTACCCTCTCCCTGAGGCTGTCACCCACCAGACCTTCCTGGGAGACTAACTCATTAAACCATCACAAAACCTCCCAGGCGTTTCTCTGGATTTATTTTCTGTGATAGTCATACATCAAACTTGCTTATAGAGAGGACTAAAGTGTGCAGAAATGGGGACTGAAGTGTGCAGAAGTGGGGACTGAAGTGTGCAGAAGGGAGCATGGAAGTGTGCAGACATGGGGACTGAAGTGTGCAGAAGTGGGGACTGAAGTGTGCAGAAGGGAGGATGGAAGTGTGCAGAAGTAGGGACCGAAGTGTGCAGAAATGGGGACCGAAGTGCACAGAAGACACACATGGTGGGGTTTGAAAGTCAATGCAGGGAAAGATGTGGAAAAACCCAGAACCACTAGGGGCAGTTCCGAGCTGCTACATTTGTTCTCCATGCCTTGCGTCCTAAGATCAGAACCTGATTTTGAAGGACAGCAACTGTTTGTCCAGTGATGATCTTTGTGTACACACAGGTGGGAATGTCTCTGGTGTGATTTATATACCAATATACTACTAAATCTCTCTCAGTTTTGAATGATAAGATGGCCTTTTGTCTTCCAACCCAGTTCATTCAGACTCAAACCCTCACAGTCCTTGTTTGTTTGGTGTAGTTTCTGCAGCATATTGATTCCAGGCAATATCCTTCTCCAAGGCCCCCAAGAGAGAATCATTTGCATTACAGTTAGCACAGTGTTAATGCTATTTGACGTATTTCGTAGAGATACATCCCAAGGCAGTACCATTAATCCTTGAAACATGACAAAGGCATTAAAAGCAGAACAGGCAATTAAAATGTCTTTTTTCTTTTTTTTTTCTTTTTTTTTTTTTTTTTTTTTTTTTTTTTTTTTTTTTTTTTTTTTTTTTTTTTAATGCCTGAGATGGCATTAGCAAACAGAAATACATCCAAAACCTCCTCACTTCAAGTCAAGTTTCACAATTTAAAACCATAATGACAGGATATTCTTTTTCCACTCAGCTGTCACTGGATCCTTGACATTTAGGGCAGTCACAGAGCGCAGACTGTCTTTAGGGCTGTGACACATAATGAACTTGGGCAATGAAGACACAAGAGTATTTAAAGCCTGGTAAGCTATTGAATAACCTTGGCATCAATCCTATAAAAGACTGGAAGTCTACAGGGAAATATTGCTGATATAATTATATTCTGGCTGACCTTAGTCTGAAGTAGAATACAGACAATACCATTTCATGCTGTTCTCAGATGAGGGAGGATATTCTTAGCTGAGCAAGTGAAGCACTGCATTAATCATTCTTGTGCTAGAATTATCATTTGGTGCAGGGCATGAAATGCCTTGCCTTATGGCTAACCCTTTGCATCTCTCAAACTGCTCCTCTTTTATTCCCCCCACCCCTAAAACATTGGTTTAAGTCCTGTTGCCTGAATAGACAGTAAGAATATAAAGCTGCTATGGTAAAACACAGCTCCAGAAAGTGAAGAGTCAAAAGATCCGTAGAATTACAGAATCACAGAATGCCAGGGGCTGGAAGGGACCTCAAAGGTCCTCTGGTCCAACCCCCCCTGCCAGAGCAGGATCACCTAGAGCAGATCACACTGGAATGCATCCAGAGGGTTCTTGAGTATCTCCAGAGAAGAAGAGTCCACAAGGTTCACAAGACTCTCTCTACAGAGCTGCTTTACAACAGAGCAGCCCCAGTCTGTACTGGTGCCTGTTATTCCTCCCCAGATGCAGGACCCTGCACTCATCCTTATCGAACTTCATGTGCTGAGTCTTTGTCCAGCACTCAGCCCATCCGGATCTCATTGGATGGCTGATGGGGTGTGAGTACCCCACTCCAGTTTTGTATCACCAGAAGAAAGGGAAGAAAGGAAAAATGCAGATGAAGAAGGGGAAAAAGGGAAAAATGCAGAAGAGGGAAATGCAGATGAGAAGAAGCAGGGAATGCAGAATAAGAAGTGGAAAATGCAGAAGAAGAAGGGAAAAAAGAAGGGGAAAATGCAGATGAAGATGAAGGGCAAAATGCAGAAGAGAAAATGCAGATGAAGAAGAAGGGGAAAATGCAGAAGAAGAAGTGGAAAATGTAGAAGAAGAAGTGGAAAGTGTAGAAAAAGGGGGGGAAATGGGGAGAAATGCAGATGAAGATGAAGGGGGAAGTGCAGAATAGAAAATGCAGATGAAGAAGAAGGGGAAAATGCAAAAGAAGAAGTGGAAATGCAGAAGAAGAAATGGAAAATGTAGAAGAAGTGGAAAATGTAGAAGAAGAAGCGGAAAGTGTAGAAAAGTGGGAAAAAGAAGGGGGAAATGCAGATGAAGATGAAGGGGGAAATGCAGAAGAGAATGCAGTTGAAGAAGAAGGGGAAAGAAAATGCAGAAAAAGAAATTGAAAATGCAGAAGAAGAAGGGGGAAATGCAGACAAAGAAGAGGAAAAGTGGAAGAGGAAGTGGAAGAAGAAAATAGAAGATGACAAGGTGAAGAAAGATAAACTGAAGTGCTCCTCCTGCACAAAAGGCCAGCTGTTGACATATCATTGAAACTAGGGGCTGTGTAAAATCTTGGGAAGTCTTTAACAGGTAGGACCATGCCAGAAGAGGCCAAGATATGCATTCAGGTCCATGAGATGATTTTCAGTGTGAGAAGTGGTACACAAAAACCAACATGATTGCAGAAGTGGAATGTGATGGTTAGCATCGATGTGAAACCTTAGCAACATCTAGAGCAACATTCCTATTGAAACTGGAAATTCAGCTGCAGGATAATATATGTGACACCAGGACTGGCATCTCTGAAAGGTGTTGCTCAGAGGAAAGAAACTATGGGAGAAAAGATGTGGAAAAGGGCAGTATTCTTCCAGTAAACACTCTTCACAACTTTGTGCCAGTCACAGGCAGTACTTCCAAACATTAATTTATAGGTCTTGAAAACACTGAGCAACTCCCAGAGTCCCTGGAGAGAACTAGATGGGTTAAGATTAAAATTCTTTGGCAATATTCAGACCTTTTTAGGGGAAGGAAGGCAGAATAGCAAGACAGAGTGAGAAGAGACATAAGGGAGCAGACAGACAGACTGACTCCTTTTGCTGCTGAATTGAGTAGAAGTCTGTTTTCCCTGGTAATTGCTGGATATTTAAGTACTTCATCTACTATGAAGGTAAGACAATTGTTTAATTAATTTGTGCTGATGAAGTGAATATGGGAAGCGTGATGAAATATTAATTTATTTGGAGACAGCTGGAAATGTAATTGGGCAATATTGGAAGAAAGAAGAAAACTGAAAACAAGCAGCTTGCCCAACAAATCTCATGAAACCAAGTGTGGCACTCTCCTTTATTTCTTAGCTGACTAGTGTAACAATTGTGGGAAGCTAGAACAACTGCACAGGCTGATGTAAAGTGCAGGAAAGCAATGTAAGTTTGCTTTTGGTCTTCCTTGTTTTCTTTTATTTTTTTTTTCCCAGGTTCTGGGGATTTTTCTGCTGCTGGAAGCTTCAGGCTTTTTTCCCGTTTTTTCCAGGTGAATATGTCTTTACTAAACTACATGCTGAAGGCTAAGGATGTGCAATTTGAGAGAGAGCTTCTGGCATGTGGCATGGGGCAGGGCTTAAAGGGGTCTTCAGACACATTTCCTGGGAAAGGAGATGCTTTTGGGTGGTAGCATTATCACTGCTATAGGTGGTGGTAGGAGTGAGGCATTGTGCTGTCCCTTATTTCTGTGAGGAGGAGTCAAGCTGTGCTTCAGGAAAAGGGCACAGGGTCACAGTGTGAACCGCAGCAGTGCACGTCTGTGAAACACACAAGTTAGCCCAAGTCAGGCTGCATCGCGGGACAGGTAGCACCTTCAGTACCTCCCTTTGGCAAACTGGCTGTCGGGGAACTGCCTCTGGATGCTCTTCTGTGCACCACAGCACACCTATCCCCTGGCATCTCCCTGCTGGTCTCCTTACATGGTCTGGCCTCTCCCTGCTTTGTGATGCAAAGCTGGTCTTTGAAGCTTGTATTATGGTTGCAAAAAGTCCTTGCTTGTCTTCAGGCTAGGTGAATGTACCTAGTTTTGTCTTTTCAGTGACCGGAAAGCTTGAGTTTGTATTCATGCTTACACAGGAAAAGCAAATCCAAGTCGTTTGAAGGACAGCCTAACCATACTTCTAACTGTTACTGAAGACCTCCTTTGCTGCTTAGAAAAGTTCTGCACAAATACTTGTGGATGGACATCCCTGATGATATTCCTCTCTCTCTCTCTTCTTTGTTTTGTTGTTGTTGTTTGTTTGTTTTTTTTTTTAATGCAAAAAATAAAAACCCCCAAACTTCTGGAGCAGCCTTTCCTATCCAGTCCATTGCCGCTGGAATTCTTTTGGCCCTTGGTCTGAGTGTGATGGCTGTACTCAAACCCAGGTATAGACTGACACATCTTTTATGTACTCATGAGTTTATGACTTGGAATTTAGGTTGGACTGGATGATCTTGGAGGTCTCTTTGAACCTGGCTGATTCTATGATTCTATAAGCATCTATGTTTCTCCCAGTAAACTGGGAGCCACTCTGTCTTTAAAATCCCAGAGCAGGTGTCACACAAAAGCCCTAGAGGAACAAGAAGGCTGGAGAATGAAGAACTCACAAGGGAAATCCTCCCGTCTATCCCAAACATTTTCTACTTCAAAGCTACGATTCTCATGTTGTAAAATAATTTGTGCACTTTTTATTTTGGTAATACCTTTAAAAAAAAATTAATTAAAAAATCAACTGAACTTGACAAACTGAGATATTCTTCCTACAGCTGATGCTAGTTTGTACCAGTTCCATTGATTTTTCTTTCCTGGAGCTGTGTCTCAAAGAAAGAAAACTTGATTGCAAAGTATTATCTTCAAAGAAAACAAATTGGTGATTTTTTTCACAGAGCAGCTCTATTGATGTGCAAGACATTTGCTTTTGCTTCTCCTTCTCATTTACTTTTGCTTTTCCTTCTCATTTGCTTTGATGTTGCATCAGTTAGGGCGGGATTAGTTAAAATTAAAGATGTGCCACAAGGCAGTGCTTAATCTTTTTTAGAAGCAAAAAATAGCCCATTTGATGTTAGATTTTTTAATCATCTTCCTTAATGATATTGTTTACTTTGAAGAACTCCAGCAAATTCGTGTGGGGCATGATTGATCCTATTAAAAAATATAAAATGAAACTGAAAACTGACAGCAACTCTCTCTTGGTTCCAATTAACCTATTAGATCTTTGAGCAAACAGGCAAAGCTTATGTGTCTCTCTAAAGGTCTTACAAAGAAATTAGTTGTCTTCGTAGTATAGAATCATAGAATGGTTTAGGTTGGAAGGGACCTCAAAGATCATCTAGTTCCAACCCCCTGCCATAGGAAGGGACACCTCCCACTAGTACAGGTCACAGGCCTCATCCAGCCTGGCCTTGAACACCTCCAGGGAGGGAGCAGCCACAACCTCCCTGGGCAACCTGTGCCAGTGCCTCACCACCCTCACTGTAAAGAACTTCCTCCTAACATCCAGTCTAAATCTCCCCTCTACCAGTTCAAACCCATTGCCTCTTGTCCTGTCATTGCAAGACCTTGTCAATAGTCCCTCCCCAGCCTTCCTGTAGACCCCCTTCAGATACTGGAAGGCTACTCTAAGGTC
>VWZE01008279.1:0-16223 GCA_013396675.1 Eubucco bourcierii
TCCAACCTTACCATTCTATGATTCTATGAAAAGAAATGTGCCCATTTTTAAAAAGGGTAGAAGAGAGTGGCCTGACAACTACTGACTTGCCAGGCTCACCTCTGTGCCTGGGAAGATCATGGAACAGATCCTCCTAGATGCCATGCTAAGGCACACAGAGGACAGGGATGTGATTGAAAACAGCCAGCATGGCTTTACTAGGGGCAAATCCTGTCTGACCAACCTAGTGGCTTTCTGTGACAAAGTGACTGTGTCAGTAGATAAGGGACAATCTGTGGATGTGACCTATTTGAACTTCTGCAAGGCATTTGACACTGTCCTCACAGCATCCTACTGACCACATTGGAGAGATATGGATTTGATGGGTGGACTGTTCAGTGGATAAGGAATTGGCTGGATGGTGGCATCCAGAGGGGGGTGCTCAATGGCTTGAAGTCCAGGTGGAGAGCAGTAACAAGTGGTGTCCCTCAATGAAATCTAGCGCAGCCTCAGCAACTTTGTAGATGACACCAAATTGNATTGTGTAGATGACACAAAATTGAGTGGTACTGTCAATACACCCTCAGTATGGGATGTCATCTAGAGGGACCTGGACAAGCCGGAGAGGTGGGCCCAGGCGAACCTCACAAAATGCAACAAAAGCAAGTGCAGGTTTCTGCACCTGGGTTGGAACAGTCCTCACTGTTAATACAGATTGTGGGATGAGGTGATAGAAAGCAGCCCTGTGGGAAAGAACTTAACAATGCTGATGGATGAGAAGCTGGATGTGACAGACGGTGTGCCCCTGCAGCCCACAAGGCCATTCACATCCTGGGCTGCATAAAAAGGTGTGTGGCCAGCAGATCCAGAGAGGTGATCCTCCCACTTTGCTCTGCTCTGGTGAGACCTCATCTGGAGTACTGTGCCCAGGTTCGAAGCCTTCAATGTTGGAAGGACATGGACCTGATGGATCATGAAAATGATCAGGGGGTTGGAGCACCTCTGCTACAAGGACAGGCTGAGGGAACTGGGATTGTTCAGCCTGGAGAAGAGAAGGCTTCAGGAAGACCTAATAATGATCTTGATGTACCTTAAGGGGACCTACGAGAAGACTGGAGAAAGACTATTTGCAAAGGCTTGTGGTGATAGGACAAGGAGAATGGCTTCAAACTCAAGAAGGGCAGATACAGTATGGATGTTAGGAGCAAGTTCTTTACTATGGGGGTTGTGGAACACCAGGACACGTTGCTTGGAGAGGTGGTTGGGGCCCCATTCCTGGAGATGCTGAAAGTGAGGCTTGACAGGGCTCTGAGGAACCTGATCCGGTAGAGGATGTCCCTGCTGATTGCAAAGGAGGTTGGACTAGATGACCTTTGGAGGTCCCTTCTAGCCCAGACCATTCTATGATTCTATCTGGATTGTAGAGATGTAATGATGCAATGCATTGTATTCCTGAGCACACGAGGCTGCCTGTCATCTTTGCAGGTAACTCTTTCCATGATGACAAATTGTCAAGAACTGAACTGTGTTAGGGAAAGGTGAAGCAGGATTTTTTGTGCTGACTGGAGTACTGTTTCTCAACAGCAGTCTAAGCTAGTGTGGTGATACAGCATAACATTCATTCTTCCCCAGACTAGCACTTGACTTTCTCTCTAAAGCTGTGTTCTGCACTTCCCACTCCATTTAGGCCCTGAATTTGAGATTTACAGGTAATTTATGTATTCTGTGGTTTCGTTTTCCCTTTTTTTTCCCCCTCCCATCAAGAAATTTAGACTGCTGTGGGGTTCAGGGTTTTGGTTGTTTTGTTTTGAGCGCTCTCAGTTTGCTTATTTTTGTTTAGAATTAAGGAAAAGCTCTTGTCACAATGCCCATCATTAACAGTTTGTTAATTGTGGAAGAAAAGCACAAGATGCAAGCACTAAGTTTGAAGGTTTGTCTTTACCAGTGACCTTGATGGAGGGTACAGAGCGCCTGCTCAGCAAGTTTGCTGATGATATGGAACTGGGAGGCTTGGCTGACACACCTGAGGGGTGTGCGACCATTCAGCGAGACTTGGAGAGACTGGAGAGCTGGACACAGAGGAACCTGAGGATAAGTGCAGAGTCCTGCACATGTCAAGGAATAATAAACTGCACCAGTACAGGCTAGGAGGTGATCTGCTAGAGAGCAGTTCCATGGAGAAGGACCTGGGAGTCCTGGTGGATAACAAGTTATCCACTGGACAGCAATGTGCCCCAATGTGGTCAAAAAGGGCAATGGGATCCTGGGGTGTATTGAGTGTGTCCAGCAGATCGAGGGAGGTTCTCCTCCCCTCTCTGCTCTGCTCTGGTGAGACCTCATCTTGAGTACTGCGCTGATATTTTGGGCTCCCCAGTTTAAGAGGGGCAGGGACCTACTTGAAAGAGCCCAATGGAGAACTGTAAGGATGATTAAGGGACTGGAACACTGCCTTATGAGGAAAGGTTGAGAGACCTGGGTCCTCATAGTCTGGAGAAGAGAAGACTGAGAGGAGATCTAATAAATATTTATAAATATCTTTGGGGTGGGTGTCAAGAAGGAGGGGACAGGCTCTTCTCAATTGCTCCCTGTGATAGGACGAAGAGCAGTGGATGTAACTACAGTACAGGAAGCTCTCCACCTCAACATGAGGAAGAACTTATTTTCTGTAAGTGTCATGGAGCACTGGAACAGGCTCCCTAGAGGTGTTGTGTCTTCTTCTCTGGAGACTTTCAAGACCTATCTGGATGCATTCCTTTGTGAACTGTGCTAGATTATATGGCCCCTGCTCTGGCAGGAGGGTTGGACTCAAAGAGCTCCAGAGGGCCCTTGCAACCCCTAACATCTTATCCTTTGGGAGCTGCAGTGTTAAATCTNTGAGTGTGTCCAGCAGATCGAGGGAGGTTCTCCTCCCCTCTCTGCTCTGCTCTGGTGAGACCTCATCTTGAGTACTGCGCTGATATTTTGGGCTCCCCAGTTTAAGAGGGGCAGGGACCTACTTGAAAGAGCCCAATGGAGAACTGTAAGGATGATTAAGGGACTGGAACACTGCCTTATGAGGAAAGGTTGAGAGACCTGGGTCCTCATAGTCTGGAGAAGAGAAGACTGAGAGGAGATCTAATAAATATTTATAAATATCTTTGGGGTGGGTGTCAAGAAGGAGGGGACAGGCTNTTGTGAACTGTGCTAGATTATATGGCCCCTGCTCTGGCAGGAGGGTTGGACTCAAAGAGCTCCAGAGGGCCCTTGCAACCCCTAACATCTTATCCTTTGGGAGCTGCAGTGTTAAATCTACAGTGGCCATGCTAACCTTACAGTTAATGGATGCATAAAACATTCTGCAGTGTCTTGCCTGTGGCAGTGGGAGATTGTGAGGGTCTGACTATTTAATTACTCCATTGATGATCTGGTTTTACCTACTTTCTAACTCTCCCAAATACATATGCACAACTGTTTTTAACATACTTTTTAACATGATTGCTTCTTTCCATTTTGGTTTTGTTCAAGAACAGGAGACTTACCAAGTGTTTATGATGTTTTTAACAAAACCTCACAAGTGGCATTTTTTGCTTTCTTTCAAATAATGAGCTCATGGTGAATAAAAAAAGTGAGTCACTACATCATCTGCTAAGAGTAAAGCACCCTAACTATTCTATTCTTCCACTTTACTTACACAAGCTTTTTATACAAAAGGAAAATACAATGGTAGGATATGGCTGAACTTTGCTAATGCACTCCCATTCCCTTGGTCGTCTTTGCTAAACCAGCCACACACATGGAGTCATTTATCAGCTATGCACTGCACAGCAGCAGAAGTTATAGCTTAAATTAAAATTTTAATAGCCGTCTGTATTTCCTCATAGACTCCTGATGTTGCACATAAGAGATCTGTTTTCTGAAGTATACTGACAGCTACCCAAGTATAGTATATGTAGGTCAATGATTAAGTAGTCAACCTGTCTTAAAAGCTAGTCAGTGAATGCCGAGTGAGTGTTCCTGTCTCCTGAGGAGTGGCTCTTGACACCATGTGTAAATAGGTAAGCTCCACCTTTGTTTTCCTGTGGTACTGCAATCTGCCAGGGAAGAAACTGCCTTTTTTTAGTGCTGGTTTCCAGTACCTTGCAATTTCAGGGTTTAGGTTCCTGTGAAATACCTTCACAGCACCTCCCTTCCAACAGTCACAAATAAAGGTTTCAGTATTTTCTGTCTGAATATAGTAACTCTTAGTCTCCACAAACATTTTCTGTGTTAGGGAAACTCGGTAAATGTTCTAACCAGCTTGTTTTGTAAGTGTAGCAGGTTGCAAGCTGAATTCATTAACTCAAGCTAATCTTGAGTTAGCTGAGCTGACCTTTCAGCTGAAATTTTTTACTCTCCTGCTACACCTGTAGGCTTGAAATATTCAGACTGCCTAGATAGTAATTAAAACTACAAGTCAGACTTGACCTGTTTTCTGCCTCTCTGCCTTGCAGCCTGGCGCTACATAGGAGCAACAGGAGGATTCCTTTTCATTGCCATTCAGCTTATCCTGCTTGTTGAGTTTGCACACAAATGGAATAAAAATTGGTATGTGTTGGACAAGCAATTATTTGAATAACGTTCTTGTGGACTCCTTAAGAGTGTATTTCTTGTTTAAAAAAAAAAAAAAAAAAAAACATTTAAAACCAGCATGGATGTGATTTCTGAAAGGAGACATTTTAATGACGGTATTTAGAGTTGTTCATCTTTGCTTCATCCACTTTCTCATTCCCTAGCAGGTGTGTTTCCACCTTAATCACTTATATGCTGCTCATCTGTTCTTAACCCGTATTGCATGGCTTCCAATAAGTAGCAGTGTATAGGAATGCAAAAAACCTGTTTACTTTGGGCTAGTTTATATGTTATGTGAAAACAGACTTGCTAAGAAACAGATCGGTGCAAGATAATAAAACTACATTTGCAGAAAGTAATAGTGAAACAGTGTGCAGTGATGTAAACTGGGAAATCCCACTTTTTATGTCAACTTAGTGCACAATAATATTTTTTCCTGCTTATGGGAACTACTGCTTTCTCTTCAGTTTGTTTACTTTCATCTAAATATGCAAGATTCTCTTATCAACCCTCATAAACTCCATTTTGACACTGACTTAATTTATAGTTTAAACACATTTGGCATTACCTTCCTAGCCCCTTAGCCTTTCATCAATTTAAAATATTGTCCTTCCACATATACACACAAACTCCTACCATCACTTCCACCCTTTCTATCTCTCCTTTCTTGCTCTACAAACCTTTGCACTCTTCTTGTTCTTGTTAGAATACTGACAAAAAAAGTGTTAGCGAACCTTTAGGCTTTGTTAGCTAGTTGTTTTCAGGGAGGAATAAGTGAGATCTCCTTATATTAATGTTTTGCTGAATGGCAGGGTTCCAAGTGAAAACACAGGCTCTAGTTTAAGGTGTAAAAGTTAATATGCTTTAATATATATGTATCTAAATATACATATACAGTAGTAATTACCAAAAAGGAAATAGAAGCACACTAATGGTGTACCTCATCAATACTACATAAGGCTAGCTGTAGTGATTAAGAAAGATACATCATCAGTCGCCCTAATACTCTACCAGAATCCAGATCTACAGTCACTGGGGGGCCCTGGTTACAGCAAGGATTCAGAGAGCTTTTCCTGGCAACTGGGAGGTCCTATACAATGTACCCACTTGTAGGTGAGATCTCCAAGGTCCCTGCAAGACGGCCCAGCTTTTTATTTTTCTGAATAAACAAGTTTACGTGATTTCAGATGCAGAGATATCTGGCTTCACTCTGCTCTTAGGTTCCACCCACAGTGTGGTCAACCCTCAAGGGAGGGTTTTCATCTGTTAGGCTTTGACCATGTATCTCCACACAAGGCCAGACAGCTGGCTGCATGGCTTTTACAGTCTGCCTCTAAATAAGGAAAGCTGAATACATTCTCATGACATTTCATCCTCACTAATGGTCATATTTCCCTAAAAATCACACATGTTTCACTAATGATTGAATAGTAGTACTCAATCATGAACAGTAATCGACTGCTTGCATCACAATCACAGATATTTTTACTGCTAATTATTATAGGTGCTTTTCTGTAGGTGAAAGATTTCCAGCAGCAGCATTTAACTTTGGCACTCTCTGTTTTAGATATTTTTTTTTTTTATATAACTCACGTTTCCACAAAACAGCAACAAATCCCAAAAAACCTTGCGTACACTGAAAAACCTGTTGTGCCAAAATAACTTTTGCAGTTGCTAGTCCTAGAAAACTAGTGATCTTTGGAAGAGGTGCTTTGAAACTGAAGATGGACCATGTTGTAGCTGAGGGGGATCAGTGGGAAAGACTCAAATGGAGTGGAGGCGTTTTGATCTAAAGGGTAGTAAGACTGTCAAGGTAGCACAAGTGGCAGAAGAGAGGCCATGCCAAGCAATATACCTTTGTTGTCCATCTCTGTAGAGCTTCCTAGGTACCTGAGCGTGGGGCACAGTGAGTTCCCACTGAAGTATTGAGCTGCGATGGGCTTATGGGCCGATCGCAAAGATTGGAGGTTCTAGGAGTCAAACATAATTACAGGAACTGCTGGGCATAACAGTACAGAAAATAAACACTGACCTTGCAAGGACTTGTGTTGGTGTACAGACATACGCGTGCCTCGGGAATTTACATGCTGTCTTTTGTGTTTGAGGATGTGAATTGTTCAGACATTAGGGTTTTCTTTTTTGGGAAAAGGAATACAGAGATAAGCTGCCTATCTTTCTCTCCCCAGGACTGCAGGTGCAAACCACAAGCAGATGTGGAATGGTTTGCTTGCCCTGGTCACTCTCATCTTGTACTCCATTGCTGTGGCAGCCCTGGTCCTCATGGCTCTTTTCTACACACGCGCAGAGGGCTGCATGTACAACAAGGTCTTAATTGGTGTTAATGGTGGCCTGTGCCTCTTTGTGTCGCTGGTGGCCATATCTCCCTGTGTTCAGAATCGTGAGTCTGCTGACCTTTTCTCCTCTTGGGTTTAAGGTGCTGCCACAACTATGTGCCTGGAGGCATGAACCATGTTCTGGGTGGATCTCTTGATAGCTCATAGCT
Organism: Eubucco bourcierii; assembly: GCA_013396675.1. Classification (NCBI taxonomy): domain Eukaryota; kingdom Metazoa; phylum Chordata; class Aves; order Piciformes; family Ramphastidae; genus Eubucco; species Eubucco bourcierii. The sequence continues at coordinate 7,070 of VWZE01008279.1, forward strand.
GGTGCCCCTGTCCCTTCATCTACTCTGTGAAGTGTTGTTGCAGGTCATCAGCTCATCTGCCAAAACTACAGAAGTGTGAGACATTTTGGTCTGCCATCAGGCAGTTATACTGTACAGAAGAGTCACAGCTGATGGCTGGTAATGTGCTGTGGAGTTTATACAACTCTTGCAGTGGTAGCAGGTGGAGTGGTAGCTGTCAAACTCATTGGTTTACCATTTACTTTTGACTGTTTGTGATCCAGCATCTGTAAATTTTAGAGTTTGAAGAAGCTGACGGCAGCATTTTGTATTTTGGTATATTGTGTGCATGCTATTAGTTTCTTGCATACGTTATACCTTGAAATAGTTATTTGAGTGAGTTTAACACAGTTTTTATGGGCAAATACAACTGTCATGGTAGCTTGTCAGTAGCTCTTGGAAAGCTGGTGCTTTTGGCTAGAGCAGAGGGGCGATTCTTTACTTAGGTGGGAATATGTAATGCCTTTCTTAAACATCCAGCAGAACTAAAGGACAGAGGCTTTACATGCCAGTGGAAATGCATCTAAACTGCTGCCAATGACTTGTGAGCTGCTTTAAGTGAAAGAGAAAAGATACTTTTGTCTTCTGAGAGATGCTAATGTACCGTTACTTCAAGGATATGAATTTGTTTTTCTGTTTGTTAAAATGTCTGCAAGAATCACTTATTTTGCCCCTTTTCATATGAAGGCCAGCCCCATTCTGGTTTGCTGCAATCTGGAATTATCAGCTGCTACGTTATGTATCTCACCTTCTCAGCACTATCCAGCAAACCACCAGAAACTGGTAAGTGCTTTGCATAAATTGTTTTAGATATTCCATGTATTAAAAGGAAGAATTTAGCAAACCTGAATTAATAAACTTGGGGATGTGGGAGTGCGGAGCTTAATCTGTTCTGGCCTACATACAAGAAGTTGCAAGCACTAAAAACAGACCTGTGCTGCAGAGAGACTGTGCAGTTGGCATTCTCTAAAATCACTAAAACTGGACACTATTTCCTTTTCCTAGATTAGCATCAGCTTCACCTTTCTGGGCAGGGGGCATTCTTATAACTTAAAAAAATACCTTTCTGGTTCAAAATAGTAATGCTAAACTCTCTTCTTCATTATTCTTCAATTTGTAGTGTTGAATAGCTGAAACAACAGTAACTAGAGGAAAATAAGTGCTTTGGCAGGAAGAAGTTTTTACAGAGATCTCCCAAGGAGAAAGGGGAGAGATGGGGAAAAAATACCTCTCTCCCACACTTACGTAGGAACACACACACAAATGTATTCTAAACTTGAGAAGGAAGATCAGACAGTATTTAGGTGGAAGATTTACTTATGGAGCTTAATTAGTGTTTTCATGTGAACACAGAAGTTAATTTAGAAGGCATCTGAATGACTCAAGGTGTTCAGGGCCAGGTTGGACGAGGCCTTGAGTGAACTGTACTAGTGGGAGGTGTCCCTGCCTATGGCAGGGGGTTGGAACTAGATGATCCTTGAGGTCCCTTCCAACCTTACCATTCTATGATTCTATGACTCGTAAGACTGGAGACAGTGTAAAAGGAAGCAAAAAAAGAAAGTGACATGGTATTAAATCATTGGTCTTGTGCTATTTCATGCTTGTGACAGTCAAAAGCCCTTCAGCAGTCAAGTGAATGTGCTATTTCTTCTTGTATATATTGCAAGTGTGGTTATTGGATTTGTCATATGTATTTTCTAACATACTCTTTCACACCTCCTCTATCAGATGTTCCTCCTTGACTTTCCAGGCCAGAAAATTCTTGTGGTTGTCATTTGTTCTCAGAGATGCTCCTTGCTCCCCCGTGTTATAAAAATGGCAGTTTTTACTCTGGCATGTGCTGGAGAATGCATAGGGTGCTGGCACTTACTAAGTTGTCCCACATTCTGTCACTCAGATTTGACACAAATTTACCTAATACTGTGACTCATGCTTCATCGAGGGATTTTGAAACTGGGTATCTTGCAAATCATACCTGGAGAAAATGCAAACTGCAGATACTTAAAAAAAAAAATCCAAAAACCAACCAAAAAGCTGGAGGAAGGAGGAACAGCCAAACAAAAGTTTATTCTTGAACCTGTGCCTTAGTTTTTTTGTGCCAGACAGTGGTCTTGCCTTGCTGTAGAGGCATTGCTGATGGACATAGGTAGGGAATTCTGCGCATCTCTGGCCAACGTGTTCCATGAAAGCTTGTCATCCCTTCTTTTGCTCCCACCTCCAAGCTGTCTCAGCTCTATGTTGATGAAGCAGTTTGTGCAGCCCTGTTAAGGCTATGCAAAATCTTCCTCCATCAAGTCAGGGGACTGGTGGAGTTTATTTTTAACCTGGTGTAGCTTTTGCTGCATTTTACTCTCTGCCTCTAGAAACAGTCCCAATGGGGATGCAGTGTGGCTACTGGAAGGAAGGAGAATATGGAGATAGAGTTTGCCTTGAGCTTTTGGAGCTTTTGATTTGAAATAAGGTGCAGCTATAATCTCTTGATTCAGGGTGATGCTGCAGGCTACTACTCTAACGTGGCTGGATTCCAAGCAGACAGCAAAAATGCCAGATGCACCCTGGAACATCAAGGACTGAACTGGTTTCGTTTCAGGGACTTAGAAATAGCATTTGCTTATATGTTAGGAAAATAATCTTGCCTGGAGCCTAGAAGTAGTACTTGCTTTAGATGTTAAGATGAAATCTTGCCTGCAACAGGTGGAACTCCTTCTCTTTGGTCTTTTGTATATCAGTTTGAGAACAGGGGAAATACACACCACCTTTTTTTTTCACTTAGTATGAATGTCATAGTTGTCCTCAAGACACCCCTGTTGTCAAAAAAATGTGTGGTCTGAAGTCTGGTACCATCAACTTCCAACATCGTATTTCTTAGTACACCAAACAGCCTTTTTCCTTGTTGGTGTGCTTCCATTAAGCAAGTAATTTTAGTACCCTGTTAAACGGTATTTTTGTTTTACCTGAAACACTGGATCTGCCAGGTCAGATGTGAAGAGTATTTTTTATTTTATGGTCTTTTAAAAAGATAGAGGAAGTTGAAGTGTACTTACCCTGTATCTGAAGTAATAAAAATATTTCACTGAAAGCCTTCAGTCTGAAGACCATTTTGAAATGCACTGGGTGAAATGAGACTTGCTGACTGTTCTTTTTGTTTGTTTTGTTTTGTGAAGTCCTGGATGAAAACAATCAGAACATCACAATCTGTGTACCTGAATTTAGTCAAGGCCTGCACAGAGATGAAAACCTGGTTACTGGCTTGGGTACTACGATTTTGTTTGGCTGCATTTTATATTCTTGGTAAGTCTGGGGTTTTGCAGTTACTTCACTGTATGTTGTGGTCTGACTGGTGAAGGCTTATAGCAGGCCTCATGCAGACAAAGTAATGGTAGAAGCAGAATACAACTGAGCTGTAAGGTTCATATTCTCAGTTTCACAATGGTTAGATAAGTGAGCCAAATAATAGAGCTTTTGAAACAGATCGATTTCATTAAAGACAGATAGAGCAATTTACATCTAGAGGTGGAGGAGGACAACAAATTTCACACAGAATCACAGAGATCATTAGGACCTGGAAGGGACTTTCAAGAATCATCTAGTCCAACCTCCTTGCCAGAGTCATATCACCTAGAGCAGGTCACAGAGGAATGCATCTAGGCAGGGTTTTCAATATCTCCAGTGAAGGAGACTCCACAGTTTGTCTGGGCAGCCTGTTCTAGAGCTCTGCTACCTTCACCATGAAAAAACTTTTCCTTGTGTTCACGTGGAACCCGCCATGTCCGACTTGCACCCATTGTCCCTTGTCCTGTCATTGGACATTGCTGAAAAGAGCCTGGCTCTGTCCTTCTGACACTCATCCTTCACACATTTATAAAGGAGATCTCATATTAAGGAGATCAAACCTCAGTCTTCTCTTCCTCAGGCTTAAGGGCTCCAGCTGCCTCAGTCTCTCATAAAGAAGATATTCCACACCTTTTATCATCTTTGTGACTCTGAGCTGAACCCTTTCAAGCAGTTCCCTGAGGTCCTTCTTGAACTGAGGGGACCAGAACTGGACACAATATTCCAGATGTGGCCTCACCAGGGCAGAGTAGAGGGAAAGGAGAACCTTTCTCGACCTGCTAACCACAGGCCTTCTAATACACCGCAGGATGGCATTGGCCTTCTTGGTCACCAGAGCACATTGGTGGCTCATGGTCACCTTCTTGTTCATCAGGACTCCCAGGTCCTTTTCCCCTTCACTGGTCTCCAACAGATCAGCCCCCAACCTGTACTGTTCAATGGGGTTGTTCTTTCCTGTGTACAAGTTGTCAAGTTCCGGAGAACAGACATGAACAGTATCTCTGTCCAGAAGAGCAAGACTGGTTCTTTTAAATGTTTGTGTTGTGAAATTAAGGTGCAAGTGAGACCAAATATCACTAAATATTTATTAAAGGATAAAATTGAACAAAACCGAGGGAGAGAGAGAGGAGGGGGAGAGGGAACAACAGAGAAAAAGATTAAAAGCAGGGAAGGAGAACAGGGACTATATTACCATCAGCTGCAGATGGTGGAGGGGAGAGAGAGAGAGGTGTGCCCTGCCCGGGGATGTCCTTCTGTGGAATGGTTCCTCAGGTCCTCCTTGTGGGGTGTTCTCCGGTGGTGGTGGTCCAGTGGAAGTGCCCGTGGAGGTGCTCCTGGGGTAGGTGCACACACTTGCAGGTGTCACTTATGTCTCTTTATACAGTTTTAAGGCCGGTTATCCAGTTGCAGCTCCCCAGGAAATATTCCTGTGTATTCTCATGCATTTGCAGGGGCCCGGCGGCGTGGGCCCTGGGCAGGGCCTCCGCCCCCTCCCTGCACCGCTTACCTGTCCATACCCCAGATACACAGCAGCCTTTCTTCGCGTTAGCTGGTGTGAAGTATGGCATCCTGGGCGTTGCGTCCAAGCCAGGCTGAAATCTGGGAACTTCATCGAGACACTCTGTCTAGCATTCCTGAGCTCTTGGGGAGATGTCTGGGCCAAGTCCTGTAAGTCCACAAAGGTGCTGTTTGCATCCCTTTGCCAGCAATCTGGGCCCATCTTGTAACAAAGACAATCTTTATCTTTGTTGATTACATTACGGGAGGGGCAGTCAGCCTCTCACACAAGTCTGTACACTTGTCCTTGTTTCCAGCTGTCTGTGATCCAAAAAGGTCTCAGGATGCTTCGATTCTGCTTTTTTTTTTTTTTCTTGAAGAAAATTTTTATCCAGTTATGTCCATCTAAAACTCTAAAATTTATATAGCCTCCTGACAGAGGTTATAACTAACTGTTCCATGGGAGTCTTTAAAACAAATGAAATTGTCTGGGAGAGTTTAGGTCTTCCTTTAAACAAGAGATGAGCATGGTACTGCTGTAAGGATTTTCCAGCAATCTCCTGCTAAAAAAAAAAAAGGCTGTTTAAGCCCATATAGTTCTGATGCTCACCTTGTGTTATTGCAGCTCAAATCAATGAATTAAATTGTTCCCCGAGTATGTGGAGAGAGGGAGAGAGCTAGAGAGCTGCTGTGAGTTGGAAGGTGATATATCTCTTGGCTGTGCAAGTTTCCATAAGACACCACTGCTTGTCTGCTTCAGGTTTTTGATCAGGTTCTGCTTCTGATTCAGTCTGCTTCTGAATTCACATACTGAAACTCCTTCGTAGCTTTGAACTGAAAATAGGAGACTTTCTGAAGAGGTAGCACAGCTACTTTTCTGCTATCAAATGTGCATGTGTTCCACTTAATTCTGCTATCAAATACATGTATTATTGATCTAGTTCACATTAGAAAAGTTTTGCAGTGCCTTGGAAATGTGTTTTTGGGAAGACAGACAACCTTCATGTAACCTACAGGGGAAGTGCACCATGTAGCTAGGGAGATATGAAGGCCTTCAAGGGCGATGCTCAGGAAGCCTTGGTGTGTACAGCAGAGCATTAACATCCTATGACTAATGTGAAGTTTGCATTACACGTCCTGAAAGAGGAAGACTGGTAAAGAAATGTTTCTAATCACAAGAAACCAAAAAGGATTCCCCCTAGACAGCTACAGTCACACAAGGAAGTGATTTCCAGCAACTGGTATGCTCAAAACAGTGATTGGTTATTCACTTTTGAAAACTGACTGACCAATGGCCTGTTATTCACTGGCAAAGTCTCTACAAAAATATGAGTGAGGCTGATATAAAAGTATTGGCTGTGCACAGCAGGAGACATCTCTTCTGAATTGCAGATTGGAGCACTTAGCTATTTGCTGCTGTCTGGTGGTGACAAATTCAGGCCTGACCTATTTTCAAGCTTGTGATACAGCCTGAGTTGGCCAGTAGCTGTATGTCAGGCTGCTTTTCACTTGTGCAGAAAAAAACTTTCACATCCTTAGTGTTTGATGCTATATCCAGGCAAACGCTTAGCTTAGGCATGGGAGTAGCCTCATTAATGTTTGCTGTGGTGTTAAAAAATCGCTGTGTTGGGCTTATACATGTGCCAAGGGTTTTGACACTTAACATTTTTTTTTCTGTAGTTTAACCTCAACAACACGTGCAAGCTCAGAGGCGCTGAGAGGAATATACGCAGCACCTGAAACTGAAGTGAGTTCTGCCTTCCACCCACAAGATTTCTGTGCAAGCTTCCTCATGTGCTTTTCTTGCAGTTGTTTTCATGGCTAAGTTATCCGTTATTAGGTGAAGACAAACGTTTGCTCATAGCTAAGTGCCTCTGGATATGGACTTAGAACACTTGTCCACACTGGCCCTCTGTAGCTACCTTTCTCCTCCCTCTGCCTCTCTGGCACCTCCTGCTGCTGTTGCTCCTGTTAAGCATGTGGCTTGGCCTGCTCCACATGGCCAGACCTGCTACCTCAACTAGGGGCCTGCATCCGAAGAAATCCATTTCAGTCCAGATAATCCACTCCCATCTGCCCTGGTTTTGTATATATATAGAATCATGGAATCATAGAATAGTAAAGTTGGAAGTGACCTCAAGGATCATCTAGTTCCAACCCCCTGCCATAGGCAGGGACACCTCCCACTAGNCCAGGGAGGGAGCAACCACAACCTCCCTGGGCAATCTGTTCCAGTACCTCACCACCCTCACTGGAAAGAATTTCCTCTTATATGTCTGTGTATTTTGCTTTCCCTAATACCTCTGCAACCTTCCCTTCCCTTAAATACCTTCTTATCTGTTGTAGAAAGATTACCTTTTTGTTCGTTTGGTTGGTTTGTTTTGTTTAACTTCTAACAGTGCAAGGCTATTCTTTGGTTGTTTTACCCTTTTATTTTTCTGCCTGATTTTTTTCCACATGGGTACAGGGGGAGAGAGGAGGCAACCTAAATTCTATTCTGTTAGCCTTTTGTGGTCAGGGCAAGCTTAAAGGGCCACAGAAGATTGGCCAGTAGCTGCTCATGACACTGCCCTTAAATACTGAAATAACTGGAGACTCTTGCAGTCTGCAACATCCTGCAGACTTCTTGTAGATATTGTTATGCACCACGTGTCCTCTCACTTAAAAGAAGAGTCTGATGGGAAGTGGAGATGTTCTTGAACATTTTCAGTTCTGGTCACCTTTGTTCTCATAGCGATTGACAATGATCCCAAGTTCCTACTGTTAATCCCACGCCTGAGTACTTCCTTTTGTTTTGCCTAAACTTTCATCTTGGATTATGTTTATTCTCCCTCTGTTTCAACAGTAATGTTTTATTCATTTTACATGCCTATTTCTTTGGCCACCTTCTCCTGGGAACACCAAGAAACACTGGGAAATGAGTAGGGTTTTGCTCCAGTTACCCCTTACTTAGGCTTGCTAGTGTTGCTCTTGGCATGTGGCTGGGTTTATGGAGGATGAATCTCCATCCCTAGGTCTCTACGTCGGTGCTACTTGCATCTGCAGTTCTGTTTTTCCAAGTCTTTAATCAGAGTGTCTGTGAAAATCCAAACATGCAGAAGAATCTGCATATTAGTGTTTGCAGCAGCTGGGTACGGGATGGCAAGATGTATTTCATGCTGGAAGTGTGTCAGTGCCAGAGGAACTTCCCTCTGGTAAGATGGTACAACTGGGTGGGGGTGCTGGTGCCAACACTGAGGAGCCAAGTGCCTGGTGACTCTTTACACTGTCCCCAACTCTTACAGTTGGGCAGCCTGCCAGCAGGCTGATCCTCGAGCATTGGGACATGCCTAGCCCATCTTGGGCAGACTGGGGCAAGACCTGTACCTTCCTGTCCTGTGCTGATGAGGGGAATTCTGGGGAGAAAACTGGCACAGCATGGCCAGTGGATGTGGATGTGGCCCCCTTGCTGGGAAGGCCCTGCTTGTCTGCTGCAAAGCTTGCTGACTGGATTGTTTCCAGATGGTTTGCTTTTAAAGAGCAGTAGAAGAGCCATAGAATGTGAATACAACGAAATGCGTAGTAAAGAGCAACTAATTGCACTCTGATTACTTTCCCGGTGGCAACCAGCCTTTGTCTCCTGGCCAAGAGTGTCAAAGTAGTCCTGCAGTTGCTGGTGGTGTGCAGAGGGTCTGTTGGAGTCTGTACCACACACAGAACTGAGCATTAGGAAAGGGCCGCTATGTGGGCCAGCATCACTTGTTTCATCACCCTGTGTGTGCAGGGACTTCATTGCAACCATTTGAGGGAAAAGTTTGAGGGAGTGCTTCAGAATGCAAGTGCAACCCAAGGGGAGCTTAGGCTGGTGCTATAGATGAGTAGGAGGCACAGCAGGAGGAAGAGATGCAGAATAAGGGGTTTATTTAAATGTTTATCCAGCGTCTTAAAGAATGAATTTTTTTGGCTTTTTATGAGTTTATGGATTCATTGGGTAGGTGTAATTATGGATACACGGGGTAAAAGCTGCCATTTGATGTTTCTCTTAGTCACTTTACCTTGAAGGCTTACTATCTGGTTTTTGGAGGAGTGAGGAAAACTTGCATCTGGCCTGTACCAACTGAGGAGAGAGTCTAGAATGCAAAGTGTAAAATTTGCAAGGGTTCATACATGTGAGGTGTGCCAGACAAATTGGGGCACCCAGATTGTGGTTTTACACAGTGTCCTCATAGCCTTCCAGCGTTCAGGTGATTCAAGCATAAGTAATTTGACTAATCCCTTTACACCCACACCACTGATTGCTAGTCATTACAAAACTTTGCAAAACAAC
>VWZE01008279.1:36418-48734 GCA_013396675.1 Eubucco bourcierii
TTATCTTGCATGGCACTAAGGTCAAGCTGACAGGTCTGTAACCTCCTGGTTCCTCCTTCTGACCCTTCTTATGGATGGGCACCACATTGGCCAGCTTCCAGTCTTTAGGGACTTCTCCAGTGAGCCAGTACTGCTGATAAACAATGGAGAGTGGCTTGGCCACCTCACCTGCCAGCAATCTCATCACCCTAGGATCTGGTCCCATAGACCTGTGAGGATCCAAGAGGCTCAGCAGATCCCTAACTCCTTCCTCCTGGATTACAGGGAGGCTGTTCTGCTCCCGGACCCCATCAGGAGGCCAGCTGTCCTGAGGACACCCTGCCTTACTATTAAAATTTGAGGAGAAGGTGTTAAGCACCTCTGCCTTTTCCTCATCTCCAGTTACTCCAGTTACTACATTCCCCTCCTTGTCCATTAAAGAGTGGAGGTTTTTCTTGCCCATTTTTTGTCATTAATAGATTTGTAAAAACATTTCTTGTAATCATTCACAACAGTAGCTAGTCTAAGTTCTAACTGCGCTTTTGCCTAATTTTCTTCCTACACGACCTGGCAAAATCCTTAAATTTTTCCTGAGTTACCTCCCCCTCTTTCCAAAGGTGATAAGCCCTCTTTTTTCCCCCTTAATTCCTTCACAAATTCCTTACCCATCCATTCTCATCTAAGAGATGAAAATGAAGACATTTTGAAACACATTCTTTTTTCTGATCAATGGACAGCAGTAGCTTGGAAAACAAGATAGTAAAGCCAGAAAAGGGCTCATTTGGGTAGAGCACAGTGACAATAGCCAGATGGTAGAAAAGAACAGGCTTGGCTTAGAAGTGGTTTTGACTAGAAAAAGATTTGCAGGCTCAGTTTCCAAGGTCTAACCTCTTACACGTCTTCATCAGCGCAAAGCCCAGACATATTATGAGTTCTCAAATGAATCAGATGTTGAGAAACAAGACTTTAGCCAGATGTGTACCTTGTATTCATCCTTCCTTCTTACCTGATATACCCAATCTGGGGTCTATGCTGCAAGAACCAGCGGTAGGACACTTTGTCTTTCCACCCTACATTTCGGGGGTCCTTCCACAGCAGCCTGACCTGATCACTGGTATCCCCTGTGTGCCAGAGAGAGTTACGGAGGTGCTCACCAGGACCTGTCTTGGATTTCACAGCCTGCAGAAACACAATTTTCTAATGCTTACCACGAAGAAATGTCACTTTCAGGCACTCCAAAGCTTTTTGATGTGGGGATCATGTCTGTAGAATCTGCCTCACTCCTGCTCACAAACCCCTAACTTCTTTTACATAACCACAAACACAGCCACAAACACAGCAAAGTGACTGAGTACCTGAGGAGGCAATTTGATCAATTACAGTTAGAGGAAGATGAGAGCAAAGACAAAGCACTCCAGCTGATGATCAGTGGCAAGACTGGAGATTAAGTTCCCTTATAAATGGTGCTATTAAAAGGGCTCTGTGGCAGCTGCCTTGCTTAACTGTTTTGACACCTATTGCAGGGAGACAACAGCAGCAGCTGTCAGGCTGTGCGATGGTTTGGCATAACAGCTTAGCTCATTGCGGTCAGGTGGTGGGGTGGCACAGCCAACGCATGGCAGGATGGCACGGCCGGCATGCGCCCTCTGCTAGGAACCACGGCCAGTACCTTTAGCTGAATGCCAGGCTCTGCAACAGCTCTGAAGGGAGTTGCTTGCCAGTACGTCTGTTCAGTCTGTTTCCACATGACCACATAAAAGCTGGAGCTGTCTTGATAACCAAAAATGAAGCCAGCGTAGTCATCGTCTGTCACAGTGTTCACATGGAAAGTGCCCTCAAAGTCGACGCCGTTAAAAGCTGTGTAGCCTGAGGATACATGCGGGTTAAAGACAAGCCTGCAGAAAATGCATTCACGTGCTGTTTTCTGCTGTAAAACATGAATCTCGGAAGAGGATACATACCAACAGCAAGGCCAGGATCACTGTTCATAGTCTGCACAATTTCCATGCCCTGTAAGAGTGAATTCAGGTTGGTCAGTGTGTGACAAGGTAGGTTGGGTAAGCCTAGCAAGCCTCTTCTGGCCTTGCTTGAGCATCACCCCTATCTACTCACAACAGGTCTGTAATGCTGAGCATGGTATGCTCTCAATTAAAACGAGAACTACAATCAAATACTAATGTTCAGGAAGGAAATTTATTTTCCTACTACAGAACTGGCCATAGGGGCACTCTGATATTTTCTTTTCTTCTCCCTAGCCTCACAGAAATCCTTGAACCTGGTCAGCATTTGGGATGGGAAAAGGAAGGGAAGGTTAAAAGTGCTATGGCAGGGCAGAGAGATTTTCCTAGACTTAGCTCATAGAGTTTGATCACGGGGTTCAGGATTTAACTCAGTGTCAGCACTGGGTTAAGGAAGGTGTACACATCTCAGCTGGCCTTGCAGAGACTTTGGCAATGGGAAGAAATTGGACATTCCTTGTGCCTCAGGACACATTAGCCTCCTAAAGTCTAAATTTTGCTAGTGTAAATAACAGTTATTGGACTCCATCTAGAAGTACATTCTCTGCTACACAGCAGGTCAGACTTCTGGGAAGAACTCTGGAAAGCTACAGAAATATTTCAATTGGTGGCACAAAGGTCTCATGTTTGCCTTCTTGGCAGCAGTGAAATCTCCCCACAACAAGCTGATCATCTTGCAATTATTAGAAGGATCAAGGCAATACATATTAGAAGAAAGTTTCTTCACTAGAAGTTACCCTGTAACAACAGCTTCTACTTTTCACTTGTTTGCCAAAGGTTCAGCAATTACAGGGACAGTTTTAGTGCAGGTCTCACATGATCTTTCTCAGACGGGTAAAGACCAGATGTATTTTTACCTGGTTTAGAACCACCCAGTTAGGATCAATCTGTGCATCCCCTTCTGGGTCCAGCACCACTGTCTGATAGGCTCTGAAGTCTGTCAAAGTGATCTCTGCATTCTCAGGGCACACATCGATCCTATCAATCACTGTATCCTGGTCAAAATCAGACTCACAGATATCCCCGACTCCGTCGCCTGAATGCATCACAGAAGAGAAAGTAGATTTATAGTGCAGCAAGTATGCACATCTGGCCAACCCACTGGATCAGGATGCCCAAGAAACTGGTGGTCTAATAGCCACATTTCCCAGGGAGGACACCTGAGAACCCTTGCCTAAGCCAAAAGGCACCCATGTGTTGGGTTCCCTTTGGGATGCATGTATGCATGCACGGTGACTGTGCCCAACTGCACATGTAATGCCTGGGACAGGAACCAGTGCTGAAACACCAGGTGACTCCTGAAGGCCCACCTTACCATTATCATCCTCCTGCCCTGGGTTGGGGACCAGCCGACAGTTATCAGGGCCTGGAGGCAAGAGGTCAGGAATGCCATCATTGTCATCATCCTCATCACATTCATCACCCAAACCATCTTTATCTGTGTCCAGCTGAGAGCTGTTAATGATTGTGGGGCAATTGTCTGTGCTGTCCTGGTGTCCATCACCGTCACTAGGATCAGAGAGACAAAAAAGAAACGGTGCATCAGCACCAGCTGCTGCCTCTGTTTAAGGGACGCCATGGGTACCTGAGCAGAAAACGCACAGGAAACACCCCCTGGCACTGGAAATGGACCAGTGATGCACCACAACCTAGTATTGCTCTGGTGGCTGAAGAGTGATGAGACAAGAAACAAACAGAGACTATATGATAAGGTCACAGGAAGATGAAGACTGGAGCTACCAAAACACTCAGATAATGAAAATAAAAAGAAGCCTTATATGAAAGGGAAAAGATAGAGGAGCTCAAGATCCCAGATGACACCCACTCCTAAAAGGCATGCAAAGCACACCTAGCAAGTTCAGTATAAACAACCAAATGGCACCGAGGAAACAGCTAGTTTCTCTTGTCACAGCCGTTGTCCATAAATGTCGTGGTGCACATGAATGCGCAGGTGTGAGTGTGGATGAAAATTTATGGAATTTTGTTACACTCAAAAGAGAAAGAAAACAAGATGTTAACTCACTAAACATTTCTGACTAAAAATTTCTGAGCAGTGTTCTGAGTTTTACAGCTAGAGAACTGCTCTAAATGCAGCTTCCACAGGAACTCAGAGGAAGCCTGTGCGAACCGTGGACTAAAGGTGAAGGGCTCTGTAACTACATTGCTACAGTAAGTGAAACAACAAGGCTGATAAATTATTGTTTTTGAAACAACAAGGCTGATAAAACATTGCTTTTTAAATAACACCTCGTTGAGGAGGTATTGGAATTAAATCCCGGCTACTTTGAAGAATTACAGCTCTCTAGGAATCAATCAGTAGCATGCCTCAGTTCAAGGCTGGCCCCTTCCACTTCCCTGCTGATGTTACAAACCACGACATGGCATACCTGTCCTGATTGGTATCACAGGAATCTCCAACCAGATCATTGTCAACATCTGACTGCAAAAAGAAACAGAAAGTTCCGGTATGAGCTGCTTACAGCATCTGTTAAAACGGCAGTATTAAAATAAAACACAACCAAATCAAATGCAATTAAAATAAAACCATATAAAATAATCTGTTTTACAAATCATATTTTCTTGCTAGTGTCATCCATCTAACCAAAAAGTGAGACAATGGGGAAAAAAATTATCTGATTGGAGCAGTTTAAGCAAGATAACTAGCTCAAGCTAGATTCTTCTAGTACTGGAAATAGAGATCCCTCATTTCTATCCAAGGTTCATTACTTAAGCAGTTTTAAAAATCTGTTATGATTCTCTAGAATTTCCAGTATTTTTTGATAGTCACAAGTGGCTTAATCAGAATCCAAAACATGAAAAGTCTCACTGATCTCTCACCTAGAAGCAGTGAAAGTTTTGCTAAAAACAAGGACACCAGGATTTTGTCCTAATTAAAGAAATCCCTAAATCACACCACTGTGTGATGTCTGCCATTAGACTCTATGAGACTAGAGCATACCAACATTTCAGAACATGACAGCACAAGACACTAGCAGGGCAGGGATGCCAACAACAACCCAAGCTAGGAGAATAAACCTGGTGTCTCCTTTTCCCCATGTCAGGAGAGTTTGAAGCTCCATAAAACTTTCCTGAATAGCTACTGTTAAAAAAATAAATACTACAGCTGCCTGAGCTGCCTCCTCCTCTTGCACTTTTTGGACCTTAGCAGATCCTCTCTCTAAGCTAGGGTATTTTTAGCTTCTGCCTGCTAACCTGGTTCGGGTTGCTTATCATAGGACAGCTGTCACAGGCATCGCCAACACCATCATTGTCCGTGTCCGCCTGATCTTGGTTGGGGATCCTCTGACAATTATCCAAAAGGTTCTTAATACCTAGCAAAAAGTGGATTGGTTGTTAGTTAAAAACAACTCCCATATTTTTTTTTTAATTGGATAGCTTAGACAACAATTTCAGCAACTGCTTAACCTTGCAGTGACATCACAAGTCCGTACAGCAACTTTTTTATTTACGTGTGCATCCATTCACTTCAGAGAAGTCAGTCAGAAACATCTTGTTAAACATCAACCCAATCACACAAACTTCATTAATTACACCAAATTCATTGCATTACAGCTTACAGGATGGTAAGTTTCATCTTCATTACATTTGAAGTTCTGTGATTTTTGTAACTTCTTTGAGGGCCCTCACAGCAATTAAAATAATGCATTATGTAGCTCTTGGGCAACTGGATAAGCAGCAGGAGAGTACTCTTGGACATGTTTGCACCCTTAAGGAACTACTGAATGAACAACAACCTCAATTCATACATGAAATGTCAGGAGGAAGTTCTTTGCAGTGAGGGTAGTGAGGCACTGGAACAGGTTGCCCAGGGAGGTTGTGGCTGCTCCCTCCCTGGAGGTGTTCAAGACCAGGTTGGACAAGGCCTTGAGTAACCTGTACTAGGGGTACATGTCCCTGCCTATGGCAGGGGGTTGGAACTAGATGATCCTTGAGGTCACTTCCAACCTTACCATTCTATGATTCTATGATTAGTTTATCTGTTACACTGTTTGGGGATTCCAATGGAGGGTAAAAATTATGTGTTAACCTAAATAAAAAGGATCCCAAATACAGGCTTCATTAAGAAAGATGAAGCAGCTGGTGACAGGGAATCCCCTAACATGTGGCACATTCTGGGTAAAATTTCAAGAAGATCAGGGAAGCTGGAAGCGAAGGATTACCAACCATCTCCATCCATGTCATCATCGCAAGCATCTCCTTTCCCATCACCATCTGTGTCCCTCTGATCGTTGTTCAGGATGTTGCGGCAGTTGTCACAAGCATCTCCAAAAATATCTTGGTCACCATTTCTCTGGTTAACGTTAGGAACCAAGACACAGTTATCCTGCAAGAAACATGGATCCAAATCAGACACAAACTAGGCCCCAAATATTCAACTTCAGTGGATTTACTTTTTTCTACTTTCACACACACCCACACACCAAAAAAAAAAAAAAAAAAAANTTGGATCCAATGTCATCAAAGCTTCAAAGCTTCATCAAAGCTCTGATTTGGGAACAAATAACACATTTTGATACCTTAAGATTCCTTACATGGTCCTTCTCAAAAGCTTCCAGCTGCCCTTCAGAGACTGTGACAGGGTTTGTAGATGCTGCCGATGAAAGGCCATTACCCCCTTCTGGCAGAGACTGAAACCAAAGCTGAAACTTCTTGATGCAAGTCTGTCCTTTTTAAAATTTTTTTTTTCCCCCAGGGGAGCTGCTATTTGCTATTGACTCTAAGAAAATGTTATTTTAAAGTGGTATAACTTGCCCCTGCCCTCTTGCATGCCCATGACCTTATGTACAGAGGCAGAACAGAGCTTAGCAACAGTAGAGAAGTTACTTGATTGCAAAGGTTCTGAAAATGCAAATGGATTTACAGTTGAAGGAGAATTTAATATCTTTCCTTATAGAGCATTAATAAAAGCAGTTGCTCCAGCTACCAGAATCTAAGGTTGGTGTCTGTGGTCAAACTTGGAGATGGACCTTCTGTGACTGGTAATCTGCCACATGCACATATATATGTATTCAGCATAGAATGGACTTGTTATCTTCCTTGGAAGAGCCTTAAGAAATACCACAGAAGTATCTTAATGTGGAAGAAGAGTGAGGATACAGGGTGAACACAAAAGAGCTTTTACATTCTGAATTTCTCTCTGATGTATTCTGCAGTAGCGTTCCCATGTGGAAATCTCCTTTGCTCTGAGAACATAATTCATGTGGGTTTTTTATCCCTCATGGAAAGTGATGTCAGGTCAGCCTTCTCTCAGAACAACATTAATGCAGGTAATGTTGCTGAAAGCCATGGTATGGAAGAGAGTGATAGGAGGACACAAGCTCTGTATACAGAAAGCTCTAGAATTCAATGCTAAAATAAAATGCTAATAAAATAAAATGCTAATAAAATAAAAGCTTACACTTCTGGGATTTAAGGCTGAGTGAGAGTCTGAGATTTTTAGATCCTACAACAGTGAGCATTATGTAACACAAAAAGGCAGGATTTAGAGAGCTGCTGACAGTGATGGGTACAGGATAATTTTTGGTAAATAGCAGTGAGTCAGGGTTCAAAATCACTGCCTGTTGCAGTAAAGTGAAATCCTTCTGTCTGCACAGATACCTGCACCCTGATGTATACACAGCACCTGCTCATTGGGAATGCCATCTCCATCTGCATCTTCATCACAGGCATCTCCAATCCCATCACCATCTGCATCTTCTTGTCCAGAGTTTGGGACAAATCTGCAATTGTCCTAGACAAAAAATGAGACATGTCTGGAGTTTTAGGGGTAAACCGTGTGCCTTCATAAATTGAATGACTTTTTGTATTACTGCTTTAATTAATCAAATTAAATGCAATTTATGCAGAGGAATTCAATAACATGGAAAAAAAAAATTAAGACATCTAGTCATGCTTCTTCCATTCCTTCTCTTCATCTCTTCATGCTGTGAATTGCTACAGGATGAACAAATTTCTTACCTTTCTGCAGTTTTCAGCAGAGCACGAGAGTTCCTCGTTAGGGTAACCATCAATGTCAACATCTTTTCCGCAAATATAACCATCACCAGCCCAGCCAATGCCACACTGTCAATAAAACACCATGGTAGTACCACCAAAAAGTTAAAGAGTCACTGTATAGCAGTATTTGAGAAGCAACGCCCACATCACTCTTGAAAACACTTAAAACAGATGGCATGGACGGACACCGAAGTACGGTGAGGTTCATTTCAGTATTTCTCAGTGTGGAAAGAAAATCTTGGTTTAAAGCTCTTTGCATCTAGGCACAGCTATAAAGAGCTAAGACTTGATGTTAAATAGAATGTGTGCCTGCAATACCTAATTATGTCAGTGGGAGGTGTGTACATTTCTTTTAGGCACTTGTCAGCAATCAGTTTTGGTTCCTCACTCAGAGATGGAGTAAATGAAAAGATGGGACCCAGGCACAATATGCCCCTAGTATCTTAACAAGGAGCTTGTAGTTAGATGGGATCACTGTGTTTTGTTCGGTAGCTCAAAAATAGATTTAGAATTAGAAGAAGTTTTAAGTGAAAACTGCACTGACAGTCACCTTGCATCAGTAAAGCAAGTGCATCAGTAAACCAAGTTTCTCCTTAGTCAATTCAACTGTGGTACTGTTTTAAAACAATGCCTAATTTGTGTTGTAATTGAACACACGTGCATAGAACTGCATGTCAACTCTGGCCTTCCCTTAAAACAAGGACTTCGTCTAGCAAATAATCTAGCTATGATTCCATTACAGCATGGACTTAGAATATCCTAGATTCTTCTTTGAAACAGATGTACTTAAAAATGAGACTAACAAAAGTGCCAGCAAAAGCACACGCTATATCCAAATTAAGAACACAGGATTAGTCCCTTGCTTCTCTTTGCAAGCTGCTAAAAATAAGTAAGATATTTTGGTTGGACTCTTACAATTGAAGTTCATATGCCATTGGTGCTCCTCTGCTCCTACAGCTGGTGAGCACAGTATAGCGTGCCTGTGCTTAGAATCTGTGCTCTTACTCAGAAAAATACCATTGGAAGCAGCAGGCAAATACAATCATACTGAGTATTCAGAGAGGATCCCTACACACAGCTCTGCGGCTGAGCACCAGAGGAGGATTTTGTCCTTGTGATGTCTCCTGTATAGTGACACTTGACAGTTCTTTCTGAAGATGCTGTAAGTCTATAAAAGGTATTCCCAAAATGTCCAACTATCCGGACACAGTTAACATATGGTACATGAGTATGACTGCCTTCCAGACATGCTCCAATAAGAAAACAATTCCAATACAGACTCAGATTTTCATAGCTGGTCTGGGCCAACGTGCCATAATCTTGTTATAACAAAATTCAACTATATAAAATGATCACAAAGACTTTCTCAGTTATGGACTAAAAAAGGATATTTTTCACTACAGAAATACATGAATTTATGTACTCACAATACATGTCACCTCTCCTCTTCTCTCCTCAATGCAACGGGCATGGACACTACATGGATTGAGGGCTCGATTTCTGCAGCTTCTCTCAGCCTGGCATCCCCTGGCTTGGTCTCCTGTGTATCCTGGTTTGCACTGGCCACAGTGGTAAGACCCCTGTAAGAACAAAAAACCCCACCCTTTTAACAGGACTTCTGTTACTTTTAAAGCAAGTGTATGAGATTCATGTCACACTGGTTATGCTGTGCACGTTCTTCATCCATTGAGATCTCTTGGACTGTGAACAAACTTTTTCTCTGTGAAACTCAGGTTTGACTCCCATAGTACATGCTAGAAACATGCTCAACTCTCACTTTTTCAGACTAGAAAAAACTCAAGGTGAAAAAAAAAAAAAAGGTCAGCAAAAGCTTGTCCCTGCCAGCATCACCCTGCATCACTTCCAGGTAGCTGAAACTTTGGAAGCAGCACCTACTTTCCTGCTTTGTCAGATTGGATGCTCTTATTTCAGTGTAAAGCAGGCCCATCACTTTATCTAAACTCAACTGGGTAGAATTCTTTATCAAATACAGACAAGAAAGCTCATAACATCTGTGCCCCACTTTTTTTTTTTTTTTTTTTTTTAAACTTAAATATTTTTAAGCCATTTTGAGCTCTTTTTTTTTTTTTTTCTTCAGAAAAGAATTCTGGAGCTGAAGACACAGTCATCTTCATTTATGCTGCACATAACGTTTTGCAGTGGTTTACCTAGACACACACATATTTCACACTCTCTTGTGTAAACAAATACAAAGAAACTAAGCTAAAGAATCTCAGTGTGTGCTGGGACAGTCACTATACAATATAAAGATAACAGAGGCTGATAAGAAGGGGTCTTCTTTAGGCATCTAATGTAGTTATTGTCTTTATTTCATGTACTTATATATTTATCATCTATAACATAAAAGTTAATTGAAAACATCTTTTTTTTTTTTTTTCCTTTCTTTATAAAGGTTATTTTTGACATGTAAAGGAACAGGAAGGGTCAGATTTCTGACAAAGTTGTGCTTCCATCCCTTTATGAATCTGAGGCACTTCATACAAGTTCAGTCAGGAACTTTATACAGGAAGAACAAAGCTTGCTGGAGGAACTGCCAGGATTGACTCAGTTCATATTGATAAAGAGATACATTTACTACCCAACCAGGTTTTATTTTTGTCCTCTGTTCCTAGGTCCTCTCAAAATTCTCACTCTGTCCTGTCTGCATACTTCCAAGATGAAGATCTACAGATGACTGTGAGGTAAAGTAACCGCTGAGCTATGCAAATGGTATGCCACATATAAAACATACCAGCCTGTGAACTTTGTCCTGCTAGATACCAATATAGTATCTTTTGGAGCCTGCTGAATTTGTTCAGTATATTTTGTCCTACATTAGGCCTTGGTATGCATTAAAATAGCCTTTAAAGGCAGCACTTCCAGACCAAACTGTTACTAAAGAGAGACAGGAGTGGAAAAAAAAAATCACAGTGCTGTTTTGACAGATGGTAGACCACTTGCTGCCCTCTGCAAACAGGGCTTGATGGCCTCCTGAAGTGGACCAGTCATGTCTAGTCATGCAGTAACATACACCATGACAGAAATGTTCTAGATATTAAAAGAAAAACAATCAAACAAGTAAACCCAAAAAGCAGAAATTTAATTACCAGTGAAAGTAGCACTAGAACAACAAGGTTATTCACACAGAAAGAATATGACCAAATGACACCTAGCTGCAAAAAAAAGACAATTTACACCTGCAGAATAATTTTAACCCTTTTTGTGTTTGTGATGGTTTGGGAGTTACCCACCCCCCCACACTTTGTAAAAACACCCAGACTAGACTCAGCTGGCTGGAAATGAAGGAATGAAGCTGTATTTACAGCTTTGCACAACACACAAGCAGATATATACACTATATATAAGAATATTTACAGAAATATTCAAGTTAAAGGTAATACAGAAACGCAATATCCCTCCCAGAAATCAGAGTCCCCAGGAGGGGCTCCCAACCACCCTTCCACCTTCTCCCCACCCCTCAACCTTACCCTAGGGTTTGGCTTAGCACAAGATTTTGAAGGATTGGCCAGGGGAGTTAGAAGTAAAGTGGTTAGTTAAGTTATTCAGCAGAGAGAAGGTAAAAAGCTAGAGAGCCCGAGACTCTCAAAGCCCGAGTGTCTTATCTATTTTTTGTGTTCTTAGTCTTATACATCTCAGCAAACCTATGAGTGAAGTAGACATCACCATTGTTTTCCTTTCACAGCCTATAATATAATATTCTTCATTAAAATATTCCAATTAGCCTCAAACCAGCACAGTGTTATGGAGAAAGCTTACTCTGTGCCGCCAGCTCTAGCAGAACAGTGTTTGACAGTGGCACAGGGAAGTTTGAAAGTCTCCTACATGATCCTCTGGAGAAACTGGCTGCTCATGACTTTGATGTGCATATGATGAGCTTCGCTGGGTAAAAATCTATCTAAACAAACAGGCCCAAAGTGTGGTGGTGAACAGAGTTAAGTCCTACTGGTAGCTGGTCACTAGTATTTGGACTGATTCTCAACAATATCTTAGTGAGCTGGATTGAGTGCATCATCAGTAAGTTTCCCAATGGCACCAAATTGGAGGGGAGTGCTGATCTGCTTGAGGGTAGGGAAGCTCTACAGAGAAATCTGGACAGGCTGAGCCAATGGATGAGGTTCAGCAAGGCCAAGTGTCAGGTCCTGCACTTGAGTCACAACAACCCCATGCAATGCTACAGCCTTGAGTAAGATTGGCTGGAAAGAGGGCCCACAGAAAAGAACCTCAGGGTGCTCTTTGACAGTTGACCTAACAAGAGCCAGCAGTGTGCTCAGGTGGCCAAG
>VWZE01008279.1:57989-77767 GCA_013396675.1 Eubucco bourcierii
TGTCTGGGCTGCATGTGCACACTGCAGACTCATGTTGAGCTTTTCATCAACCCAGACTCCAAGGTCCTTTTCCTCAGGGCTGCTCTCCAGCCATTCACCAAACCAACCAGGTTTTCCAGAACCTGGTTCTATTCTAGTCTCAACCCGGTCTTTCTGGTATCTGGGAGAAGGTAGCAAAACTCAATTTCATGCATATTTCAGAATCCCACAGAGGAATTTGGCACACAGGCTCTCAGGATGCATGCTGGTGTCCTTGTTTTGCTCGGGTTGTGGTTGGGTTGTTTGGTTTTTGGTTTGTGGTTTGTTCTTTGTTTTTTTTAAAAAAACAAAACAAACACAAAAAACAAATAATGGTTTAGACATTATTGATTGAGGTCTGCAAAAAAATCTCAGGATTTCAGATGCTCTTTGTTGGCTAGAATCTATATCAAAAGCAGACCTATTCCATACAGTTAAATTTTGCAGACCATTAAACTTTAAGGTGGACTAAAAAGGTTATTCTGCCACAAACTATTACATCTTGTGTGCAAATTCAGACAGCAAAGCAGAAGCATGTAACTGTTTTTTTTCTTATCCATTTAAAGCCAAGCTCTACAGCGGGTACCACCTGCAGCAGAACGACTAGTGATCAGTGTATTAGAAAGGCCTTTCAAGGAGCTGTTGGTTCACAGCATATTGTGGATCAGCTTTTCCCAGAAGTGAGCAGGGTATACAGAGGTACAGTTTGAAGCCACACAGTTATGTGGTCCTATCATTTAGTCTCTTTCATCCATGTCCCACCTATTGTGGCAAGTCCCCAGGTTCAGCTCAACTCTAGCTCTATATTCCAAGTCATCAACGATCTGAGTAACAGAATGGCCTTCACAGCAGCAATTAAATTTGGAGACAGATCTGAAAAATTACTGTCTATCAGGGGACTTGACATGCTTATTTTCTGTAAGCCTAAAGTCATGTCAGGGAGCTATACCGAGTTTCTCTTCCCAGGCTCTTGCCATATAGAATCATAGCATGGTTTGGGTTAAAAGAGATCTTTAAAAATCATGCAGTTTAACCATCTTGCTATGGCAGGAACATGTTTCACTAAGTCAGGTTGCTCAAAGCCCCATCCAACCCGACTTTGAATACTTCCAGTGAATGGGGCATCCATTGTGGATGGATCCACAACTTCTCTGGGCAACTAGTTTCTGTACAGGGCTTTGAATTCAGAGGAGGTGATCACCTCTATTGCACAGCTAATTGGCCTAGGCAGGGTAAATGTGCAAACAACAGCATATGTAATTGCACGCCACTGCGAAATGCCTTAGAGAAACTTCTATCTCTCCTGGAGCAATACTGGCTCAAGCACCCCGCTTGCCTCCACCCAGCAAAGTGAATGAGCTTCAAGATTCTTAAATGAGATTGTGGTTACTTGGTCAGAGATAAAAGTATGGACGATGCCTGAGAACAGTCTCCTTGCAGCCTATAAAGCTCCTCTTAATGAGACTGTGTACCCATGTTGCATGGCTAATTACAGAGTCAGGTTCAAAGTAAACAGAGGGAGGTATCTCCTCAGACTTGTGATTAATTTCTTGCCAGAAGACATTCTGAATCATACATTCAAAACCTACTGTATAGATTCATGGAAAGAAACATATGTTCAGTACAAAACACAAAGACTCTAATTGCTGGTGGAGAGCTCTGAATAGCCATGAACTGTTGGAGAACAGAAAAAGCATTCATGGAAAACTACGGTGTTAACTACACTAACACCGGCCTCAACGCAGAACTTGCGTCAGTATTGGTACACTATCTCTATGAGTAGCTAAGTTAAAAGAACCTTTGGTCTGGTGCAATGTTGGGTTCTCCCCTTGCAAACCACGCTGTCAACTTCAGGTACCCTGCAGGAACTAAATGACCTTCAAAGATCTTTTCAGACCTAAACGATTTCGTGATTATGATTACATGCAGTAAACTAATCTCATCTACTGAATCCCGTCCATCTGTGGTACCCACATGGGAACAAGGAAAGATCCAAATGCACATGTTCGACCTCTGTCTGACGACTCATTCTCATCCACACTGCTTAGGTGTTTGTTTCCTGGATTGAACACAGAAGGAAGATGGATGCATAGAGCAATCAAAGGCCAGGCACACAGTCAAAGCTATGCAGTTGTTCAGATCCAATGCTCTCCCAAGAATTCTCCAATTAATAAGCAAATACATGCTTTTTACGGAGATACATAGATCTCACATATAGGTGCCACACCCCTATACAACTAAGCACTTACATTCCAGCTTCTTCTGACTGAACACAAAGCTGTAGTTATCTGACATATTGCTCCTGTAAAACAGCATTGTGAGGCATATACAACATGTAAGGCAGCTGAGTATACTGCTGTTGAAACATTTGCATGGTTTTCTTTGGTGGATATGACTTATGGATTTCAAATAGGTTCATGTTGTTTTAATGTTATTAATAATAGTATGATATTAATTTTACTTGAAGGTTATAAGCAGCTGAATTTGAGAGCTGCAGCCAGAGAGAGACAATATCTCTCTGTTTCACTACTCTGTATTATTGATCAACGAGCAAAAAGCTTCAGATGAGAAAACTGCAACTCTGCAATCTGGAAACCTTTCTCACAGAGCTGAATGTTTTTCCCCATGGTTACCAGATACTAACATAAAAACTGTATGCATGTTGTGAACCCATTCTTCCCCCCTCACAAGCATAGCAGAAAGGCAGTTTGGCACAAAAAAAAAAAAAAAACGAGTACAGATGAGGCAGTTTAGCCCAGCTTTGGCATGCCAAGATGTTTGAGGCCACTCTTGCCCATCACAAAGAATTGTACCCAAATCCTGGGGATCTGCAAGAATTCTCATTGCCTCAGCTCCTTCCTTTCTCCCCTGCTCCTAGCTTGGTTTTCACAATGCTTAGCACAGGCAGGAAAGGAATATGTTTTGGAGCATATCTCCAGGTGAACAGGTGACAAAATACTCAGCTGATTTGCAGCAGGACTGATGGCTACCTTGCAATGGCTTTTTCCTTGTGGACCTGCAGACTCTATAACTGCAGCACCAACATGCTCTGCAGTTACAGAATCTTAGAATCAGTCAGAGTTGGAAGGGACCACAAGAATCATCTAGCTCCAATCCTCCTGCCATGGGCAGGTACACCTCACACTAGATCCAGTTGTCTAGAGCCTCATCCAGCCTGGCCTTAAGCACCTCCAGGGATGGGACTTTGACCTCCTCCCTGGGCAACCCATTCCAGGATCTCACCACCCTCACAGTGAAGAACCTCTTCCTAACATCCAGTCTGAATCTACCCATTACTAGCTTTGTTCCTTTCCCCCTAGTCCTATCTCTACCTGACATCCTAAAAAGTCCCTCCCCAGCTCTCTTGTAGGCCCCCTTAAGATTCTGAAAGGTCTCAATAAAGTCACATTGGAGTCTTCTCCTCTCCAAACAGAACAGCCCCAACTCCCTCAGTCTCTCCGTGTAGGAGAGGTGCTCCAGCCCTCTGATCATCCTCGTGGCCGTTCTCTGGACGCACTCCAGCATGTCCACAAGGCTCCAGAACTGGATGTGGTACTCCAGGTGGGGTCTCACCAGTGCAGAGTAGACCTGCTGGCCACATTTCTATTGATTCAGCCCAGGCTCTGGTTGGCTTTCTGGGTTGCAAGAGCTCACTGACGGTTCACATTGAGTTTCTAAGCCAAGAGCCCCCCCAAGTCCCTCTCCTCAGGACTGTTCTCCAGCCAGTCACAGCCCAGCCTGTGCTGCTGCTTGGGATTGCCTCGACCCAGATGCAGGACTTTGCACTCAGTCTTGTTGAACTTGATGATGTTGGCTTGTGCTCACCTCTCCAGCCTGTCAAGGTCCCTCTGGATGTCATCCCTTCCCTGCAGTGTGTCAGCTGCACCACATGGCTCGGTGTCATCGGCAAACTTGCTGAGGGGGCACTCAATGCCACTGTCCATGTCCCTGACAAAGATGTTAAACNACCAGTTTGGAGATCAGGATGTCATGAGGGACAGAGTTGAAGGCTTTGCTCAGGTCCAGCTAGGTGACATCAATTGCTCACCTCTCATCAATTAATGTTGTGACCTGTTCATAGAAGACCATCAGGTTCATCAGGCAGGATTTGCCCTTGGTGAAGCCATACTGACTGTAGTGAATCACCTCTTTACTCTTCTTCTGTCTCTGTAATGCCTCTAGGAGGATCTGCTCCATGATCTTACTGGGCACAGAGGTGAGACTGATTGGCCTATGGTTCCCTGGTTCTTCCTTCTTACCCTTTTGGAATATTTGGGTTATGTTTCCCCTTTTCCAGTCATTGGGGACTTCACCAGACTGCCATGACTTTTGGAATATAACAGAGAGGGGTTTAGCAACCTCATCTGCCAGTTCCCTCAGCACCTGTGGGTGTATCCTGTCAGGTCCCATGGACTTAAACACTTTCAGGCACTTCAGGTGGTCACAAACCTGATCTTCACTTATGATGAGCAATTCTCCCTTCTAGTCCCTGTCATTATCTTTCCTGACTCCACGAGTGTGGCTGGAGGCCTTTGTAGTGAAGACTGAGGTAAAGAAGTCATTGAGAACCTCAGCCTTTTCCATGTCACTTATGACCATTTCAACTGTCTCCTTTCTGAGGGGGCTCACACCTTCTCTAGTCTTCTTTTTACCATTAATACACCTGTAGAAATTCTTGCTGTGCCCTTTGACCTCCCTGACTAGATTTAATTCAAGTTGGGGCTTGGCTTTCCTAAGCAGATCTCTTGCTGCTCAGGCAGCTTCCTTGTATACCCACCATAGTAGATGGCCTTTCCTCCACTCCTTGTAGAGTTTCCTCTTAAGTGATAGCATGTCCAGGAGTTCCTTGATTATCCAGGGAGGCCTCCTAGCATTCTTTCCTGCTTTCCTCTTTGTTGGTATACATTGCTCTTGAACACAGGGAGGTGATCCTTAACAGTGACCAGTTGTCCTGGGCCCCTCTTCCCCCTAGGCTTCATCCCATGATACTTCAGCCAGCAGATCCCTGAAGCAATTAAAGTCTGCTGTGTCCTTCATGCATTCATTCCTTCTCCCTCTGAAACGCTCCAGTGATCAAGAGAAGACAAATACTGGCTAAGTGGATAACTACATTAATAGGTCTTGCTACTCTACTCATCTCCCTATATTCATAAAGCCTGTAGCAATACATCACATTCAGGACTATTTCCTGTCTGCAACTGCTTAATATTCAAACACTTAAAATATTAAGCTGATACAAGCAGATCATGATCATAGAAGGCTGTCCTTCAGACAGGCTTAAAAAGCCTCTCAATTTTTACAGACAACTCCTTCACTAGGACAACTCCTCATTGCTTCCTCCATCAGCAGCAGAGACTGTTTGTTTTTCCAAACCAAACAATTTTTAAACCTTTATTATCATGGCTGTAACTCAGCCAAGCAAGTACACTTGTCTATACAGCTTCCCCACGTTTTGAGTATTCATTCCATTAGCTTCTTCACACTAGTGTCCTAAGGAATAATTGTAACTCCTGGTTGCAGATCTTACCGGAGTACTTTGAGTATTCATTCCATTAGCTTCTTCACACTAGTATCCTAAGGAATAATTGTAACTCCTGGTTGCAGATCTTACCGGAGTACTGAGGAACAGGTTCAGTTTGTTGAAGAAAACAATCCTGCAGGTTCCCCACTTGGGCAAGTGTTCCACCAGTCACCAGCTTCAGTTCATCTAGTGTATCCTGGACTCATAAGAAAAGACAGAGCTCATAATTCTGGTGCAACAATGGAAAACATGTTAAATATCAGACAAAATAACTTGTTTGAGTTGTCTATTTCCTAAAACATGGGACTTGTCCGCTATCCCCTTCAGTATCACCCCACACTATCTGAACTACAGTAAAATCCCCAATCTCTGCCTTTCAGGTTATCACATAGCTGTGATTTTAATTTGCACTTGTTTTCCATTATTCAGATTCATATTACCTTGCACAATTTTTTCTTGAATTGAATACAAACCAGTCTTTCCCATTCCCCATCCCTCTCACAGGTTTGTATTAATTCTCCACATTAACAGGCTCATTTTCAAGCCTGGGAGGAAAGCAAAGGGTAGAATGTCTTTATACCTTTTTAATGCATGTTTTGCATTCCTGACGATGAAAAATGATACTTTGTGCATCAGATTGCTGATGCTGAGACAACAGGAAGTTCTGTCAACCTCTCTGGTTGGCAGATAGATGAAGGAAAGCTATCATAAGCAAACAGATTGAGATTGAGTTATGATACATTGAGTACCTCTCCTTACTTTGCCTTTTTTAGACCATTTGGCATATCATGAAAAGGAAATCCACATACACGGACAATAGCTGCTCATACTGAAGGCCTTAAGATGCAAACAAAAAAGATGCCCTTACTGCGTCAGTTAAGTCCTTGCAGTCTCCAAGAAATGGCTAGACTTAGGTGAGAGAGGCACCAATTTATTCCTTCTTAACAAGATAAAAACTTTAAAACAAACTGCATGACTGTTACTAGGTTCACTGAAGCTAAAATTTCACCTGTTACACAGGGAACTTCTATTTGCAATTATTTCTCAAATTAATAACTCAACCACTACTGAACCACTGCTGTACAGTACATGGCTGCTGTAACGGCTAAAGTCTAAATTCAGAGGGATCACCAAGGATCCTCTAAGTGCTCAGCCTGCTCCCAGTTTTCCCACTCACCTGTGGCTTCTCCTGGAAAGTGCGCAACTCTACTGCTGCAGACCTCTCAGACAGCATGGAAAAAACTTTAGGCAGGTCCTGAATGGCACCTGCTTGCAGGCAGTCCAGATATAACTCTACTGTGTTTGATCCCTGTTGCAGGCCACTTATCCACAAGATGACAGCATGGGGTTTGCCATCAGCCAGCTGCACATTGCTTAAGATCACCGAATTCAACCTCCCATCACTCTTCATATAGCGCAGCACCACTAGTACAAAATACACAGAAGGACTATCAGAAGGTAGTAGATAAATCAAGGCTGATCAAGAGAGATTCTGTACAAATCTGCAATTCTTCTGTTACTTTTCCAGACACCAGCTTTTGTAAATGCACACCCCACATGCAGACACAAATCCTAATAATAAATGGGACACCCAATTTCAGAGCAGGGTTACCAAGACTGTAGAATGACTTCCCATTTGAAAAGCACTGCTGCCTGCACAATGTTTTCTACTGCTTTGTCCAGACCCCTCTAATTGGCTTACCCAATGTCACCTTTTGGGACACAGTAGTCAGCATTTTGAGAAGTACATATTTGACAAACCCAGTAATAATCTATAGCAGAAATGTACAGCTAGGAAGGAAAAAAAAAATCAAGTTTCAGTGATGCACACTGCATTTAGTGAAGCCATCTGACAGTGTATCCAAATGGATCTTTAAAGAATTCAAAGGAAGCATGATTTGAGGCAGTTCTTTGTAAAAAAACAGTAAGTAAAACTGAAATATAATGCATAAAACACAAATTCCAGCCCTAAAGAGGACTAAGTCCCCTTTGAGCCCTTCTTTAAAGCTTAAGTGTATGACCTACTTTGTAATTCATACAGTAAATTCTCATTTTATGAAGTAAAACACACCACCAAAAAACAGCAGCAAATAAAAGCTTTTCCATGCTGTGTAATATTGAAAAAAAAACACAAAAACCTCTTTCCAAAGGAAATTTGATCAGTAAGCTGGGATCTGAAAGTTAAATCTCTTAGACCAGCTAGTTTATTCTTTCCACAAAACCTCTCCCTGGCTCTCCAAATGCATATTTGCAGAAGCTGCGTGCATCTAGACAGTATGTAACTACTCTACAATATTAGATAGCCTTGTTTCAAACATCTCACTGATCACCAGCCTGCAGGTCCCTCACTCCCTCATGAGAACAGTTATGCACACTGAGAAGTCAAGCTGCACAGACAGCAGGCACCTGAACAATTAAGTTCTAGCTTTTGTGAACACCTCCTGAAAGTTCACAGAGGGCTGCTACTGTTTCATCAAGTAGCACCTTTCAACAGGAAGTCAACTAAAAATTGTGTATATAGTAGAGGAGAAAAAACTCACTCATCCCACTTCTATCAATTTAACAAATTCTCTTCCCATGTCTGATTTACTAACATACTCTCTGATGCTGTGATATCTGTTTGTTCATGACCTTCTGAATTACCAGGTACATGTTCTCTACTATTTTTCTAATTGTTCAGTCCAATTATTGAAAGAATACAGATTTATATCAGCATTAACAGAGCATCAAATCTACACCAGTACTGAAGTCTTCAGCAGCTGTGATCAACGTCATGAAATCACCAGTAACTTGACAAAGGTAGCATTTATTGGCAAACTCCAAAGTCTGGCAAGACAGTACATTGCAGGCATTTTACTTCTGTGAATATTATACACACCTGAAAGTAAGGTCTTTGGATCTGGGTCCTGCATTCAGAGTGACCAAACAGCAATAAGCTATAGACAGAAAGATTAGATTGTAGGCCAGAACAGATACTGCCAGAATAGTTTCAGGACAAGAAGCAGTCTGGCTTCAAAGGAGGATCAAGTATTCTTCCTTTAGCCACAGGCAAGTATCCATCTGGTACACTAGAGTACGCTCTGGAAAGCAGATATTGCTGGACCACAGCCTCTGCAAGATTTAACTCATCCAAGCCCCTGCATTATGTGCTGGTTCGTAGGACACTCTACATTGTCATTCACAAGAGCAACTGGCTCCATCTCTGTTGTTTAAGAAACAGATGTTCACAAAACTGCTAATCCCACCAGTAAATACAAACAGCTTCATAGAATTAAGTTACATCACTTTTATGAACTTAATTCCTTTGTTCAATAAAGGAATTATTTTAAAAAGGGTAAGAAACTCATGGACACTATTTGTCTCTGAAAAATTATTGGGCAGTTGCCCAATAATAGAGATCTGTGCTTTAAAAACATTTAGCCATTATAAACTACCAGGTACACCTCAACAAAAGCAAACCATTCAGAACACAGTTCTGTAATAGGGTGTTTTAAAGGATAACAAAGACCTCCCTCGGGCTACTTAAATCAGATTTGGGTGCTTAAATCAAAATACCATGTAGAAGAAGCACTAAGCACACATGCACCCTTCCAAAACCGTAGGTTAATTTAAACACTGCATTTTGTTGGCTCACTACTGAAGTGATGGTCTTGAGAGGATCACAAACACCACTCATACTCCAGACTTTCAGGTTATGTGACAACCTCCTGGATATGGTTTAACTTACTGTATAAATCAGCCATACGGGACACTTTCAGAGAAATCACAGCTGTAAACACTACCTACTACTCATGTGCTGCAAAATGCTTTAAACAAGGTGCACTAAGAAGCAAGAAACCTCCATGGAAGAGCCTTGCTACAAAAAGCCTCCCCACTTGATCAGCTCTCTATAACAAGCTCGTTACAGATGTGCCCCATCTACTCAACACTGGTCACCAATAGGACAAATTTCTTCATTCTGCCTATCTATATGCCACTGCCCTGTCACATACTTCTCAAATATAACACAAGTATACTGATGATAAAAAACAAAAGAAGCCATGTAACCTCTTACTGAAAAGCCTCTTCAGTCTGTTAGACAAATGTATCAGTATCACGAACACCTGAATGTCTGTTTGTTATGTGTGATCAACTGTTTACTTAGCTATTTGTTAAGTCAGTATCAGGAATTTCATGGTTGTGTGACCACCTCTTGTCCAGCCCTAAAACATGCATAATACAAAAAATTCTTATTCCCTGATCTCATAAGGTCAATCACCCATGTTTTATCTAAATCATTCCCCTACATTTCCCAAACAAAAGCTGTACTTTTCTTCAGCAGATAAAATAATTTTTCTATGTATAGCGAATTTTCTCAGTAGAGTTTCTTTGAATATTGGACTCAAGTGCTCAATTACAATATTTACAGCAGCAAATTATAGCAGCAAAGTCAATGGAGCAACAATAATTTACACAATTTGACAAATTTTTGCCCAATATTAAACCTGCAACACACCCCAGATGTGGTCTAGGAAGTGATGAAAGCTTGCCTTTCTAGAAGTCTGCCGAAGTTCCTACTATGAGTCCAGATTAAGTAACTTCAATAAATGGAGAACACTTGAATTCACCCAAAAGATTCTGTCAGTACTAGGAATGTTTGTCTTGCATAGTCACATCTAACCTCAGAGGAAGAACCAGCCTTTCATATGCATGAGGCAGCATGTTCATGCCTCCCTCACATTCCTGACTAATAAGAACCAGTGATTGGCCCAAGGGGAAAAAGGAAAAACAAAACAAAACCCAACCCAACCAACCAACCAGCCAAAAAAAACCAAAACCAAAAAACCCAACCAAAACCACCACAAACCAAAACATGAATCCAACAAACAAACAACAAAACAACACCCCAAACAAACCCCCCATAAACAACCCAAATGGACTCCTTTCTGTAGAGTCCATCTTTTTTCCAAGGCAGAGCAGAGATTGCCATCCAATTGTCAGATCAGCTTCACTGCCCAGGAGGGAGCACGATCCAGTGAGAGGAAGGAAAGAGAAGGGGAATGAGCGGGGAGGTAACAAACAACGTAATTATGTGAGGGCAGGCCTAACTTGTGACTCACAAGCACAAAGGTCAATCACACAATCACACAACCTTTCTGTGACAACAATAACTACGAGACCAGCACTAGTTTTCTCTTACATGTTCTAAACTACTCACCTTTATTCATCTGTCCCACTACCGTAAATTCAAAATATTTGCTGTTGTCAGATGAAAAATACAGGCCAAATATGGTGGCTGTGCTTTTTGTCTGAAGCTTGAATGTTGAGAGCAAATACACTTCATTCAGCGTAGGATCACCAAGTGCTTCTTGCAAGAAGCTTGTTCCCACTCTCTTGTTAGAATACGGAAGGAGGTCAAAAACTGAAAAATAATTTCAGGAGCAACTTGAATATAATAATGACTAAGAAGAATGTAATCTAAAGTCAACCAATGGAGACTGTATGCTCCTCACAATTTCCATATGGCTATTTTAAAATGACCCTAAGTTGTTCCACCTAAGACAAATAATAAATGAAGGCAAAATTTAACAATAAATACAACCCTTAAAGATCATCTAGTCCAACCCTCCTAGCATTGGCAGTGGCACATTAAGCAACCTGATCTAGTAAATGATGTCCCTGTGCCCACTGACAGCAGAGTTGGACAGAATGTCCTTCAAAGGTTCCTTCCAACCAAAACTATCTAATGGTTCTATCAAAATACCATATAAATTTTGTTGCAATTGATATATAACAAAACTCTGTCTGACCTTTCCATGAATATTTGTTGACATTTAAAAAATTTGCACATTGAAAGGAATGTTCATATTTATTTGATAGTTGCACTCTATAAAGCACATTGCCTCAACTGGACCTTTTGGCACCAGGTTGGAAGGGACTTCCAGAGATCGAGCCCAACCCACCTGCCAAAAGTAGAATTACATAGGGTAGTCCAGACAGCAATGCATCCAGGCAGGTTTTGGAAGTCTCCAGAGAAGGAGACTCCACAACCTCTCTGGGCAGCCTGTTCCAGTGCTGTCACCCTCACTGAAAGAAGTTTCTTCTCATGTTGAGGTGAAACCTTCTATGTTCAAGTTTGTATCCACTGTTCCTTGTCTTATTACTAAGCACCACCGAAAAGAGATTGGCCCCATCCATTTGACACCCACCCCTCAGATTTTTACAGACATTGACAAGATCTCCTCTCAGTCTTCTCAAGACTGAACAGTTCCAGGTTTCTCAGTCTCTCTCCATAGGGGGGATACTCAAGTACTCTAATCATCCTCATGGCTCTCCGTTGGACTCTCTCCAGCAGATCCCCATCTATCTTGAACTGAGAGCCCAAAATAGGACACAGTATCCCAGGTGTGATCACACCAGGGCAGAGCAGAGGGGC
The DNA here is from genome assembly GCA_013396675.1 of Eubucco bourcierii. NCBI lineage: Eukaryota > Metazoa > Chordata > Aves > Piciformes > Ramphastidae > Eubucco > Eubucco bourcierii. The sequence goes on from VWZE01008279.1 coordinate 69,944, forward strand.
AGAAGAACTTCCCTAGACCTGCTGAACGCACTTTTCTTAATGCAACCCAGGCTGGCATTGGCTCTCTTGGCCACAAGGGCACATTGCTGTCCCATGCAGAACATGCTGTCCAACAAGACTCCAAGGTCCTTTTCCATAGAGCTGCTTTTCAGCAAGGCATGCCCTAACCTGTAGTACCTGATATTACTCCTCCCCATATGCAGGGCCCTGCACTTGTCCTTATTGAACTTCATGAAGTTTGCTCTAACCTAGCTCTCGAGCCTGTTGAGGTTTCGTCAGCAGCATAGCCTAACTGGATAGCAGAAAAGCAGTGGGGTTATGTAAGCTCTTTTTCCATCTTTAATAGAGCTCTTAGACATTAGAGAGTCAGTTGTTTGTTTGAAAGAAAAGGGAAGAAAAACCCACAGGAATTTCAGAATGCATTTTTAGAAGAATCATGTAGAATCACAGAATGATAGGAGTTGGAAAGGACCACTGGAGATCATCTAGTCAGAGTTCCTCCAGAGCAGGTTCACCTAAAGCAGGAATCTTAGCTTTTTTAGTTCCTTTCCTGGGAAAGGCAGACTTCAAAACAACTGGCCAGTAAAAGCCTGCAGATGCAGAAAGGCACAAGCATCTGGTTTCAATCCATGAAGGGAGAGTGAGGATTCATGCATGCATTTGAGCATAAGCTTGCAAACCCAACAGCCGATATCAAGTCCACCTGCGAGAGGGACTAGGAATTCTCTCCCTGCCTGCTTTCTGTGGTTTTAGAAGGCAGCCACTAACACTCTTATGCTATGCTGGTACAACAAACAACTCTTCAGTAATCTGCCCCAAACCATCAAGACTAGGTCTCTAGATGGGAGCTAGAAGTCATGACAGGAAGTCCTAAGAGGATGAGATATGAAGGAATGAAATTAGTGTCACAGTAGAGGATGGAGCTCAAAATAAAATACCCTTCCTTTCCTTAATTCTGCTGCCATGATATACCAGCTTTTTCAGACCCTCCAAGGATCTTCTCTGGTCAGTGCTAACCGTAATAACTGCAAATGTAAAACCCGCTCCACTTCAGCAATTCTCCTAACAATTAAGGGTTGCGTAGACACCTGGAATGAAGCCCTAACGCCACTGCAAAGAATTCAGACAGACTGTAAGAAGGTGAAAAATTCACGTTGAGAGGGATGGTTTTCACTGGCTACTGCCCCGACAAGCTGGAAATCTACTTACATTTTAAAAAACACAGCAGTACTATATTTCTCAGTATGACAATTTTCTGTAATGTTTTTACATCAAAAAGGACTTTGAAGTTTTTGGAAATGCAGTTAATTAGTCTGATTTGATGTCTTTTAAATCTGCTTAAGTAGGGAGTAACCGATTAAAACACCATTTCCCTGAAGGGGGCTAAAAGCGAAAAGAGAGCTAAAAGCAGATTCAAGGCTCCTCGAATGGCACTGAGTTAGATTAACTGCTGCACTGAGTAGCTGAGCTGGTTCCATTCACAAGTTGCTACCGGAGAGCATGACCACTTTGGAGCATGCTCGAAAATAAAGCAGCTTCTGAGTTACTGCGTGCATAAAGTCGTCCAAGTAATGCTGGATTTAGAAGGTGGCTGCATCATACGCACTTTACAGTTCCTGAGGAGTTTTCGCCACTTAGCAATTACTCTTCTCATTTATGAGAACTTCCAACTGAAAAAGTTCTCTTCAGACTCCAAACACACCTACCAACACCCCTATAGAGCCAAATCAAACTATGCAGATTTTAGGGAGGTGGCTGATCGAGGGGCTACACCGCGACCTCCTCCTGTTCCCACTGCGAACCCAGCTAGACAGCCGCGGCGGCAGGCTGCTGCAGCTCCCGCTCCGGCTCCCCTCGCACCTGCGGAGCTGATGAGTCCCCAGCCCCCGGCCCCGTAAACGCAAGGCTCCCCGCACAATAGACGGGGTACTGTAAATCCGAAGGTGCTCTGAATGAAAAAGTGGAAAGAGAAGTCTGCTAAACCAAGGTAAGAGGGGCACGGGGGCCCTTACCTCGGGGTGCGGGCGGGGCGGTGCGCCCCGGGCACAGATGCAGGGCGAGTGGCAAGAGCAGCAGTGCGGCGCCGCGTTCGCACCCCATGGCGACCGCGGGCCAGGCAGGATAGAGCGGCAGAGGACGGCACACTTCTCTGCGGACCGCGCCGTTTAACAAAGGCGGCCCCGGGTCCGGGGAGGGACGGCAGCAGGCGGCAGGCCATTGGCCGGAGCTGCCCCGGCCTCCGGGGGCGGACGGGGGCCTCACTGGGGTTGGGTCGCGTCGTGCCGTCGGGGTCCGCGCCGGGGAATGACCCCCGGGTGGACCAGAAGGGGGCGAACCGTCGAGGCCGAAGCCGGGAAGGACTGACGTCGGTGGAGGTGTTTGCGCCCAGGCAGAGCCCCACACTTGTTGGAATCCCAGTTGGAGTCTGTCGTTTGGGGAGCCCTGAAAGCTGAGACGTTTAACAGCAGTGGAATCTAAATGGATGGCAGTGCACTTGGTGCCCGATTTGGTCTTCGCAGAATTTTAATTCATCCACTTTTCCTAACTGAAGAGTGTGGCCAAAAGGGGTCGTGGAGATTACAGACTTGGGCAAACTGGGTTTCTAGAATACTCTGACTGGTGAAGTGCAGATAGTGTCATCAGCTTCTCCATTCCATTGAGAGCTCAGGAGTGCTGGAAGAGTTCAAAGCGTCTAGAGTGAGGCTTCTGAAAATTTTTGCTTGTCTTAAACCCTCAAACCTGATGACTGAACCAAAATTGGTTTAAAAAAATACTTCTGCTCTCAACAACAATCTTCTGTATTGTGTGCACCCCCAGGACGTCATTATCCTATTGTCTTTCCTCCACTCCAGAAAATCCTAGCTTCTGTGTCGCTGTTATTAAGAAAAAATGCCTTGTATCTTTGTAGCCCTTTTCTGGACCCACTTCAGCCTGTCCCCACTATACTAAACACAGTATTTCAGGTGTGGCCTGGTAAGTGCTGAATAAAGTGAGACAGTAACTTCTTTGTCTCTGTTGGTGAAGCAGGCTGGCTCTCCCTTCCTAAGTGTTCACTTCCCTGCTGAGTTTGATGTCATCAGCAGACTTCCTCAGGGTACACTTAATCTCATCATGCAGGTCAGTTATGAATATACCGAACAATGTTGGCCCCGACATGGGTCCCTGGGTGACTTCACTTGTGATACAGTACCAGTTTCAAAAGCACCTTTTTACCACCACTCTGTGTGTGGCCTATCCAATTCTCTATCCACTGAGCAGACTCTGCCTAGATCATGTTTTCTTCATGTCCATGTGAAACTGCCTACCAGGCAAGCCACCCCTCCCACTCCTGCTTTCTACTCCCAAAGAAAGGGGTCTCCCATGGTGTAGAGATATGAATTATTATCAATATTAATAACCAGGCAGAAATATTAATAAAACTGAAAAGTATTAATATTAAATAAAACTTATTTCCAAGGTACGAATGCATGGTTGTGCTATTTACACAGGGAAGAGGCAATTTAAACAGTTAAGCAAAACCAGAAATGCAAGCATTAAACTACACACAGATTCACAGGGATAATGCCACTTGCCCACTAGGGTATTTCATGGCCTNACCTCCCTACAGCTTTTTGCACAGTAGCTGTATAGTTGCTTGCTATGAGAAGCTTTTCTTTAGCTGCAGCCTCAACTGCAGCCCTTCTTGTTTGTCTAGGCAATACAAGGCAAGGCAAGGCTTACCATTTTGGCCAATGTTAATATAACTTTCCTCAGACAATAATGACCAATAGCAGAGGAAAGTTAAAGGGAGAAACTCAATACTTTCACCTATGGAGTCGAGTTTGCCCAAACATGGCCAGAGATAAACATAGTCTATCTGTGTTACAAGGTCAGACCACATGCAACACATGCACTTGGTTTTCCTGGACCCAGGACATCTCCAGGCAAGTCTGGGCCATGACCAGGTCACCAGACTTAGAAACACCCAGTCCATTGTCTGGTTTTACAGCATGTTTGGGGCTTCTCCTTCCAGGACACATGGGACCTGATATCTTTAGGAGAGCTGCAAGGTATTTCTCCCAGACAGGAACAAGTTAGGTTTCCCAACCTTCTGCATGGCTTTCTTTGCCCTGTGCCTCTCTGTGTGCTTCAGCCCTGCAGATGACCATCTGTCACATCAAAAGAAACCAGTCATGGCTACCTCCTCACAGCTTTCTTCCAGCACACACAACTGGAATAGCTGGAGCTGTCTGATACTATATACATAATAAAAAGAAGGGCAACAATGGGAGGGAAATGTTATATGAGAAAAGTAGTGTTGATTGACATTCAGTCACATCAGGCTTGGTGTATACAGCTAAGAACCTTGGTGAAGAACAGCCCTTGGAGGGCTTATTGCGAGCAAGGCAGGACACCACACACTGCAGGGCTGGGGCTGCAGAGCACACTGCAAACGGTCTGCCTGACCAGCTCCGCCATTACAGGAAGCACAGGGGTGGGATCCTCCAAAGCAAGTGCAGGGGGATTTTCAAATGCCTTCATCTGTCCTGTATTCACATTCCCTTCAGCCACCATCCTGACATGGTGGCTACATTGTAACACATCCTGCTGCTTATCCTTTTTGTGTAACAGTGCTGACCCACTCCTTCCAGTGCTCATTTCTTCTGTCCATCACCATGCTAGAGAATGTGCTCTGACATCCAACATGTCCCAGCACAAGTGCTATTCCTCCACATCCCACTGCTTTTCCATCTACATCTCCACACAACAAGAAATACCTTGGGTTCACTCCCACCATCCTTGCCCCTGCAATGGAAGTGATGGCACAATGTGGTGATGTCACTGGCCTAGCAGAAAGCTGCACAGTGGAGTAAGAAAAATGCAGCGGTGGATGCTATGGAGCATGAGAATGAGGAAGGCTGAAAAACACTAGAGCAAGGAACAAGAAGGTAATACAGAAAACAGAAGGAAAGATTTACAGTGCCACGAGCTCCATAAAAAGAAGTCTGAGTGAAGAACTTGTCCCCAGTCTAATGGATAGAGATGACACAGAGGCTGCAGAGACTAATACATGGTCCTGGAGCAGCACATATGTTGCTCTGCTATCTATTACAGACAGGTCCTTCATCACCAGAGACCATTCTTCGAAAACAAAGGCTTAAATGCCTGGCACAGAAACATCATGAAGGTCTGCCACATCATCACAGTTTCTTATTAAAGAATTCTGTGAGAACAGACAGAAAAAAGGGGAATAAAAGGATAGTAAATATTTCTTTTCATGTAAGGGAACACCATCAATTACCTGCAGCCATTTATTTTGTAGTTTATTTGAATTTATCAAGACATACAAAATGTTTTCTTGAAAATTTCCCTTCTCTGTCAAAAAAAATTATTAAACAGCATATAATTTTCTGCTTCTGATTTAACTACAGCTGACTCTATGGGAGGAGGATTTTGTTTATAGACTTACAGACTTGTTAGTGTTAGATTTCCTAAGGTCATAGTCTGTTCTTGATTTGCATCTGCTTATTCTTCTTGCTTATTCACCAAGAATGAAAATGGAAACAGCATTTGGCAAACAGCGCGTGCAGCACAATATGACAGAAGGGAACATATATACATCATAAAAAGAAGGACATATATAAAAACAGAAGCGTGAGTTCATAAACTCAGCCAGGATACATCAGGGTGGCTGCAGATTTTCCAGTCGATATTTCTATGCTGAATTTTACTATTAGAATACATTATAGACTGAAACACAACCTTCTTTCAGGGGTTTTCACAAAGTATAATATTTATCTTCTGTCCTATTTAACCATCTGCTTGTCATTTGCAATAAAAACAATGGAATAGTAGCTGTTGCCTTTTCACTCTTGTGTACTCTCTGAAGTACAAACTCTAGCTTAACTTACTGGAGGTTAGCAACTTGCATAAGAATAACAATGTTATTAGGCATTGTGTTTTCAAGAAACTGTCACAAAGCCAGTATCATTCTCTAAGCAGGTTTCTTGCAGAAATATGTGATTGCGGGATTTTTTATATAGGATCTGGAAGTAAACCTCAGCTGTTAAAATATTTGTCCTGCTTATTTACATAAATCAAGAAAATTGTATGCATACAGAATAGCTGCCAATATTACAGAATTTGCTTTGCAGAAGTGTCTGTGACTTGTTTGGATTCCAAGTAATGGGGCAGAGAAAGTAGAAAGGAATCTCTGCTGCTTAATTCAGCTTTCATATTTTACTCCTAATATGCATCAGGAGACTCACTGTTTTTATGGAATTATATCAATGATTAAAAATCAGGATTCATAGGCAATTAATATAGAGAAGTCTTATGCGAGTGAAATGTCAGCTCTAAACCACATCCTTTCATGTTTATGTTGACTTTTCTGGGTTTGATCCTGTCACATTTTCACAAAAATTGTGTAGAACATAAGGTTTCAAAAAAATGTTTTAGGAGAAGTTTTGCATTTTTCAGAAATATAAATTAAAGTCCCACTCTTTTCAAGTCAAGGCACATATCTATTCTCAATGCACCTATTTACTTTCCATTTACACTAATAGGAATTCCACTCAGGCAACCAAGAGGAAAATGTTTCTGAAGAGCTTTTAGACGGGGGAGGGAAGAAGATGCAGATTGCCTTTTTTTCCATCTTTGCTCTGGACTTCACAACAGCATAGAGATGAACTGGGCCCTAAGGCAATGCAAGGAACATTTACTCTCATATTTATCTCCTAAACCTTCTTGCAGCCTGCCTTAAGAAGAGCAATAAGCTCACTCATCCTCCTTGTAGAAAGAGATGCTTGGGATCACAGCTGTTCGAAGCCTCCAAAACTTCAACATCTCATCAAGGTGACCCTAGGGTGAATAGGCTGAAGCAAAATGCTGGACAGATTGACTAGAAGTTAGCTGGTCTTTTTAGGGAAGAAAAGAGAATGTTGTCCTAATCAATGGGTACATTAACAGCCTATTTACAGGGAGAAATGTAATGCAACCATTATTAAAATATAATTTTGCTACTATTAACATTGCTAGCGGTGTGTATAAGGATTAAAAATGGAAACATGTTTCTTCTCCCAAGTTCAGCATTAACTGGAGCAGAATGATTTGTGTCACAAATTTTTATCACTACCCTTTCTGCCACAGATTTCATGCAGATCTGAACCCATAGTTCAAGGAGGTAGAGAGGACAGATGAAGCTTTGCCCTTGCTCTCCTCTTCATGCATAGATGGTCAGTGCAGGGTTTGGCAGGTGGTTTTTTTTTTTTTTTTCATTTAAGTCAGTGTGTGGTATTTTTTCCCTTGTGTGGGAAGAATGGAAACATACTTGACTTAGTATTCAAATGTGCTGTGGCATGTCTGCACCAGCGCTAAAACGGAACAGCCGACAACTTGACGCCTCTAAAGGTCCACAGTAAAAAACACACCACCCTGAATGGGCTATCATTATAACCTGGTCAAAACTGGCACCATAAGATGTTGAGTTCCATATTTTTAAAACTAAACTAATGATGACTGCTTTGCATATTCTATCAAAAGCTGCTGTAGAAAGTCGAGGCTCTGTGTGTCACGACAGAGCCAGAATACTGGGGTCCATAATAGGATGGCACAAGCCGCCGCCTTTCACACTTGGCGGTGCCTCAGTGCAGCCGGCGTTTCCTCAAAGGCCAACGCCTTCGGGCTGCTGCCCGTCTTTTCCCCTCAGTGACGCCTCCAGCCGCCTCGCCTTCGGGCCCGGGCCACAGACAGCGGCGGCTGAAGAGATGCCAGGCGACCCTAAGGCAGGGCCCCCACCACCTCCTGGCCACGCGCGCTCGGGAGGCGCCGCCGCCCTCTCTGGCG
>VWZE01008279.1:78696-92134 GCA_013396675.1 Eubucco bourcierii
CCCCCCCCATCTTTGTTGTAGGCTTACGCCAAATTTTCTGGTGCTCCCCTTACAGTGAATACTATAGGTAACTCTTGGAGAGCTCCAAAAGGTACCATCTTTATATTTTTTATACTTTTAATTAATTATAGTCACGTTTTAAACGTGGATTTCAGTTTCTGCAACGTTTCTGAGTTTGCTTTGTGTTCATGCCTATAAGTTCCTCCGGTGAAGGGTGTCTGCTTTCACCGTACAACAGTAAATGACTTTACAGGACTGAGTGTGATGAGTTTATGGAAATAAAATAATGGAAAATTAAGTGTCTCAAAGGTCACTTAATTAGAATATGTTTGGGTGAAGCAGTGGGCAAGTGCATGTATGTATCTGTCAGGCAGTCAGAAATCTTGCTATAGTGAAAGCAAAATTTTTAGCTTTTTGCACTTGTAATATTAGTAACTAGAATCGTGTATGGAAATAGTGTGCTTTAGTTAGGCATAATTTAGCAGTCTGGTACATTTGGAAGTAGAACGTGAGTCTCAAAGTGTTACTTGCACCAGCTGGGATGTTTAGTACTGTGCTGAGTTGGAGAGGTTGTATCAGAAAAGGTGGCATAGTCTAGTTGCCAGAGAAGTTAAAGATGAGGTATTGGAGACAACTTAATTGTGTTGGATACTTCTGCTTATTGCTTGTCTATTTGCTCAGGATTTAAGTTACTCTCTTGATGTATTCCAGAGAGGTAAAAGCACTGCAGAGTTGAAGTAGGCATGTCATCTACACTTACCACATCATTAGTTTAGGCATCATGGTATCCGTGCAGAAGTTGCACCTTCAACTCTTCTGGGTGTACTTGCCAAAAGTTCATTTGCTTTCTTCATACCCAAAATACATAAAAGCCATTAAAAAAAATCCAAGTAGTGTTACTATTAAGTGACAATAGTGTTTATCAGCACAGTCATGTTGGGCAATTCCATTGTGAGTAATGCTATAAAATAGCCCCAGTTAGAGAGATTTTACACTCTACAGTCTTTGACTCTGAACTTAGATGAGTAAAGGCTGACAGTAAGATCTAGTATAAGGGAAATTGTTGGCTGAGGAATATAGTTCACAGTTATATTGTGATAACTTGGGCAGTGGTTGCAGCAAGGCTAGAGAAACCGGTGGGTAAAAGGGATTTGGATGGGAAGGGCACAGAAAAATTGGATAAGGAAGGATGCCCAGAAGTGAATGGGTTGAGAGGGCAGTTGAGCTCCGGTGGAATTTTTGTCTTAACATCTAAAACTCAGAGAAGGAGCCTGGTTCTGAGTGTATTAGATACCTGGGATAGTACATTGGCTTCATCTTATTGGATGTAGGCCCTTTTCTAGTGCATTGTTCTTACCAAAGGGTATTTGTGACCTTAGCGTATGTAAAGCTTTGTTTATGCATATGTATCAGGAGGATCACAGCAGGCTGTAGAGAAGAGGTAATTAGATGAAATGACTGATTACTTTCTAGTTATGTTAGAAGTCACCCATATAAATTGTTGACTGTACTATTTATGCCTTCTAGGAGATGTACCAGTTCTGATATCAGAAGATACTGTTATTTCTCAGCCAGCAAAAATACTAAGCTTCTTAAGAAAGCAGGTGGGTGTCTTTCAAAGGATTTGTTTTCTCTGCCTTGTAGTGACTCTGCATGTCCCTTGTATGCATTGATACAGGCTTATGAAAACCTGTAACTCAGTTCAGAGCCAGTGCTTTCCTGTTTTTCATACCTGCATGAGAATTGCAAAATGGTGCATTACGGATTACAGATTGATGTTTCAAAGTTTGTTCGTTATATGAAGGATTTAAAAATAGGCACAACAAATTTGTTTATTGAAAAGGACAACAAACTGGCCTTAACGGAGCAGTTTCTCAGCACCATGCTCTTAATTATAACACTTTTAATGTCATTATGGCTTCGCAGTCCTGGGAAGCGTGATTTTAATGGCTTAAATGGGTAATGGTCTCCCAGTACTGTTTTGTGTTTTAAGAATAATACATGCAGCGGTGTGTTTAATCCACATGGTTTTTCTTTAGCTTGTAGCTTAAAAATAACTGTGAGCATTTCTCAATACACATCATGTTACTGCATAGCCAACTCTTGCTTGCCTTTTGCAGATCTCTGAATATTTTATTCACAAAGAATATGCAATTCTTTTCACAAAGTATGCAGAGGTGTCTAATGAAGCCTAGCATAATTTTCTTATTTCTAAGATGGTCCTCCAGTCCACTACTCTACTTTTACCATAGAAATTCAGTTTCTGTCTAGTTAAGAAGATTATTTGATGAGTGCAGTGCTAATGAAACTTTAAAACTTCATGGGGAGAAAAACAGAATCTTAAAGCTGTGTGTTTGAAATTTTAGACAGTTGTTTTAGATCTCAAAAGTATCATAGCCATCTGAACGCCAAAGATTCTGTGATGTTGGGGGAAAAAAAGCTGCCTTTGGGTTAAAATGAAGCAATAATGTGCTTTTCCAGATTTCTGGAGGTCAGCACTGCCCCTTTGTGTATTAATGCAGTGAATCTGCTCTCCCCACAAAACTTACAAACTCTTTTAATGTACCTTAAGAGGATCCAGTGTCAGATTTAAAAGCTCAGACAGCTGTAGCTGGATTAATTTAGCTATGCATTTGACCTCTTCTATTGTAAGCATCCGATTTCCAAACCTTCAGAATGGTAATTAAAAGCAAAAGGTGGGAATGCTTGTGCTTATACAAGCTCAGTGCAAATTGTTTTGTCAAAAATAGATATGAGGACTTCCCAGAGGCTTGCTGCATCCTTAAATCCTGAAAAGTTGCCTCTCTATCACTGGACAGTTGCTTGGAAAGCCATGGAAGAAGTCACAGCAGCTTATTCTAGGCATAAGAGCCCCCAAACGCTAAGAATGGGAAATGGGAAGTGAGATGCAAGGTTGTTTGACATAGCTTTCCCAAGAAGAAAATAAATTATAGTGAGCTTTCTGTCCTGAAAAATATTACATTTACTGATTTGATAGTCATTAAGTTCGAAGCAACTTTGAGTTGATTTGATCATCTCTTTGGAAAGTTCTGTGTAACACTATTTATAATACAATAGTTTTCTTTTAATTTGTAGAAATACAATGCAGATTATGAATTGTCTGCAAAACAAGGAGCTGATACACTGGCTTATATTGCACTTCTTGAAGAGAAGCTATGTCCTGCATTGGTAAGCATTGAGAAATACTTTATAATGGTCGGAAGTTTTAGAAGTGAGCACTGTAAGAGGCATCCAACATGAGAGATTAAATTAAAGTCTCTCGGCCACAGTTCTGTCTGGAGAGCATTTGCTTTGTTAGTCCCATTTTGGAAATACTGCCTAGCAACTTCTGAAAAGGAAAGAAATGTGTGTTTGTGGCATGTAAAGTAGTAGTAATGAATTTGTGAAATGCATTTTATAAAGGTGCCTGTTAATGTTTTATTCTTTTCTATGCTTTTTGGGAAACAATATCCTGAAAACAGCTTACTGTGGCTGCTTTTCTGTTTCATTCTTTTGAAAAAGCTTTGAGTGAGATGTGTTATGTCTGATGTGGGCTGCACAACCATGAAAGCCTTTTGAATGATCAGTTAGAACTTTTGAGAAATTAAAAGTACCATAAGTGGCTTCATTTTTCAGTTCTAAAGAGCACATGGCTACACGCCTGTACCAATTTAGTGTACGTAAATTAGAGCTATAAAAATCCCCAGACATTGTACCGCTTGAATGACTTAGGCTTCAGTTTGTACAACAAAATACTCTGACCAGCTGGTACCACAGGCTGACCACTTCAGCTGACCCACAGTGTTTCAAATTCATGATTTTATAATATCTTTTGTTTAAACTTTATATAAAATTTCAGGAAAAAAATGTAGCAGCCTGATGCTGCACATCTCCCAAGTTTTTTGTAATGTGTTTTCTATGTACAGTGCATATGTGTATGAGTGTGCGTATATATGCATAAACAGGCGTGCGTAAGTAGTTTTATGTATTCATAGACTCAAATAGAGCCTGATTTCCTTAAGTTTCAATAATTTCTGGTGTTTCTGCTTCTCTGATAGATCTCAGATATTAAACTTTTAAGAAGATGTCTACTATTTTTACTAAAATTCCAGTAATATTTTTATTTGTATTGCTACAGCTGCACACTTTCTGGGTTGAGGCTGAAAACTACTGCAGTGTGACAAAGCCATGGTTTGCTTCAAGGATTGCCTTCCCACTGAGGTTGTATCTGCCTGGAAAGATGTCCAGAGAAGCACTGAACAGGATATTACTGACCAAGGGTGGGCCTCCACTCTACAGTCTCACTGAGGTGGAAGCACAGGTGTGTGTAAAGACTGCGTAAGTTGATACTGTGAAGAACAGGAGCTGAAACAGTCTAGCAAATTGTCAAATAATAAGCAGTGCTGTGCATACTAACCTTGCTACTCCTAGGGCTCTTAGACAGTCTTGTATCTCATCAGATATACAGGGATGCCAAGGAGTGCCTAAATCTCCTGTCGAAGAGGTTGGGAACATCTCAGTTTTTCTTTGGAGATACGTGAGTGTGACTTTTAGTTGTTGTTGGGGTTTTTTTCTTTTTTCTTTTTTCTTTTTTTTTTTATTGACTAATAAAACAGGTACCACATGACACTGTAAACACTGCATTTTTTTTTTTTCTTAAATTTGCCAGTGTTTAAAGTGCTGCATGGTAGTTTAATCTCACATCCTGCTTTTCAGATTAATCTAAATGAGCAATCAGGGCACAAAATCTTTGGACTAAGGCAACGTGGTGCCTTCCTTATCTTGAGTTTTTGTGCAGAGACAGATGCTTCCTAAAGCTGCTAAGAAAATCTGAGGAACCTAATTAGTGTGGCTAATATGATGGCTGATATGCACTGCTTTTCTAGCCAGTGCATATCACATCCTAGGCTTGTATGTATAAAAAGTGCTTTAAGCCAGTAGGCAGTGTTACAGCTGCCTACATGTTGGGGAATAGTGTAGGTCTGTGAACACCCCTCCTAAGGTGATATTTGCAGAGAGCAGGAAGCAGATACTGCCCACAGAATAGCACCAGAGTGTCCTAAGAAGGATGACTTGTTCCTTAGCTACTAAAGTCAGACCACTATAAGAGAGAATCCTGGTTCGCTGACAGCATGTCTCTAGTTCAGTGGTGCTAAAATCAGTAGTCTGTAGAAAGCATTTACCAGACTGGAGTGCCACAAGAGCTGGCTATGTTCTGTCCTGAATTAGTTTAACATACACAGAAAATGATGCATTGTAGAGGTCGTGATGCCTTACCTCAGACACTTTGGGGTTTTTTTTGTTTGTTGCTCTTTTCAGGCCTACCACCTTGGATGCCTTTGTGTTTGGTTTCCTTGCACCCATTTATAAAGTGTGCTTCCCTAGAGTACAGTTACAAGAACATTTGAAACAGCTTCCCAATCTGTGTCGATTCTGTGATGATATTTTAATTTGCTACTTCAGGTTAACTGTTGCAGGTACGATGTGTTTCTTTTCTTCTTTGTTATCTTGCATAGTCTCCTTTGGTTTAGGACTCCAGGATTCCATTTGTGAACTGAGGCAGAATTAGATTTTGTGTAGTTCATGCTGTTGCTTCTTGGGTAAAATCAGGTAAAGAAGCTTCTGAAGTTGTGCAGAAGGGATTGTAAATTTAAAGCAAGCGTTAATAATCAGTTTAGACTCTCTGAAGCGTTGGCAAAATACACCTGCGTCTGTGCTGTGGCTCACGCTTAGTACGTCTGTTATTCCCACATGGAATGGCTCTTCCACTTAAATTGTTCGTAGGATAAAAGTACTGCATGAAATTTCTCTTCAGTGTGGGTTTATTTTTTATAGATTTAAAAGCTTTTGTAAATTCCTTTTCACTTTTCATCTTTCTACCTTCACTCTCCAGGCCATTCTCCAGCTGGACAGAATACAGCAGATGCTAATCTGCAGAAACTCACACAGCTTGTAAATAAGGAATCCAACTTGATTGAAAAGGTCACTTTTGCTTCAGTTACTAATTTTCCTGCTTTGTTGTGGTTAGTTGTTCAGATATTCATGCATGGCAACTGCAACTGTACAATGGACATTTTAATTGCTTCTTTTCTAATGAGTTACTTTATATAGAGCGGCAGGAAGAATACTATGTAATTTGAAAGGAGTAATGAATGAATCCTCTTTACTTAAATATTATTACAATCAAAAGAATATTGTCTTGCAAGTGTTCACACTGAAAAAAGGAGGATGTCTTTCCACAAGGATATATTCCAGCAAAGGAGGAGGCAAATGGGTTGATCAAAACTCTGAAGCAGTCTTGCAAGTTAAGATTGATCACAAGCTCTTCTTGCTCCCTGCTGAACACTACAGTCACTAACTCAGAGTCACTCTTCCGCTTGTTCCACACCTAGATTTTGCTTCTTTATATTCTTTGTTTCTAAGGCTGTCACTCAGCACCTGTCAAAAGCTATACAACTTACATGAAGAATACTTTTGAGCAGTTAGTCTTCTGATGAAGATAGAACACTTGAACTAGAGAAATAGAAGGTATTTCCTTCTGAAAAGTTCAGTGTATGAAGTGGATCATTAACTGTGAGCAGCTTCTGTAGCAATAGGTATTGATTGTATTGCTTCTTTGTAGTATTGAAGTGCAGCTCTGAGTTTTAGAGTGGGTTACACAGACATTCATCAGGCATGATTTACGTAAAGCTGATCCAACCTCAAGGAAGTGGAATGGACTAGACAACCTCTTGAGATTTCCTGTGTGTACTCTGCTGTGACTGTGTTTATTCTGCAGCAACCAAACTCTTTGATACCACGTTATGCACAGGAAATTAGATTGATTCCCTGTGAAAGTGTAAAATGTTTATATTAAAAGATTAATTTTAACCTGTCTTTGAAAAGGTCTTTAACCACAACTTCTTTAATAAATACTTTTTAAAATATGTAATTGATCTAAATTCATGCAGCACCTCTAGAACATTTCTGGTTTGAAAAAGATTTGTTCTTGCAAGGTGTTTAATGTGGAAAAGCATCCACTGATATTAGCAGTTTTGCTTTTGATCTGCTTTCTAGCATCGTTTGGCTATTTTGCAAATTTGAAACTTTGATCTCTTAGAAGCAACATTACTTTCTTCAGTACTCTCGGTGAAATTGAGCCAGAAGCACACCTGTTTGCCCTGGGTGTGATACAACAGATACAATGAGTACCAGCTCTAACACAGGCACATACTTGGGAGTGGAAAGGAACCAATCCATTACATTGACTGGGCCTGAAATACCAGCCCTGAACCAGCATTAATGATGGCACACCTGACAAATGGACTAATTGTATAGTCTGTATTCTACTGTTTGCCAGATTTGGCTCTCATTATTTCTCTGCAGATGGATGACAACCTTCGTAAGAGTCCTCAGCATCCCCCCCGAAAGCTGACAACGCTCAAGCTTGCTGCAGGTGGAGAAGAAATAAGTCCGCTGAATCGTTTGTCGCCTTGACAGCTTTTGTTGTCCATACACATGTGTTTGCCTTCGACTCTTAGGAGCACCACGGTGTATTTTTTCACATGAATGTTGTTTTGCAAGAAAAGACTCTGCTAATGGGTATAAGTAGGGATGAAATACAGCTTTACAATCTCTTATCTACCAGTACTTTTAAGAAATTCCATAGTTCAGGCTGATCACACGCTAAGCTAAGGCAAAGATTAACACAAGGCTTACTCCTGCAGACGTTCAAGTGATTTTGTACTGCATATTTTTGTATTTAGCCTAGCAGAAATGTTGACCGACAGTTAAAATCCCACTTACAGAATGTTCAAACTTATTTTGTAGCTTCTAATGTTACCGTAATCATGTTACAAGATGTGAGTGGGTATACTCTGAAAATTATGAAGTATAATTGCAAAATCTATGAAAGGGCCATGGAAGCAAATGAGATGTTGCCCTTCATGGCAGTTGAGAAGTGAAAATCAATGAGAAGTTAAACATTTGTTATTGTGCTTTCACAAAGACTTTTGAGCCTTGCATTTTAAGGTCATTTGTATTTTTGAAAGTTTGTCAGGTTGTACTTTCAAGGGGATAGCTGAAAAGCATTATTGACGTTTCACAGGTACCTGGTGTTAGTCCTGTGTGATACAGGCAGAACCTGCACACAGGGCAATACCACATGCTGCAATACCAGTAAGTCAAAACAGAGGACTGACTGGTAATAGGAGGGAGAAGCTTCACAAGAGACTTGACTAGCAAACATTCAACTCTGTGTTGAAAGTTATTGGTTAAGGCTTTATGAGAAAGCTGATGCAGCCTTTTCAGCTTGTCTTAGATGCCTTCAATTACTTTTGTCTTATTTTTTTATAACCACTACAATTCTTTCAAAACCTGAAAAGCATCTGAAGTTTAATTGTTTAACAGTCTGTTTTAGAGTTCTTTTATCTCTGCAAATATATTACATTGCAATGCATATTTCTTCTGGTTTATTAAGGGACTTACATCTCATTGCATTTCATCCTAGCAGTGTTTTCTCTTGGCAGTTTTAGAGACCCAAGCAATTGTGTTACAATAGAGATGCTGCAATTTTCTGTTGGCGGCGTACGGCAGATACTTTGCAAGTGGTTGTAAAGAGAATTAGTCGAAGAGATTGGCCAAAGTCCCTCCCAACACCTGTGAGTTTGTGGGCACTTTGGATACAGAATTCCAGTAGCTGTATGTATGGAATGACTGTTTTGGTTTTTTTGCTTTTTCTGGCCAAACCAAAATAGTCTTTCGAACTCCTTGCAGCTGCTAGTCATGTTTGAGGGATGTAGAAACTGTTTCCTATTTATAAAGACAAGACTGTAGATTGTATACAAACTGTCAGATTTCATTTGAAAGGAATGTAATACCTTTAACATTTCTTAATTGAAATGTTGAGTTTCTAATGAGCACTTTAAAATACTGTTTAAGCTTCATGCTTTTACTAGAATATTTGTTTCAGTGATTTGAAATTAATCTAGCTCATGCTCATGGTAGTTGTTTAAAATGACAGTGCACTGCATATAAAATTAAGTCAGATGTTTAACATTTTTACTGCCTATGTCTTGATAAGGTTTAAATGAGATCAAATCTGAGGTCTTCATTTTTTAGACATGGCTATGGAGAAGATGCCTTAGTTTGTTGCGTTTGTGAATATGTACACTCAGTCTTTAAAATCTCTTTGTAAAAAAAGTCATTGTTCTAGGATTAAAATTTTTTATTTCTAGTGGAGTTTTGGTTGTGTTTTGCCTGTGGAAATCATGTCAGTTTTAAAGAACATTCTTCTTTTCCTTGTGAAAAAGTTTATTTTGTCTGGGGGGGGGAATAACAACAAAACCCCCAAAAAATCCAACCAACCAACCAACCAACCTATGGACTGCTAAAACCAAGAAATTGGAATGATTTATTGTATCCATGATGTCAGATTTTAAACTTCAATCACAGCTCTTGAGTACTAAACCTTTCAACATAGCTGCTTTTGGGAAGAGAGAAAAGGGAAGGGCAGACTTTTCTAGCCTTACTAAATGTGAGTGTTGAGCTGTGTCACAGCCAAATTTTGGCAAACCAGTGCCTCACTAACAATTCATTGGATGGCAGAGGATGGCAGGGCTACAGATCAGAACAAATATTGCCTGCCGCAGTGCACACCATCCCAGACATCTAGTGAGGGTACACAGCCATTCATCTTCTTACTCTTTTTTGTTCTGGTTTTGATCAAAGGTGAATTCAAATCCAAACTCCTTTATGGGGAGAGTGTAATTTCTAGCCCAGTAACTCAGACTCGCCCATTAGTTTACTGATATATTTGGGTATCTGAGTTTTGCAGATGAACATTTAAGGTTGTCCTGGGTAAGCTCAGTGTGAATAACTAGCTGCTTCCAAAGCAGTTAAGACTCCTGTATATGGTGGAGAAAGATGGAATCTACGTGTGATCCATCTCCTTAAAGTAGATGCTTAACAAAGCAAAATGAATCCTGAAAATGTGTCTGTTGAGAGTAATAGAATCCTTAGCTACCTACCTCACTGCCTTAGCTGTGGAGTGGAAAATGCTGTTTGGCATTTCTCTGCTTCCTGACACTGCAGGTGGCTTGCAGATAAGGGGTCAGCCCTTCTGGCTGAGCAGCAGTGGTAGAGCTTTGAAACCATTGTATGCAAAATGTGCATCTGGTGCAGAGCAGCTGGCTGTGGTATATGCTACAGTTCTGCAGTCTCAAAATGCTGGGCATTTTTTGCACAAACCTACAACACACAAAGCACACCATGTACCTGCTGCTGGGTTTCTGTTTCCTTGTGACCAGTGGAGCTGGTGGGCCTCTTTCTCCATACCCTCCTCCTGAAAGGTGGGCTCTGGTAGCGTTACTACTTCTAGAGCAACTCATCCAGCCTGACATGTTTCTCATTGCTGAGGAGGGTGAACCACTTTGGCAGTACACAATTTTAACACCCTTGCTCCCACGCAATCTTGAAGTGAAAGCTGATTGTTCACATCTGTGGGTCTATTCTGTGTCTGTCAGGTGGTTGTAGAAATATGTATATTCCAGAAAAAAATTAGATGAAAAATATTAACTAATTGCTGCAGATATGACCCGGTTAACTCCCCCAAAATAGCTTAAAAAATGTCTTTTCCTTGCTCTGAATGTCTTGTGTCAGGCTTTTCTATGCACTTCCAATACTGGCAAAGTCACTTTCCCTGAAGTCACTTTTGCTAATGTAGCTCAGCACTTGTAGTGGAAGGCTAATAGGCTTAAAACATGTCCTGGCTTGCCCCACTCTTCTGCTGATAGGAAAACCAAGGCTTGGGCCATTATGTCCCCTCCCAAAGTGATAAACAGGTACCCACAGGTGTTTATGCACTTGATACTGTCTTGCCCAAATAAGGGTAAGCAGGGCCTGGTTTCACCTAATGTGGTCAGTTTTGGCAGGGTGCCATTCTGATTGGCAAATCTCTGTGGTCAAAGGAGCTATTACACTTGGGCAAATACTATAAATGGAGCTAAGTTGCAAGCAGTGGGTTCTGCTCTGCCTCGCTGCTGTGCTTGGACAATGTGCTCTGCTTTGCCTCAGTGCGTTCTGCTCTGCCTTGTGCTTTAGGTCAACTTAGCCTTGATAAACAAGCTTTGACAAACCGTAAACTTGAGACATTGCAGGTTTCCCAGCAGAAGGCATTAAGTGCCTCGCAACGCGGTGAGAAGTGCCACTGACATTGTACTCTGCACATCTGCAAGACCTCTTGCCTACAACTCTGCAAACCTCCATGCCAAGTCTGGAGTCCAAGAAGAATGAAGATCAGGTCAGAGATTGTCTGCCTCTTTCCCAGCACCCTATTAGAGCCTGAGAAGATCTAGAATCCTCTCAACAGCTATTAAGACACCTACATAACTCCCTTCAAGTGTTTGGGTGCTGTCTGGAAACTGTAGTTAGCCTCAGGAATCCAGAGATAATACTTTGTGAGTAAATAAGCCTGTCTATAACTGAACTTTATTGTGCCTTCTGCCTTAGCAGAAAGGAGACTTTCGGGTCTCCCTCGAGGGCAAGCGGTATATTGGCCATAAGACTCTCCTTCCAAAATAGTTTAATGTTTGCTATATTATTACTAGTTATTTCTTAAGTGTTCTAGATTCCCTGTTTTCCTATCTGTGTAACACTTTCTGTGACCATGCAAAGAACCTATTATTAAAAATTATAGTCTGTGGAGAGATTCCTGAATATCAAAGTTTATAATAAACAATACAAAATTTTTAATAGATCCCACCCATACCATTACACACTCCATTATGTAATTGACCCAGTTGTGTTTGATTCCTAGTTAAAATAGTGTCCAGACTCATATAAATAGGTTTTCTTTCTTGCTTGATATTCTTGTCATTGCAGTACAGACCTGTGGTGAGTTGACCCTAGCTGGATAGCAGGTGCCCATCAAGCTGCTCTATCATTACCTCTTCTAAGCTGGTCAGGGAAGAGAGAATGTACAGGTTGTGGACTGAGGAAAGGGAGAGATCACTCAGCAATTACTGTCACAGGCAAACCAGACTCAGATTGGGGAAATCAGTTTAGTTTATTATCAATCAAGTTAGAGCAGGATAATGAGCAGTAAAGCCAAATATCAAAACACACATACCTTCCGCCCCACCCTTCCCTTCTTCCCAGGCTTAGCTTTACTCACAATTGCTCTATGTTCTATACCAGCAACAACGCAGTGGGATGGAGAATGGGGGCTGCAGTCCATTTCATGTTTTCTCATCTTTCCTTGGATGAAGGACTCCTCACGCTGTTCCCTGCTCCAGTATGGCACCCTATCCATGGGAGACAGTCTTCCATTAACTTCTCCAGTGTGAATTCTTCCCATAGGCAAGCAGTTCATGAGCTGCTCCAGCATGGGTGCTTTCCATGAGGTGTAGTCCTTCAGGGATGGACTTCTCAAACATGGGTCCTGCACAGTATCACAAGTCCTGCCAGCTGTGAGCTTCCCGCGGGTCACAGCCTCTTTTGGGAATCCTCCGATGTGGCTTGGGATCCTTCATGGGCTGCAGGCTGATATCAGTTCCACTATTAATTTCCATGGGCTGCAGGGGGACAGCCTGTCTCACCATAGTCTTCATCACAGGCTGCAAGGGAATTTCTACTCTAGCGCCTGGAGCTACCTTCTTCACTGACTTTGGTGAATTGCTGTTTCCCTCACATATTCTCACCCCTTTCTCCTAACTGCTCTTTTACAGGTTTTTTTTCCCTTTCTTGAATGGGTTGTCACACAGGTGCTGTCATCATTACTGATGGGCTTAGCTTTGGCCAACAGGGAGCCCATCTTGGAGGTGGCTGGTGTTGTCTCATAGCACTACCCCAGAGCTTTCCACTCAGCATCTGGCCACTGTCTTCTTTCAACCCTAACAGTATTAGTGGAAAAGAGACTCTGCTCCCCCTAGTTGGCGCAGGCATTTTAACTACCATGGATGATGCTCTCTGACTCAATGCTGTTGGGAGCTCCCAGGTGTGTGCCTGTTGAACAGCAGCTTTAAGCAGCTTTGGGTCATTAAACATTTAGTCCCTGAAGTAGGTTGTGCTGGTTTGAGGCTAATTGGAATATTTTAATAGGAAAAATTACACTGTAGGCTGTGAAAGGAAAACATGGTGGTGTCTACTTCACTCATAACATAGGTAACACAGAGTCTCTGGGGGCACAGCGTCTTGGGCGGTCTATCTTCTGGCTTCTCTCTGCCGATTAATCTCACTAACTACTTTTCTTGTAACCCCTCTGGCCGACCTCCAAGCTCACCTTGTGCATAAGACAAACCTTGGAGTAAGGTATAGGGGTGGGAAGTGAAAGGAAAACATGGCAATGTCTACTTCACTCATAACATAGGTAACACAGAGTCTCTGGGGGCACAGCGTCTTGGGCGGTCTATCTTCTGGCTTCTCTCTGCTGATTAATCTCACTAACTACTTCTCCTCTAAC
>VWZE01008279.1:132409-143518 GCA_013396675.1 Eubucco bourcierii
AAAGGAAGAAACACAGGAGGGGGGTTTCCCCTTTTTTTTTTTTTTTTTTTTTTTTTTTTTTTTCTGTTTGGTTTGTGTTTTGTTTAGTTTTGTTGTTGCTGTTGTAAAAACTGCTTATCTGGAACAGTAGTTTTGTGAAAGAGAACTTGTTGTCAAGGGTCTGTGATATATTCTACCAGTTCAAAAGTCACCACTTGAGTGTTACCACTTGAATCAGTGTCCCAATGGAAGAAGGGTATATCAGCGACTTAACTGATATGCTGTGGTGCATCAAACGCAACATTTGGAAAAGGGAAGTTATTCAAATGCTGATGCCCTGTAGCTTCAGACACCATTCCTGTCTGAAGGTATCCAGAGAGAGGATCTTTGCTGAGTTGGTTTTGTTTTGTGGGGTTTTTGTTTTGTTGTTTTTTTTTTTTTTTAAATACCATGATCCTCAAGTCAGGAACTGAGCCACACAGCACCCACTGTTCTGACTTGGAGGCTTAGCTCAGCCCTCTGTTATTGTTTATTCTGATCTTCTGAAGTACTCGATATCCTAAGACTTTAACCCAGTGAATAAAGTGAGGGAAAATATTTTGCCTTCAAGTGTTCCCATAAAACTGTGACATTAAGTAACTAAATACCTAGTCTCATGTATCCAGCATGTTTATATAGTAAGCTGTAGAAGGAGTCTCCTTCTCTTCTCTCTGATAGTATTTCCAGAGGATCAAACACTCTGCACATAGCGGAAGCTGATGTACTCTTTTCCAGGGGGATATGAAGCATAACCTTAGGCCATAGATACACTACCTGCATAAGGAACTTCACCCCATCGGGTAGAGTTAAAACCTATCCCAGACTCCTGGATAATAGGTTTGTACCTGGCCTCTTTCCACTCTTTCCTTAATTCCCCTGAGAAGTATTTTTTTTCCTTCCCCACCCCCCTAATTCTTTTGAGATTTCTAAGTATTTTCATGTTAAGGTGAAATCTTCTTAAATTACTCATGCTACCTGCACTCCCCCAACTCTTTGGATGTCTCATTTTTAAACAGAAAATCAATGGTTTCAGCAAACAAAATCATCTTGCCTTCTGGGAAGAAAAAAAATATATATATACACATATATAAACCTGTTTATTGTTATTCCTTCTTAACATTAAAAAAAAAAAAAAAAAAAAGCCCAAATCCAGAAAAATTCCACGTCTACACCTGTCAAGCACATAAACAGACCAAAACCACAACACCAAACAGTCAGTTGTTGAAAAAAACTGCTTTCAAAATTTCCTTAGTGCCTTAAGACATTAACTGATATAAAAAAAAATTCCACCTAACCTGGGCACAATAAATTATGCCACCAGTAAAAGGAAATATTTTTTTTTCAAGTCAAACATAATGAGCTAGGGCAAGTGCACTCATTTCTGCTTAATAAGGATACCAGATTGTTTTGGAGCTATACTGGTTTTGTCTTAAATCCTATCAGTGCAAACAGATGGAAACCAATTAGCAGTTTATTAGTGTGTTAAGGTGCTAGTAATTTTTTTTTTTTTTAATATAATGAATCAATGTTTCTGCATTAGCCTTCGGTCACTGATTAAGCAACACACTTAAAAATAGACTTAACTCCAATTATATGAACAATCCTCTGAAGTTAAGTATGTGTTCAACCATGTAAATTATAAAATACATGTCGTGTTCAGCCTAAGAACTGTAAAACCAAAGGCACTCTTGATGCAAGGAAAATTTTGAGCTGATGTGCCTCCTACTGCTGCAGTTTTTCAAAAGGTACAGATACTTCCATTTCTGTTCCTGTCTCCATTCCCAGCCTTGTGAAGAGTGCAGTGAAGAAAATGTCTACCAAGTCCTAGAAGAGAGTGTTAGGTAGCAGTGAAATCCACAAAACGCAACCTTGGGAGAAGAGATGTGACCAGGCTTCACACCTGCTTGTAGCCCCTTGCACTATCATTGTGGCTGTGTCATACGTGTTTCAGACCAAGAGAAGCAAGCAGTGCCCTAAGCCTGTAGCATAGCAAAGCATGAAAAGAGGACCTTACAAAGAGCTTGGTCTGAACCTGAAGATAAGCAGGGTATACTTCTCACGTAGGTTCCAGTCCTCTAGCCCACAAAGACAACAAGCACAACTAAGCAGTGACTGTAGAGCAGTCATGACTCTGGTCAATGCTGGGCTGAGCCAGCTGCTTTCAAGCTGACCCCGCAGAGATCAACACCAGCAATGGCAGAGTCTGCAGATGCCAGTCCTGACAGAATCAGCATGATGGCCCGCAGGGTTCCTACACTACCGCACTAGCAGCCTGTGAATCCCCATCCCCCCTAAAAAGGAGGGATTCAGACAGTGATTCAGACAGAAAAACAACAGTACCACNTTTTATCTTCTCCCTGAACTGATTCATTCTGGCAAGTTTCATCCTGTCAATAGTAGGTATGCCAAGATAGGTAACATTTACTGTATCAGAAAGTTTTAATACCTGCTTTTATAACACTGCCATTTCTTGGGGCTGTCCTTTATTGTAGCAATCACTGACCTACTAAATGTTAACAGATTAATGAAGTACAGTGAACTCACTGCCTTAAAAGCTTGGAGCTTGAGAGAAATCCTGATGTGAGCGGAATAATAACATTTTTGACCAAATAACTAATTTTAAACATACATTTCTTAGGTCTGTGCAAAGTAGTACCCAGTAGAGGGGAAAAAAAGGTATGACTCCTATCTAGCACTGTCTCTTTGCCATGTCCCTGTTGCATCTTTTCCATCACTTTGATATTTTTAGGATAGGAGTATTCGACTGCACTACTGTACCCACTGGAGAATTCTTTACTTGGCTGGTGTTTCTACCAAGCGGTAAAAATGGGATGACTAAGATCAAAAGTGATTTTTCTCTGTTACTGCTGAAGGCACTCTTTATTGTCTCAGTCATCTTCATAAGAAGGTGGAAAGTTTCCTTGTCCTCTTAAATCTGTCCGTAGCTTTTTACTTACTTAACCAGCAAAAGCTGATATAGAAGACCACTGAGTTCATCATGTGTTAGGCTTTTGCTGGGCTGTGAAGCCCTTGAAGGCTCTCCAGCACAATGCTGCTCTCCATGGGGACAAAGTAGTTGAAGTAGCCGCTCAGACACTCCTAGTCCAGCCCTTCACTCAAACTTGTAACACTTCTATGCCTCTTCCACCACGACTCTCAATCCTGCTGGAAGAAGAAGAGTACAGTTAATACACTCACAGCCTCCCATCAGTTGCATTAGCAATCTGTTACTAAAGCATAGTTAGATGAGTTTTGTGGTTGTAGCATGGTGCATTCTGACATCATCCTCCACAGAAATGTCCTTCCAGCCCCAATGTGGCGGTGGCAGGTGTCAGATAGGGGAAGCTCTCCACACAGATACTGAAAGCTTGTGCCACGAAGAAGCAGTGGAGTCACAGAATCAAGAACACCTCCTCTTTGAGGAAGAGACCTCAAACGTCATCCAGTCCAACCCAGGGCACCAGGCCCACACACCACTTAAACACCCCCCAGGGATAGTGACTTCACCACTGCCATGAGCAGACCATTCCAACGTCTCATGAGTCTTTCAGCGAAGAAACACTTCCTAATATCCAGCCTGAGCCTCCCCTGGCACAGCTTGTAACCACTTCCTCTAGTCCTGTCACTTGGCACCAAGGAGAAGAGGCTGTCCCTCTTCTTGCTCCTATCTCCCTTCAGGTCGTTGTAGAGCAAGAGGGTCTCCCTTCAGCCTCCTCCTCTCCGCTTCTCCAACTCCCTCAGATGTTCCTTGTAGGAGATGTGTTCCAGGCCCTTCACCACCCTCACTGTCCTTCTCTGAACAATCTCCAGCACCTCAGTGTCCTTCTTTTAGTGAGGGGCCTAAATGAGAACACAATACTCCAGGTGCTGAAGCACAGGGGGATGATCACCTCCCTCTTCCTGCTGGCCTCACTGTTTCTAAGGATGCCACTGGCTTTCTTGGCTGTCTGGGCACACTGCTGGCTCGTATTCAGTCAACTATTAACCAATACCTCCACGTCCCTCTCCAAGTTGCACATGTCCCCAAGTCTGTAGCTTACCATGGGGTTGTTGTGACCCAGGTGCAGGACCTGGCACTTGGTCATGATGAACTTTATATAATTATTATTCACCACTAGTTTTGGGCCTTGCCATGCAGCCAGTTTTTTTATCCAGTGTAGAGTACCCTTACATAACCTTGTGCCATGGGTTTCTGAAGGAGAATGATGTGTGAGACAGTGTTGAAAACTTTACTAAAGTCCAGGTGGACAATGTCCACAGCCTTTCCTTCATCCACTAGGTAGGTCAGTTTGTTGTATAAGGAGATCTGGTTACTGAGGCAGGACCTGCCTTTCATAAACCCATGCTGACTGGGCCTGATCACCTGTTTGTCCTGTCTGTACTGTGTGATGGCACTCACGATGACCTGCTCAATAACCTTCCTGGCACTGAGGTCAGACTGGCAGGCCTGTGGTGCCCTGAATCATCCTTCTGGTCCTTCTTGTAGATAGGCACCATGTTTGCTAGGCTCCAATCAACTGGGACGTCCCTGGTCAGCCAGGGCAGTTGACAAATAATGGCAAGTGGCTTGGTGAGCACATCTGCCTTGGATGGATCCCATCTGGTCCCACAGACTTCTGCACATGTAAGTGGCACAATAGGTTGCTGATCATTTCCTACTGGATGGTGGGGAATGCTTTCTGCTCCCCATCTCTGTTTTCCAGTTCCAGAGACTGAACCCTCCTGGAGCAGCTGATGTCACTGACAAATCCTGAGGCAAAACATCCATTCAACAGCTCAGCCTTATCCTAGTCTTTGGTCACCGAGTTCCCTCCTACGTCCAGTAGTGGGTGGACATTCTCCCTATTTTAACTGTTAATGTATTTATAAAAGCACTTTTTGTTGTCTTTAATGACACAGGCCTGGCTGAATTCTAGCTGAGCTTGGGCCTTTTTAATTTTCTTCCTACATGTCCTTGCAAGAGACTTGTATACTTCCTGAGTCACCTAACCCGTCTTCCACAGCTAGTAGCCTTTCCTTTTTTTCCTGTATTCTACCTAAAGCTCTCTATTTAGCCAGGCTGGTCTTCTGCCCTGCCAGCTCATTTTGCAATGCATGGAAACAGCTTGTTTCTGTGCCTTGAAGATTTCTCTCTTGAGAAATGTCCAGCTTTCCTGGACTCTTTCGTCCTTCAGGACTACCTCCCAAGGGATTGATGTGATATTAATAATCTGTTACAAATAGTGATTAATTTTTGTATGGTTATTTTTATTATGAATGTTAAAAAATTTGGGGAAAATCCCTGAGATTCTTTGGGTTTTCAGTCAACAGGAAATAGTTGCACAAAGGATATTTATTAACACAGAATTAAACAGTTTAAACAATCAGAACTTGGAAAAATTTGAATGTGAAAACAGGAAAAATTCTAACTGTGCTGCAGAGGCTTAGTATCAACTCTAGCAGATGTACTCACGATGTCTTGGTTTCTGAGTAAGTTTCCCATAAAAGGATGCTTCCAAAACTCATGATAACGATCCCGAGGTAAAATACAAAATATTCCAGGGAAGAGAAGAGCTGAGTTGCTGCTGAGCCGCCAGTGTAAGCTGCAAACAATGGCCACAACCATTCCCAGTTAATAAACTGCTAAGGGTACTGCTCCCTGCAGAGGTCAAAGTGATCTATGTAGGAAAGGTAGCCAGGAAAGACTTCTAAATCACCCCCCATTAATTAGACCATTTTGAAAATTAAACTGGCCAATAGGCACTAGCATCATTGTTCTGCCCAATGAATTCAAAGCTTTGTATCACAGTATCACAGTATCNTGCCATCAGCTGGTCTCCTAAACTAGTCAAAGTCTGCACTCCGTAAGTCCAAAAATGTAGTTCTATTGACTCCCTTCCTAACTTCACTAAGAATTGAAGTCTCCACCATCTCGTGGCCACTTTGTCCATCCCTGACATCTCCTACCAGTTCTCTGTTTACAAGCAGCAGATCTAGCAGAGAGCCATCCCTCAATGGCTCGTTCACCAGCTGCATCAGGAAGCTATCTTCCATAAACTCCAATAACCTGATATAGCAGTGCAGTGGTCATGCTGTCCTACGGGTGTTTCAGGCTTGCCTTCAACAAGTGGACCCTCTGGTGGTGCCACTGTGTCAGGCAGAGATGCAGTTTCAGCACTTTGCACCAATGTTTGCTCTCCACATAAAACGCTCTGTTTCAGTGAAAACACATCTCATCTCAGTTAGTTGTTGGAAGCATAAAATAATGGAAAAAAAAAACCAAAACACATGATGACCTGCACCGTTGCCTGTGTTGTTAAGAGAACTTGAGACTTTTCTTTCTCCTCACTAAAGAAAATTTGTCACAGGTATCTTATACATGTTTTTTTTCCCAGGCAGTTGGTTTTCTTACACAAGCTCAAATCAACTGATTCTTTGATAATTAAGTAATAAAATTAAATAATTAAGATGCTTAATAAATCTAGAGTTAGTAAGAAGCTTTGTCATCTGGGAGTCCTGCAACACAGCAGTTTACCCTATGGCTGTATAAAGGTTTAACACAGAAGTGAGGGAAAGTGACACAAGCGAACTCTGGGTTGAGATAAAGACATGAGATAAAGAGCTTTCATGAGAAAAATGAGATAACAATGCACAATCACCTTAGCCTGTTTGCAGAAAAAGCACAGCAAAATGCAGAAAGCATCAGCAGAACCAGAGAGCTAACAAACCCCCACTCCTCCCTACCCTGCCATCATCCCAGTGGAAGAGGACAATGCCCCAAACCCAGCAACCAGAACAGGAAGTGTCTCATGATACAATTTGAACTTCAAGCCCCATAATACTTTGCTTCAGCCAGCACTTTCATTTCATTTCAAAGGTGGCATGACACAGCATGGTTTTGAATATCAGCAGCAGATTCAACTCAACCCATGACCAGCTGCCGCCATCTAATGATGATCTTTCCAGTGAGCAGTCAGAATATGTTCTTTGGAGGTCTACCTCCCTGTCTCAGAGATACTATAACTACATTCATTCCAGAAGATAGGACTTTCTCAGGAGTTGGTCTCAGACCCCAAAAGCTGCTCTTCAGCTGTGCTGGGAGCTAGGAAGCACCTCGAGGCTCAATGGTGTTTACTCAAAGTTTGAAGAACATCTTTAAACTCTCTCCAACATGAATACACAGCAAAATCAAAACTAAAATATCTCCTCTATGCAAGCCTCAAGGGCTCACTACACCATAAACCATACAAATCTCTCCCTTTGGTAGATAAGATGACATCATAAACAACACATACATGAACTCAAACCATTAATTTTATTTTTTGTCAATTCTATGTTTGTGTGTCAGAGCAGTAGGCAGCAGGCTCAGATGCAATGTTAAGTGTATCTCAGCTCCTTGGGGCAATGAGATGGGATTTATGCAAACATTCATTTCACAGTTTATTGTTAATTGTTTCCACACTTAAGTAATAAATATCCTCTTGAAGGAACTTGCACAGCCTCACTCGAACACCTATCTTACTCCCTGAATTGGGGATGTGCTCTTGGGCTTATCCTGTCATATCTTTAATCAACTGGCTGGGATAATAAGGCTGGTAATACTCTTTGACTCACTAAAGGCATCAGGGGGAAACTGCAGAGGCCAAGCCGGCCCAGCTGAAACCTAAATCATCTTAGCTGCCACCTCTCTTCACTCATCCCACACATGTTTTGGACAAGCATACAGGCATCTCAGTCAAGTGAGCCTTGCATCATCCATACAGCTCTGTGCAAACCGTACAGTAGTAATGTATCCAGTGACATGCCTGTAAGTGGGCATTGGGATCAACACCACTAATGTGTGGCCAAATCTTAACCATTAACACGCATTAAATCTACTAGATACAAGTCAACATACTATTTTGCTAACAGTATCCTGACTCGTTGGCAAAACTACCCTATGATGTTCTCAGACTAGCATGAGTTAAATATATACAAGTTACTTCAAAATAAGAACCTTAGAAAAGAAGGGTATTTGAGTCTGTATTGCTGTGGTACAATGTATATTCAGCAGTGCTGAATGCAAGCAGAAAGTTCCTTGTTGTGGGAGGCACAGCTTTACAGCATCTACTTGCCTTTCATATGAACAAAATGCAAGGAGGGAAAGCTCTGGCACAAGACATGAAACAAGGCACCCTGGTGTGTGTCAGGTCTCTGCTCTGAGCCCAGAAGCTATAGCACTGAACTTCAGATTTGAGAGAACTGCAACACAAGGACTGAGGAGATTTAGGGCACTGTCTGAAGAGGTAGAGCAAACAAAGGATGCAAAATGTCCCAAAGATAGAATCAGGGCATCCAGTTCAGGAGCTTCATTCTCTTTGCTGAACTGACAGCAAACTCAAAGGGAGAAGCCTGGCTTTAATGCAGGTGAATGTGCTTCCTGACGTGTCCATGTATTTCTAGAATGCCTGTTTCACATACAAATGTGTATTTCCCCAAGACCACACCACCACCACCTTGTGTCATGCTGCTTTACCTCTAGAGGATGGAAAGTCCTTGACCATGTCAGCGAGGCTCATGTCAGCTATCTCCTCCACGTCGATAGGTACGGTATGTCATTCACAGATGTCAGCTATTATGTGCGCACTTATGTGGATGGGAAGTTGGTGGCTATGCTGAGCTGCACCTGGAAGTGTGTCCTTATTCTGAATTAATTTTCTGCCTACATCCATTTTCTTTTTCTGGTTCTCCCTCAATGACTTAAATCCAATACTATTTCGGGATTTTAATGTCTTTTCTCCCCTTCCATCCACTCATTTCTTTTCATTCACCTGTTTCTTCTCTAAGCTTCCCAAACACCTTTGTTTCCCACACAGAGGTGGCAGCACAGGGATTGCTTGTCTGTTTGTTGTTTTTTTTTTTTTAAAGCTTTTTTTATTTTTCTTTCCCCCTTCTCTTCAGTATGTGTTTTCTTTCTTTTAGTTCCCCCTTCTGAATCACTTTTCTGTTTTGGTCTTTGCAGAACCATTATCCTCTGAATTGTCTTTGCTCTTGACTATTCAACACCCTCTGGGCTGACTCAGCCCAGGCTGTGTGGGAACTGATTGAGAGTGAATCAGCAGCTCAGTGCTCAGAAGGGAATTAACAATCTATTTACTCTCAGATGATTCCTACCTCTCCACCTCCATCTCCAGTGACCATTTTCCAAATACAACTATTTATAATCCTCAGATATATGAACAAGCAGAGTGCTAGAGAGGGGTTGGAAAACCTGCATTAAGGCAGTAGGTGGATGAAACCATTAAAAGTTTCAAGTGGCAATAGCTAAAATTAGTCCAAATGGAGAGTAGATTATTAGCTTGGAGGCTTAAGGGTCCTAAGCAGCAGGTGGTTTGTTTCCAGAAATCAAAATGTTCCAAACCCCAGCAAATATCTTCACATTCAAGTGTTATTTTTGTTCAATGCTAATTACAAAAATGGCTTTCCTCACAAAGCAGTAACGGCAACCAATAGATGTACAGAGTGGGAACTTCTATAGTGTACAGAAACTTCTTGTGATTATGTTTTGAAGAACAGTTTCTGAAAACTGAATTTCCAGCACAAATGACTTTTTCAGACATGTAGTTGGAGCAGCCAATGGATGAAAACCACAAAACACACAGAAACAATTTTTCAGCAAAGTCAGATTCCTTTACCTCTGTATCTGGGTTAATGGAACGCTTCCTAATTATTTGTTACACTTTCCTGTTCTTCCACTACACTAAGCGAATCAACATGGGAGAACATACCATCTATTGCTGACAAGGGGATAAAGCAGGAGTTAGTCTTTTAACAGCAAGGTCTTACAATGGCATAAGGAGCGTGTAAGAGATAGAGGATTGTTTCTGCAGAGGACAGACAACAACTTCTGAATGGCTATGCCCATAATGGCTGCAGTCTGAATTTTATAGATGCCTCTCCAGATGAAACTGTGAGCTCTTTCTCCTATTTGTAACGTGGCTGCAATGAGCATGCTCTGTTACCCTCCAAAATTACTGTTATTACTGTCTCAGAAGAAATTAGAAAAAACGCATCCTTGTCATTCCCTTGAGTTTTTAGGTTAGGGAACAGGGTGACCATCCATGAAAAAAAATCTTGAAAATTGAAGACTCTTTTGTTTCACTTTCTGTGCTTTGCCTTAGTTGAACATATGTCCATATGTCTGTGGCTGGCTTGTAATTACAATATTGCTGAATGAAACAATTTGAAGTGATATTTTACAACATAATAGCAAAGCTGAAACAGAAAGCATCTGGTTCAAGGAAGTATCCTTTAATTTGTCAGATGAATGGTTCAAACCAGATTTTAGGAGGAAATGCCTCAAAATACTCTCTTCTTGGCATTTGGTGAACATTTAGTTTTTAACCAATTCAGATGATACAAGCTTTGAATGATAGTTTCAGAAGCAGCTTGTAAATATACTGTCACAGGGCTACCATGGAAGGATGGAAAGAGACCAAGCCAGCATACATTGCTAATAACTCAAATACTTGAAATAAAAGTGTACCACAGGAGAATGACCTTCTAGGCTTCCACTTTGATAATTATTCCCATGCGATTAGAAAGCATCTCAAGAGACTGGTGAATACGGAAGGGAAATAACAACAATCAAACAAACAAGATGGTTCGAGCTTGTAACAACTTCTGTGGAGCCCACTAAGGCAGGTAACACACTGAATTCAATAAAAGTTTAGCAGAGAGTTGAAGGAATTACTGGTCCTTCAATTAGAAGTGAGGAAACAGAAATACTAGGGGGTTTTGTTTGTTTTGTTTGTTTGTTTGTTTGTTTGTTTGTAATCAGATAAATAATTTCCTAAAGGTCAAAACAATTTACATTTTGGAAGCTAAGGTTTTAGTTAACAACTGGGATTTACAGAGCAAATTCTGGAGGAAGAGCAATTAATCTGTTTATAACTACACTGACTCGTTAAGCAAATGTGTGGAGGGCAGGAAACAGAATGTATTCTAGTATAAAGAAAATAGGAGACTGCCTCTTCTTCATTACTCTACTTGAGGAACAATTCCATTACAAACATCATTACGAAGAAATTGTCTAGATCTTGCACAAATAGATTGTTAATGAAAATGTAACCT
>VWZE01008282.1:0-39603 GCA_013396675.1 Eubucco bourcierii
AGGTCCCTTCCAACCTTACCATTCTATGATTGCTCCTGCAGCATTTCAATTCCTCCTTGTACCCAAACTCTGTTCCATTCTGTACCCAAACTCTGTTCCATTCTGTACCCTGCAGTGTCATGTATTTAGCCTGTGGAACACCTGAGGAGCGTTGCAGCAGTGGTAATCAGCACACTACCTTCCAGCCCCTCTGCCTTGCATCTTCTCTTCTCTGAATGCTCTAAGTATATGTTTGCTTTGGCCTTTGGTTGCTTGTATTTCTTTGCTTTAACACTGAAGGCATTTTGGTCTTTGAGATGCTAACTAGAAATCACACCCTTCGGTTTGCAGCAGATTTCTGTGGATTTATAACAATTCATCAGAACCTAATAAGAAAACTTGCTCAAGTAGGTGCTCATTATACATCCATCTCAAACCCCAAAGAAACTCAATTTTTCATCTCTTTGGCAGTATTCCTCCAGTTTCTCCCCCACGGTATTTTTTGTTCCTGTTTAACAGAGAGGAACTAATTTCTGCCTTTCTTTCTTAAAGAATGCAGCCCTAGAAAGTGCCAAATGTAATCACAAAAGCAGTAAGTGCTTCAACATCCCTCCTGACAGGTTCTTACAGCTTCATGAAGGCTGGAGGGAAATGACATGGGAGGAATCCCAAAAGCTCTGCATCAGAGAAAGACCTTTGGCCTTTTCTCAGAAATCAGTCTCAAGGGAATAAAAACACAAGAACATTTTAGCTTGCTCTGCTATGAGGACAGGCTGCGACAGCTGGGGCTCTGCAGCCTGGAGAAGAGAAGGTTTCCAGGAAACCTTAGAGTAGCCTTCCAGTATCTGAAGGGGGCTCCAGGAAGGCTGGGGAGGGACTATTGACAAGGTCTTGTAATGACAGGACAAGGGGAAATGGGTTTGAGCTGGCAGAGGGGAGATTGAAACTGGATGTTAGGAGCAAGTTTTTTGCAGTGAGGGTGGTGAGACACTGGCACAGGTTGCCCAGGGAGGCTGTGGCTGCTCCCTCCCTGGAGGTGTTCAAGGCCAGGTTGGAGGAGGCCTTGAGTGAGCTGTACTAGTGGGAGGTGTCCCTGCCTATGGCAGGAGGTTGGAACTAGATGATCTTTGAGGTCCCTTCTAACCTTACCATTGTATGAGTCTATGACTTAGATTCATAGAATGGGTTGGGTTGGAAGGGACCTTGAAGATCATCAGCCATGGGCAGGGACACATTCCACTAGACCAGGTCACTCAAGATCTCATCCATCCTGTCCTTGACCACCTCCAGGGAGGGGGTATCCACAATATTTCTTGGAAATCTCTTCCACTCTCTCACCACCTTGACAGGAAAGAATTTCTTCCTAATCCCCAGTCTCAATCTGTCCTCCTCAAAATCTATTCCCTTTTGTGCTAAAATTTACTCTTAAAGATGGCACAGGTGAACCTGTTGGTGCAGTAAGGTATTCAGTTGTGCCAAAGGTGAAGTGACCAGGAGCAAACCTGATTCTTTAGTCTTGTCCCACAAGTCAGTACCTTCCCATCTGGAGTTCAGTGGGTTGCATAGAGGACAGAGCACATTGCAAGAGGGGACCTTGCCTAGGATTGCATAATGCAAGAGAACTGCAGCTCTGTGACACTGCAGGATCTGTCACGACCATAACCCACCCATCTGCAGACCGCTCCCACGCCACACACCCATTTGCAGAGACCAGTCAAAACTCTCTTTTTTTTTTGCCTCTCCTCACACCCTTACCCAAATCACTTGTCTGAAGCGTGCTGCAAAATGGAGGGTGGGAGTGGTGGAACAAGGCAAATGATAAATCACAAGTGACTGGGTCTGTAGAGGCCAAGCCTTAGCAGGGAGGAGGGGAGACAAAGTGGCATTGAGGTGTCTGTCTTACCTCATGACAAAGTCTGCTCCGTCTATTTGTCTGCCGCAGCCGCTCTTTTTCAGGATCCCACCGTTCCCCACCACGGAGCATTTCTTCAGTGGCAGCTGGAAGGGAGTAGCCTAGCAACACAAAACAAGGACCAGTTTTACAGAGGAGGACACGCACATCTTTGTAGCAGCTGCTCCTGGAGAACCCAGGGAGCTGGCAGGGCTTGAAGTGATGAAAGGAAAAAAAGGAGAATTAGGAGCTGAGGGGGAAGGGGAAAATAAGAAGTACAGTAATTAGTTGTTTAGTAGCTGTAGGACAGGACTTAATGCTTTCTCCCCAACCAGGACAAACGTGGTAACAAACATAATCTCTTATTTCTGCAACACCAAAACTGCCTCAAGTCCTGATGCAGATCCTGACAGAGCCAGGCTGTCAGTGAACTTTCAGTCCAAGCTGCAAGGACACAGCAGAAAAGACAACTAGGAAAAAAGAAAAAGGAAAAAAAAATTAAAAGAAGAAAGAAAGAAAAAAGAAAAGTGAAAGAAAAAAAAAAAAAAAACAACAACAAACCAAAACAGAAATCTATGAAAGTGACCTTCCTGAGCTGGTATACAAAAGACAGCTCTAGGGAAGAAAGGAAGGAAGGAACTAGGTGATGACAGGACACTGGAACCAGGTGGTGCCCTGGCTTAATCCATGTTATTCTACTGGGAGGGGCTGCTCTGAAGCCTTAGGCAAAGATATTTAGAGCTTGACAGCAGCTCCTTAAATGCTCAGCTGCCCAGACACGGTACAAATCAAAATTAGAAAGGGACCATTTCATCTGGGGAGCATTTGTAGCTGCTTAGCAGGGCGTTAAAGTGCAAGGTCAATCTGCCAGGCTAATCCTGGGCACCAAAGGCAGCCATAAATTAGACCTGTGTAGTCTTCTTCATTCCAGAGGACATCAGAGGTGTGGGTGGGACACCTTCCAGTCAACCCTTGGAGAGAGGGTGGCACACTCATTTAAGCAGCACACAGGGCACCAGTGGAGCCCAGCACAGAATCATAGAATGGTAAGGTTGGAGGGGATCTCAAGGTTCAGCCAGTTCCAACACCCTGCCATAGGCAGGGACACCTCCCACTAGCACAGGTCACTCAAGGCCTCCTCCAACCTGGTCTTGAACACCTTCAGGGAAGGAGCAGCCACAACCTCCCTGGGCAACCTGTGCCAGTGTCTCACCACCCTCACTACAAACAACTTCCTCCTAACATCCAGTTGCAATNAGCAGAACTGCTCCAGCCCTCTGAGCATCTTTGTGGCCTCCTCTGGATCAGCTCCAAAAGTTCCATGTCCTACCTGTGCTGGGGGCTCCAGAAGTGCACACAGGACTCCAGATGGGGTCTGAGGAGAGCAGAGTAAAGGGGCACAATCCCCTCCCTTGCCCTGCTGCCCACACTGCTCTTGCTGCAGCCCAGCACACAGCTGCTGTCTGGGCTGCACTCACACTGCAGCCTCATGTTGAGCTTTTCATCAACCCAGACCCTCAGGTCCTGTTCCTCAGGGCTGCTCTCAGCCACTCTCCATCCAGCCTGGAGTTGTGCTTGGCATTGTGCCTACCCAGGTGCAGGACCTTACACTTGGCCTTGTTGAATTTCATCAGGTTGGCCTGGGCTCACCTCTGCAGCCTGTCCAGGTCCCTCTGGATGGCATCCCTGCCCTCTAGCAAGTCGACTGTGCCACACAGCTTGGTGCCACCTGCAAACTTGCTGAGGCTGCACTGATTCCTCTGTCCATGGCACTGACATAGATGTCAAACAGCACTGATGCCAGCACTGACCCCTGAGGGACACCACTTGGCACTGGTCTGCAGGTGGACATTTTGCCCTTGATCACCACTCTCTGTGTGCCACCAGCCAGCCAGTTCCTTATCCAGTATCCACCCACCCAGACCATGTTTTTCCAGTTTGGAAAATATTCTGTCTCACCAGGGTATGCACTGTGGATTTAACTTCGAGTTTCATATTTAATTAATTATCCAAAGCTGGCATTATTTTTTTTCCTCTAATGGCAAAAATATCAAAGATGGATTTCACTAATGATTTGTTTCCTCATGCCACATCGTTGCCTCATGCTATCTTCATCATGTGGGTGATTTGCCTTCAGCTTTTTTGAATGTTGTGTTGAGGTTGAAGGGTTAGAAGAATGCTGCAACTTGCTGCAGAATTAAACTGGGTTTAACTTTGCTGTTGTAAAATAGAACTGGGTTTCACTTGCCAGACAATTTTCATTCAGGAGTGTTAAGTTTTTAAGGTGATGGTGCTATTTGGAGATAATACTACACAGGAAACTTAAATTTGCTTCTAGGTTTCCATTACCAGCAAAATACATTTCACAGGACTCAGAAAAACCTTCTCATGTTTTCCCTCTTTACCTCCCACGGTATAACTCTTTGCTAGGCAAATTGTCAACATAGCAGTTCTCAGGCCGTGGGAACTGCTATCTATGCTAACTGCTCACCACAAAGCTCAGGGTTTCTTCTTGGGACTGTAAGCTTGCTCAACAAATGCTGCATTTAGACTGTAAAGCTGTAACACTAGCATTTCTTCAGTTCCTTTAGTTCTTTATTTCTTTTGTTCGTTCTTTAGTTTCTTTATTTCTTTAGTTGCTGGTTTCCCCATTAAGCTACTCAATGGTTCCCTCCATCCCTTGTTGAACTACAAAGGACACAGAGCTGTTGGAGCAAATCCAGAGGATGCCACAAAGATGGTCTGAGGGCTGGAGCAACTCTGGTATGAGGATAAGCTGAGGGACCTGGGGATGTATTCCTGTTAGGAGGAAGTTGTTTGCAGTGAGGGTGGTGAGACACTGGCACAGGTTGCCCAGGGAGGTTGTGGCTGCTCCCTCCCTGGAGGTGTTCAAGGCCAGGTTGGAAGAGGCCTTGAGTGAGCTGTGCTAGCAGGAGGTGTCCCTGCCTATATCAAGGGGTTGGATCTAGATGATCTTCAAGGTCCCTTCCAACCTTACCATTCTATGATTCTGTGTGTTCAGCCTGGAGAAGAGAGGATTCCAGGGGGAATTTAGAGCTGCCTTACAATACCTGATGAGAGTGCACCCTCAGCAAGTTTGCAGATGATACCAAGCTGTGTGGCACAGTCAACTTGCTAGAGGGCAGGGATGCCATCCAGAGGGACCTGGACAGGCTGGAGAGTTGGGCCCAGGCCAACCTGATGAGATTCAATAAGGCCAAGTGTAAGGTCCTGCACCTGGGTAGGCACAATCCCAAGCACAAATACAGGCTGGGTGGTGAATGGCTGGAGAGCAGCCCTGAGGAAAAGGACCTTGGAGTCTGGGTTGATGAAAAGCTCAACATGAGTCTGCAGTGTGCACATGCAGCCCAGACAGCCAACCGAGTCCTAGGCTGCATCAAGAGCAGTGTGGCCAGCAGGGCAAGGGAGGGGATTCTGCCCCTTTACTCTGCTCTCCTCAGACCCCACCTGGAGTCCTGTGTGCAGTTCTGGAGCCCTCAGCACAGGAAGGACATGGAAGTGTTGGAGTGGGTCCAGAGGAGGCCACGAAGATGATCAGAGGGCTGGAGCAGCTCTCCTATGAGGACAGGCTGAGGGAGTTGGGGCTCTTCAGCCTGGAGAAGAGAAGGCTTCGAGGGGACCTGATAGTAGCCTTCCAGTATCTGAAGGGGGCCTACAGGAAGGCTGGGGAAGGATTATTTACAAGGTCCTGCAATGACAGGACAAGGGGCAATGGGCTTAAACTGGCAGAGGGGAGATTTAGACTGGATGTTAGGAGGAAGTTCTTTACAGTGAGGGTGGTGAGGCACTGGAACAGGTTGCCCAGGGAGGTTGTGGCTGCTCCCTCCCTGGAGGTGTTCAAGGCCAGGTTGGATGAGGCCTTGAGTGAGCTGTACTAGTGGGAGGTGTCCCTGCCTATGGCAGGGGGTTGGAACTAGATGATCCTTGAGGTCCCTTCCAACCTTACCATTCTATGATTCTATGATTCTATGATCCTACAGCAAGGCTGCAGAGGGAGTTTTCATGAAGGTGTCTAGAAACAGGACAAGATGCTCAGAGGGCTGGAGCAGCTGCTGTGAGGACAGGCTGAGAGAGTTTGGGTTCTGCAGCCTGGACAAGAGAAGGTTTCCAGGAGACCTTAGAGTAGCCTTCCAGGTTCTGAAGGGAGCTACAGAAAGGCTGGGGAGGGACTATTGACAAGGTCTTGTAATGACAGGACAAGGGGTAATGGGTTTGAAGTGGCAGAGGGGAGATTTACACTGGATGTTAGGAAGAAGTTGTTTGCAGTGGAGGTGGTGAGACACTGGCACAGGTTGCCTAGAGAGGTTGTGGAGCACAGAATCACTCAATGTGATCACATTGGGTGATTCTGTGCTCCACAACCTCCCTGGAGGTGTTCAAGGCCACATTGGAGAAGGTCTTGAGTGACCTGTACTAGCGGGAGTTGTCCCTGCCTATGGCAGGGGGGTGGAACTGGATGATCTTTGAGGTCACTTCCAACCTCACCACTCCATGATTTCTACTAATATTAGCTTCCTGAAACTCTGCCATTTTCATTATCCAAGCTTTTGTATTTTCCTTCACTCCTAAAACGTTAATGAGCAGCCAGAGTCTTATGGGCAGTCTGGAAAACAAAAAACAAAACAAACAAACAAAAAAAACCCACCAACAAAAAAAAAAGCATTTTCTATTCATCAACAGAGAAAACCTGAACTTAAATGACCAACTGCATCCTCATTTTTCAGTGATCATTACCAGGGGATTTGCAAACACTGTTAACTAAACCCCCCCGGCATAGTGGGATGAGCTCCCTCGAGGAGTGAGTTTCAAATAATCTTTGAAAGGATC
Organism: Eubucco bourcierii; assembly: GCA_013396675.1. Taxonomy (NCBI): domain Eukaryota; kingdom Metazoa; phylum Chordata; class Aves; order Piciformes; family Ramphastidae; genus Eubucco; species Eubucco bourcierii. The sequence continues at coordinate 6,719 of VWZE01008282.1, forward strand.
TTGTTAGGCTGTTTTTAAAAGTCATCTAGGAAGAAACCTCATACCTAAAGGCCTCTTTGTCTCATTTTCCATGCTTTAAAGCAATGAAACTCCAACTGATAATCAATGAAGATGTTCTAGTCCATACTGGTGTAAATGAAAGCAGCACTTTGCACAGCCCCCCATGAATTCAGTGACAAATAAGCACACAAAGCAAGAGATTAAAAGACTCCCAATTGAATATGGGACTAATTTAACAAAGCATCCAGCCAGCAATTCACTGATTAGTTTCATCATTCATCTAAGTAGAAATAAATCATTGTCATCAGTTAAAAGAACATTACATAGCTCTAACAAAATATAATTTATGTGAGATAATGCTGCTCTAATTCACTCTGATTTCATTGTGAGGTTGTTAATGCATTAAATTCTGCCCACTCCCTGCCAAAGGTTCTAATCAGCAACTATGTTCTTACTGGGAAAACAGGAAGAATTACAGGATTCAGCCTCACATTTAATGCTGAAGATGGGGTGGGGGGAGGGGAAGATGAAAACACTCAGAACATAAATGAGAAGAAAGTGATTTTTTAAAAATTCCACTCTTCCTTTTGAAAAGGGTAGGTTGCTCTACCAAGGAATTCATCAGAAGCCAAACTGAGCTCTTCATAGAGCATTTCCTTGCACCGTTGCCTAAGGACACAGTTGATACTTTAAAAGGATAATCATAGAATCATATGATCAGTCAGGGTTGGAACAGACCACAAGGATCAGCCAGCTCCAACTCCCCTGCCATGGGCAGGGACACCCTACCCTAGATCAGGCTGCCCACAGTATCATCCAGCCTGGTCTTAAACATATCTTTAGGGGTGAAAGCTACTTTTGTAATGTCATGCATGTCTATTAAACAAGATTAGTCATTATTTAATGAGAGTTTAATGAGGCAGGCCTGGGAAAATGCAGTCTAAACTTCTTCATTCATCTCCTGTATTGCAGCATGAAATTTCCCACTTGAGGAGGTTACTGTATACAGGCACCCAGTTTTAACTTTTACACACTGAGGTTTTTCTGGAAGTAAATAACTACTACATTTCACTTAGAGAAACATAGCCAGAAAACAAATATGACTGCCAGTGAGGAGGTCCTCCAACTCTGGCTGTGCCTCCCTGCACAGCAATTTCAGGATGTGAGAACAGCAGCAAGCTGGAACCAAAGCAGAACAGGAAAAGCGCAGAGTAGCTGCTGACTTTTGCCTGGAGTAGGAATAAGGACAACCTGCTCTTGTGTCGCATTACTCTCTTGTGAGAGTGTGCAACAACACACAGAAAAGACAGGAACATATTTGGCAGGACCAACTCCTGCTCAGTAAGGGGCACAACTCACTTGTTTTCCCCAGTTTTGCAAAGGATTTCATGTCCAGAGAAGGGCAGCACGGTTGGTGAAGGGCCTGGAGCACATGGCCTGTGAGGAGCATCTGGGGGAGCTGGGGGGTGTTCAATTTGGAGAAGATGAGGCTGAGGGGAGACCTCATTGCTCTTTATAGCTACCTGAAGGGAGGTTGGAGTGAGGAGGGAGTAGCCTCTTCTCCTTGGTGTCAAACACAGTTTCATGTATGTCCAAGGTTATTGCCAGGACCAATTCACAACCCAACACACAGCTCCTCAGCGTTTGGAGATCAGTCCTAACCCTGCAGAGTTGATGCAGGATGTTTATCACACGAGTAGAATACAAATAATTGTGAAAAGCAGCAGTAACCTGCATCACACATGGGTGGGGGGGGAAGGAAGACAGCATGCAGGAGCATTCTGAAGGAGGTGCCACAAGACTCATTTGGATGGACATGGTTGATTTACTGAAAACCTCATCTAGCCACAGAAACACAAAGCTCTCCAAAATCTTATGGATACAGAACATGCCAAAAATAAGGTTAGCTTCAGCTCACAAAAAAAAAAAAAATATGGAGGGCTTCCAATTCCAACTGAATTTTGTACAATCCAATTGTACAAAAGACAACAGTACTGAAACAGCAGAGCAGCTCCCTTTGAATTCCTGAGGGCCCTTTGATCCCGTTGATACAACTAAGAAGCATGCAGCAAAAGAAATCAATCATCTCATACAGGCATCAAAACACAGATTCAGTTCTCATGTGATACATAAAGTTTAAAACTTGGAATTTTTTTTTTATTTTCTGTCTTAAAAGCACTACTATCCTATTTGGCCAGTATATTAAATAATGAGCTTCTTCAAGGAAAAGATCCACTACTCAAAAAATGTTTCTTGCCTTTGTTTTAAGTCTAAACTGCTCAGAGGAATCAGTGAGAATGATTGGTTAAAATGACATCAAAGACAAGTAACAAGGATTGATCTCTTCAAGAAATTTGCAGTTAGGGTTTGAATGGAGTTTAAACACCAAGTTTCTGGCAGCATGGAAGCACTGTTGACTTGCAGATGGGTTTTTTTTTTTCCTTCTCTATTAATAAGAAAAGCCTCTTCAGAAAGCTTCAAGTATCTTATTTATAAGGAGGGGAGCAGAGAGAGGGGAGCAGAGAATCATCCAGGGACCGCAGAGAGAGGGGAGCAGAGAATCATCCAGGGACCGCAGAGAGAGGGGAGCAGAGAATCATCCAGGGACCGCAGAGAGAGGGGAGCAGAGAATCATCCAGGGACCGCAGAGAGAGGGNAGAGAATCATCCAGGGACCACAGAGAGGGGAGCAGAGAATCATCCAGGGACCACAAGGACCATCTAGTTCCAACCCCCGTGCCGCGGGCAGGGACAATTCAGGCGATCCAGTCCGATTTTCTGCTCCGGGCAGGGTCACCAGTGAAACCCGCTCTACGGATGCCGTTTATGAGGCGCTTGGGGCTGCCCTCATCAGTCCGGCAGTCTCCGAGCGGCACTGCCTACGTGGCTCGGCCCCGGCAGCTCCCTGCGGCCGCGATGCAGGACCCTGGGCAGCTCCGTTCTGGCACTGCCGGCCCCAGAGCCCTCGCAGGGGAACTCCACTCACATAACGCCAAGGGCTAACCTGTGGGCCCAGCTCTCACTTGCAGAATTCCTGTGACGAGGAGCTGTGTGCCTCTGCAGAACAGCACGTCACACTTTCCCACACTTTGGTTATACTGTTGCTGTGGGCAACCACAAACCCTGCATGTATTCCTGATGGCACTGGTTTGGTACACCTTCTTCGTGCCATTCCCATTCCAGTCTCCTTTCCAGTTCATTAGAAATAAAACAAACCAAAAAAAAAGTCTCTTAAAGAGTTAGAATTACACTCACTGAGTGAAGAGAGTCCTGGACAGGTTGGGAAGAACAGTTCTGGGGAAAGGGACCTGGGTCCCTTCTGGAAAGGAAGGGACCCTTCCAGAAAGATGTCCATGAGCCAGCAATGTGCTCTTGAGGCCAAGAAGGCCTAGGGCATCCAGGGGTGGATTAGAAAGGGAGCGCTGAGTAGGTCCAAAGAGGTTCTCCTCCCCCTGTACTCTGTCCTGGTGATACCACATCTGGAATACTGTGTCAAGGTCTGGGCCACTCACTTCAAGAAGGATTTCAGGGAACTGCTTGAGAGAGTCCAGCACAGAAGCAAAGAGACGCTGAAGGCAGAGTAACATCTCCCTGCTGAGGCCAGGTTGAGGGAGTTGGGGTTCTGTAGCTGGGAGCAGAGCAGCCTGAGGGGTGACCTCAGTCATGGCTATCAAGATGTGCAGGGCAGTGCCAGCAGGACAGAGCCAGGCTCTGCCCAGGGACGTCCAATGACAGCACAAGGGGCAATGGGTGCAAGTTGGAGCAGAGGAGCTTCCAGGGGAACATTAGAAAAAACTTTTTCACTGTGAGGGTGTCAGAGCCCTGGAGCAGGCTGCCCAGAGAGGTTGTGGAGTCTCATTCTCTGGAGACATTCCAAACCCACATAGATGTGTTCCTGTGTGACCTGCTCTATGTGATCCTGCTCTGGTAGAGGAGTTGGACTGGGTGATCTTTGGAGATCCCTTCCAACTCCTAACATTCTGTGATTCTGTGAAGAGGTCACAAGTGTCACCTCTGTTAGAAATTGCAATTTTAAGAAGACTATGTCTGAGTTTCAATAAACTGCAACTCTATCTGCCAGCTGAACAAAAACCCTGGAAATCAGAGTGGCAATTAAGACATAAAATTTATTTATCTTTAAGTTATTGTCAGACCTGACAAATAGCTTAACAGAAAGCTGATAAACTAATTTTATTTTTCACCAAAAAGCTAATCCCAAATCAAAGGCAAACTAATAAGTGACCTGTAGTGGCCTTGAGTGACTTGTACTAGTGGGAGGTGTCCCTGCCTATGGCAGAGGTTTGGAACTGGATGATCTTTGAGCCTCCTTCCAACCTTACCATTCTATGATTCCAATGAATGCCAGGATGACTCAACAGGAAGCTATTAACATGATAAGAATGGACTGCCTTTTTGATAATTGCCTGAGTGCTCAGGACCACACACACCAAGCTCTCTGTCCACTGGATTCCCACCACCTTTTTGGGGCAATCATATTTGTTAAAGGCTAGTGCAGAGATAGTCGATGTTCCTGCTGGAAGTATACTAAAGCAGAGGCCTCTTGCGGGGAGGATGGCAAATCATAGAACGGTAAGGTTGGAGGTGACCTCAAGGATCATCTAGTTCCAACCTCCTGCCATAGGCAGGGACACCTCCCACTACTACAGGTCACTCAAGGCCTCATCCAGCCTGGCCTTGAACACCTCCAGGGAGGGAGCAGCCACAACCTCCCTGGGCAACCTGTGACAGTGTCTCACCACCCTCACTGCAAACAACTTCCTCCTAACATCCAGCTTCCATCTCCCTTCTGCCACTTCAAACCCATTGCCCCTTGTCCTGTCATTGCAAGACCTTGTCAATAGTCCCTCCCCAGCCTTTCTGGAGTCCCTTCATATACTGCAAGGCTACTCTAAGGTCTCCTGGAAGCCTTCTCTTCTCCAGGTTGCAGAGCCCCAACTCTCTCAGCCTGTCCTCACGGCAGAGCTGCTGCAGCCCCCTCAGCATCTTGGTGGCCTCTTCTGGACCCGCTCCAACAGTTCCATGTCCTACCTGTGCTGGGGGCTCCAGAACTGTACACAGTATCCACCTAGGAAAAGTACTGGTCCTTCTTCAGCTGGAGGCAGAGGGTTGTGGACACTGGCAACAGAAAAGGGAACATGGAAACAGAGAGAAGGCTCCAGCACAAGACTGGTACACCCTCAGGCTACTGCACCAGCACTACATAAAACTGCCTGAAGAGTCTGGCAACAGGGATCAGCCTTACTGCACAGATGTTCACAGATGGAATACATTCTTCTGATTCATTTCAGAGCCTAATTTCAAAGCTAAACCTTACTAGAACCACTAAGTTTCATGGAGTTTCTATATGAAAATCCTGGAAGCCTGCAAAATTTATAGTGTTTCATTAATTACATTGATTCAATGGAACATTTTATGCATATTAACGAGTCAGTGGCTTGCATTTTCCATTTAGCACAAAGACTAGCTGTAAAGCCTTCATTTAAATAGTGAAAACTTTCACTTCATGAAGCCTGAGGAAGATACTTGTAGATACAACTGACTGGCAGACACTGCACTCCAAATGCTGCAGTGAAGAGGAGGTTGGTTTACAACACCATGCTAAAGATAAATTAGCAATACATTCTACACCAGAATTCAAAATGGGCAAGTCTTTCACATCCAGTTTGGCAAAGCAGTGGGTCACAGGCTACAGTATTTTGTTTAAATCACTTCTCCCACTCCTGCTTAAAATTCAGACATTCAAATTCACTACATTAAAGACATTCTATGGCTCAACTGAACTTGCAGTTGTTGATACATAACAGGACTCTATACAGAGCTAGGAGTTCCCTGCACATCCAGAGGTCTCATCCCACAACAAAGACAGAATCCACATGCTTCAAGGTAGAAGCAGTGCTCTGTCAGGTCATCAAAGGCCTGAGATGAAACTTCTTCAGACCTCTCAAGCCCCAGATACTATGAATAAAACTCGTCTTTGGTATCACCTTCCTCCCCTACAATGCCATCAATAGATAAGTTAGTCATTATCTCCTGCTTTAGGACTTTTGATCTCAAGTGCACTTGCTTGACAAGCACACAGGCTGCTAAAGCAAGGGAGAAGCTGCAGTGTGTGATCTTGTGGCAGTTTCATGCCTAGAGAAATGCTATTCCACACAGTGCTACAGCCATGCTTCCCAGAAACCTACCAGAAGTATTGCACAGCCACATTCACTATCTCATGGGACACTTAACTTCTCCATAAGCATTTCTCTGCCTCTTCCATCTGAGTGTCCCAGGGAATAGTTTCCCAGAGTTTCATTTATTGAGTCAGTAAAACGTGAAGAAATCATCTTTTTAGGAGCTCCACAACCTCCCTGGAGATGTTCACGGTCAGGATGAATGAGGTCTTGAGCAACCTGTTCTAGTGGGAGGTATCCCTGCCTATGGCAGGGGGTTGGAACTGGATGATCTTTAAGGTCCCTTCCAACCTTACCATTCTATGATTTCAGGCAACCAGCACTCAGAATTTCTCCCTTTCTCTCTGCTGCCATGCACAAGAAAGCACTACTAAATAAACCACAAAATGTTAGTAGTTGGAAGAGACCTTCAGAGATCATTGAGTCCAACCATCCTACCAAAGCAGGATGTGTCCCAGGGCAGGTCACACAGGAAAGCACTTAGGTAGGTTTTGAAAGTCTCCAGAGAAGGAGACTCCACAGCCTCTCTGAGCAGCCTGTTCCAGTGCTCTGCCACCCTCAGCACAAAGAAGTATCTCCTTGTGTTGAGGTGCAACCTCCTGCATTCTAGCTCATAGTTATTGTTCCTTGTCCTATTGTTGGGCACAGGCAGACAGGAAGAAAGGTTTTAACTGGGGTCCTGGTTGATACCAAGGGCAAAACTCTAAAGCAAAAAGGTCACACTTTGGTCAGTTAAAAAACACAAAATTAATAATTCCTAACCAGATGCACGTGTGCTTAAGGAGGAGTATCACAGAACGGTTTAGGTTAGAAGGGAGCTCAAAGCTCAGCCAGTTCCAACCCCCTGCCATAGGCAGGGACACCTCCCACTAGAACACGTTGCTCAAGACCTCATCCAACCTGGCTTTGAACATCTCCAGGGAGGTTGTGGAGCACAGAACCAGGACACCTCCCACTAGAACAGGTTGCTCAAGACCTCATCCAACCTGGCTTTGAACATCTCCAGGGAGGTTGTGGAGCACAGATCTTTGATCACATTCGGTGCTTCTGTGCTCCACAACCTCCCTGGGCAACCTGTGCCAGTGTCTCACCACCCTCAGTGCCAAGAACCCTTTCCTAACATCTACCTTGAATCTCCCCTCTGCCAATTTAAACCCATACCAAGCCATAACATGGAGGCTTTTCACCAGAGGTTTCATTTGCAGTCCAAATATTGTCAGTTACCTCCAAAGTGATGAATGGCAATTTAATAATCTACACACGATACACAAATACCTACAAAGCAAGGGCATAAAAAGTATAAAAAAAACACCCCAAAACCATTAAATAGGTATATGTGCAGTGAGTCAAGAGGCTCCATACATGAATTTAAAGAAAAAAAAAAACAAACAAAAAAACATTGCAATGATTTTGTAATAAGCATAACAGAAGAGAAAGTTCTCCTCGTTGACCCAGCAGCTGATCAGACACCCAAGAGATCTCTGCTTTCCTGCTCTCTAAATACTGATGTAATCAATATCCATTTGCACAGCCAAAATAGGGTTTTAAAGAACCTAAAGCAGAAGTAAAGCTCAGCCATTCAAGTTAATAACCCAAGCAGTCATGGGGATAGAAATTAAAATATTTCCTCCATTAAAGATAATGGGTGGGGAATGGCTGAGAGCAGCCCTGAGGAACAGGATCTGAGGTGATGCAAAGCTCAACATGAGGCTGCAGTGTGAGTGCAACCCAGACAGCAACTGTGTGCTGGGCTGCAGCAAGAGCAGTGTGGGCAGCAGGGCAAGGGAGGGGATTGTGCCCCTTTCCTCTGCTCTCCTCAGACCCCACCTGGAGCCCTGTGTGCAGTTCTGGAGTCCCCAGCACAGGAAGGACATGGAAGTGTTGGAGTGGGCCCAGAGGAGGCCACAAAGATGCTGAGGGGGCTGCAGCAGCTCTGTTGTGAGGACAGGCTGAGAGAGTAGGGGCTCTGCAGCCTGGAGAAGAGAAGGTTTCCAGAAGAACTTAGAGTAGCCTTCCAGTATCTGAAGGAGGCTACAGGAAGGCTGGGGAGGGACTATTGACAAGGTCTTGTAATGACAGGACAAGGGNCTGGCACAGGTTGCCCAGGGAGGTTGTGGATGCTCCCTCCCTGGAGGTGTTCAGGACCAGGTTGGATGAGGCCTTGAGTGATCTGTACTAGTGGGAGGTGTCCCTGCCTATGGCAGGAGGTTGGAACTAGATGATCCTTGAGGTCCCCTCCAACCTTACCATTCTATGATTCCAAACCCCAGAGAATTTTGAGGTTGCAATAAAGCCCCTGGCATATTTTCAGTTCTTTCCCTTAAAGTTCCTCTTTTCCATTTAAATGAACCCCCTGCAAACAGTTCTCAACAAGGCACAGAGGAGTGGGAAGAATATCAATGCACAATGTAAATTATTCTTAACACATCACTGAAGTTAAAAATCATTTTTACTCAGCTCATCATTTTTCCAGAGGAAGATTTTTGTCTCCCTCAGCTAAGTATCTAGACATCTGAGGAAGACAAAACATAAAAACATGGCAATCAAGAGATGAATCTTAAAAGATTTTTTTTTCCCCCTTCATTGGTCTACCATAATTTCTTCAACTTGTTTCCTCTCTCCTGATTTTTCAGTCCTTGGTTAGAGTCATCTCAGTGATAATGTCAGCACAATTCAGAGAACTGTCTGTTATGTGACCAATGTCCTGAGTTTTGCTGCAGGAGGACAGGGCCATGGTTTAGTGTTGACCCTTCAGTGCTGAGTGAAAGGATGGACTGGGTGATCCCAGAGGTCTCTTCCAACCAGATAAATACTGTCATTCTGTAACAATATTTTGTAGAACAGTTTGTCAAAGCATGGTTGGTTTCTGAATTGTGGTATTAGAAGCTCAGAACATTCCTGTCTGCATCTAATTTAGACCATATTTAAGCATACACATCAAATCAGAGAATCAGCCAGGCTGGAAGAGACCTCTGAGCTCACCCAGCCCAACCTAGCACCCAGCCCTAGCCAATCAACCAGACCATGGCACTAAGTGCCCCATCCAGGCTTTGATTCAACACCTCTAGGGACGGTGACTCCACCACCTCCCTGGGTAGCCCATTCCAATGCCAATCACTCTCTCTGGCAACAACTTCCTCCTAACATCCAGCCTAGACCTCCCCTGGCACAGCTTGAAACTGTGTCCCCTCCTTCTGTTGCTGGGTGCCTGGCAGCAGAGCCCAACCCCACCTGGCAGGGAGCAATGAGGTCTGCCCTGAGCCTCCTCTTCTGCAGGTTGCACACCGCCAGCTCCCTCAGCCTCTCCTCACAGGGCTGTGCTCCAGGCCCCTCACCAGCCTTGCTGCCCTTCTCTGGACACCTTCCAGCACCTCAACATCTCTCTTGAATTGAGGGGCCCAGAACTGGACACAGCACTCCAGGTGCGGTCTGAGCAGTGCAGAGCACAGAGGCACAATAACCTCCCTGCTCCTGCTGGCCACACTGTTGCTGATCCAGGTCAGGATGCCATTGGTTCTCCTGCCCACCTGGGTACACTGTTGGCTCATCTTAACTTGGTGTGGGGTCAAGTAACCCAGTGTGGGGTCAAGTAACCCTATTTAAATATCTTGATATTGATGTATTGATATTGAGATAGCAAGTTAAATAACTTGATATCGATAAAACTTGATATCATGGGGAGCTTGTTGCACTAAATCCCCTCCACTCCAGCTCCCCTGAGCACTTTGCTGGAACCACCAAAGAGCCACTACATTAATGCCCCCACCAGGTCAAGTTGGCCTTTGATGTTACCTTACCCTAGATAAATATTACTCTCTCTGCCAGCTTTGGTTAAGGGTAAAGTGCAAAATTACATCAAATGAAGGGCCAGCAATACTCAGAAGTAGGGGAAAGAGAAAAAGAAGGATACCAGAGACAGGGCTATTAATGTGAATTTTACAAACCAAATCAGCATGAAATCGAGTTTCTGTGGTTATCAAGCATACCATGGAGGTAATTGGCACATTGAACTCCAGAGGGCTTGAAAGAAAAGAGGGAAGGACTGCAAGCTTCTATTTAAAAGACCAAAAGCAGATATTATCTCTTGCATAGCTAATTGCCATGAAGGAGGAGTCCTACAGCTGTCCTTCAGCAATGAAGATGTCAGGAAGAACTTCATTTACACTGGAGTAGAACTACCTTAAACACTTTGTAACTTTGCCTCTGCATTTCTCATAGCTGCTGAAAGAAGATTCTTTGAAATCACAAAAAAGTAAGTTTCTGATATTCACTGGAGAAGTTGTCTCTCTTGCAGGCTTTGTGCAGGGCAGGTTTCAGGAAAGCATCCAGCCTTACAAGTGCCCAGTAAGAGCAGGTATCACACTTCAAAGGGAACCACTGCTGATTATTGTGCCCAGGTTTGCTTTTCACTTCCTCATCTCCCAGACACTGTCTTCCAGTAATCACAGAACCCTTTTGATTGAAAAAGACCTTTAATATCATCCAGTACAACCATTCTCCAGCTACCAAGCCTAGTGCTAAACCATGTCCCTCAGCATCACATCTCTGCATCTTTAAAACACCTCCAGGGATAGGGATTCAGCCACTTTCCTGGGCATCCTGTGCCAGTCTGTGAGAACCCTTTCAGAGACTAAGTTTCTTCTGATAGGCAACCTAAGCCTCCCCTTAGGTCAGATACTCTATTTGAAACCACCCAAACACATGGCCTATCCAAGCAGTCTGATTACAAGCTGGGATAAATTCATACCTGCAAAGGATAAAACCTGATCCATTTTCAACAAAAAGTTGAAGACAATAACACTGCCACTACTGCCTGGGGAAGCAAGGACACCAGGGGTTTCCTTCTGTCACTGGGCCACACACCAAGGATTTCTGTCCCACATCAAAAACAAATGAAAAACAAAAGCTGACAAAGTAATGGATGACCTCACTTGAACATGGTGATGTTCACTACTGTCAACATGCATAGAGTCAGAGAATCAGCCAGGTTGGAAGAGAGTTCCAAGCTCACCCAGCCCAACCTAGCACCCAGCCCTAGTCAATCAACCAGATCATGGCACTCAGTGCCCCAGTCAGGCTTTGCTTCAAAATCTCCAGGGATGGTGACTCCACCATCTCCCTGGGCAGCCCATTCCAATGCCAATCACTCTCTCTGGCAACAACTTCCTCCTAACATCCAGCCTAGACCTCCCCTGGCACAGCTTGAGGCTGTGTCCCCTCCTTCTGTTGCTGGGTGCCTGGCATTAGAGCCCAACCCCAGCAGGCTGCAACCTCCTTTCAGGTAGCTGCAGAGAGCAATGAGCTCTGCCCTGAGCCTCCTCTTCTGCAGGCTGCACATCCCCAGCTCCCTCAGCCTCTCCTCACAGGGCTGTGCTCCAGGCCCCTCACCAGCCTTGTTGCTCTTCTCTGGACACCTTCCAGCACCTCAACATCTCTCTTGACTTGAGGGGCCCAGAACTGGACACAGCACTCCAGGTGTGGCCTGAGCAGTGCTGAGCACAGNCCTTGTTCAGTCTCATCCCATTGGCCTCTTCCCACCCATCCAGCCTGCCCAGGTCCCTCTGCAGAGCCTTCCTGCCCTCCAAGAGATCCACAGCTGCTCCTAACTTGGTGTCATCTGCAAACTTACTGATGGTGGACTCAAACCCCTGGTCCAGATGATCAATAAAGGTGCTGAAGAGCATGCACCATCCTCATACACAGACTTGGACAAGCACACAGCAAAGGCTGTCTCTGCCCTGCGGAAGTACCAGTCTTAGAGTAAGATCAGATCACTGAGAGACACAGAGAAGTAGGCAAGTGTGCAAAGATTCTGCAACAGTCACACACAGCCTGCTTGCAAGAACTCAGCAATGCACCAGCTCAGGGATGGTTCTCTGCTTATCAGTATGAAACAGAAAGGACCTTGTCGGCTGAGGTGGGGGCAAGGAAGTGCACTGACAAAAAGTTGCATTTTATCTTGCCTGAGTGGCTGTTTTGATTTTGCCCTGCCTTTGCACTCAGAGCGTAGTAAGGGTTATAAACAACTATTTTTCAGCCAGACTAGATGAACAACTCATTCAGTACATGAAAACAAGGCCTAATAAAGGCTAAGGGGTAGGGGGGGGGGAGGGGTGGAAATCAGGTGGAGGAAGCAACTCTTTGTTACCCAAAAAGAACAGAGGGTTGTGGGAATTGTTGCCACAAAACAAATTTATGAGTCCTTAGCAGAGCTGCGCTCAGCAAGAGGGTACTTTTGGCTGTGTCCTGGAAGTGCTGAAGTCAGGTGGAACACTGCTATTGACTTTGGTGCAACCAGGCTTCACTTCACCTATTTTGCAACACTTCTTGCTACTCATTTTCCCACCCTGGTTCTTTTGGTGCTTAACAGCCCAGCACACACATTTTCCTGCTCAGTGATCAACTTGAACAGACAAATGTAACTGCTGTGCTGAGCACAGCGACAGCCGTGAGAGGGGTGAGAGAGTTCCAGCTCTGGGTACCACTTGCAGGATAGATCTTAAAGAGGGATCCAGCACTGTAAAAAGTCTGCCAAAAGCAGAGCCAGGAAAGCAGTTCTGGTAAGCTTGAGAGAGGGCATTCCACTTGGCAAAGACCCTGCTTGATGCCCTAGACTGAAGAGCTGCTGTTTGCTATGTTCACATACTGCCCAGAATACCACAGGGACTCTCTAGGTCCCTTCCAAGTGTTCTGTTTGTGAAGCAAAGGGAAGAGTGGTTCAGCAGCTAGATCTGTTTATTGTAAAGTGGAAAGGGTGTTTGCAGTATTTCTTCCCAACACATTCCCCATGCACAAACCTTCATTTTAATTGTCTCTAGAGATTTCTAGGCATAGATTTAGCTGTGCAGTAACACCACACATTGAATTTGAATGACTATAAAGGGCTTGAGGGAATTGTTATAAAAAGCATCATACTCATAGCAAGGATTATTTATCTTTGGATTTCTCATTTCCTCTTCTGGCACCACAGTGGATCAGAGAGTAGATCTGTGGAGCCTTTGCATTTATTGTCTCCTTTCACCTAAACAGTTTCCTATTGAGACCAGTCCCATCATTTACATTTGCAGCATTGCTCCCAAATGAGCTACCCTGTAAATATGCCAAGCCCTGCTGCAAAAGCAAACTGAGACAAACCATCTCCAGCCAGCTGAAGATGGCCTGGTCTATTAATGATTTACCCTACAAATACGTTAGCTAGCCTAAAAACCAGAATACACTACACATTCCCATTTTCCATCCTTGTCATGTTCACAACCTTGTTAAAAAACAGAGAAGAGAAAGAGTAGGGTGCCAAAAATAAATGTGGTGTGGTGAGTTGGGAACTTCACACACACCCCCTCAATTAAAATTTACCAGAGCAGTTCAAATAGATTGGAAGTAAGTTATAGCTGTATTTACAGTAAAGCTAAATTTACAAGCATATATATACAATATATATACACATGCATTTACAATCATAGACAATTTAGAAATAACACAGAAATCCACACTTCCCTTCTGGACAAAGGAAGTCCAGAAGGGACATACACCACCTTCCCTCTCCATCCATCCATCCAGAAAAGGATGGACCTGCAGTAAGGTCCTGCACCTGGGTAGGCACGATCCCAAGCACAACTCCAGGCTGGGTGGGGAATGGCTGAGAGCAGCCCTGAGGAACAGGATCTGGGAGTCTGGGGTGATGAAAAGCTCAACATGAGGCTGCAGTGTGTGTGAGTACCCAGCCTTCCTGTAAGCCCCCCAAAAAGCAGCATGCACATGAGTGGGGAAAGCTGCACAAACAATCTTCTGCCCTTCAAACAGAAGTGTGCACACACAGACAATATATGCATGTCAAACACACACACTGAAAGACAGAATCATAGAATGGTAAGGTTGGAAGGGACCTCAAAGCTCATCCAGTTCCAAACCCCTGCCATAGGCAGGGACACCTCTCATTAGTACAGGTCACTCAAGGCCTCATTCAACCTGGCCTTGAACACCTCCCTGGGCAACCTCTGCCAGTGTCTCGCCACCCTGACTGTAAACAACTTTCTCCTAACATCCAGTCTGAATCTCCCCTCTGCCAGTTGAAACCCATTGCCCCTTGTCTTGTCATTGCAAGACCTTGTCAATAGTCCCTCCCCAGCCTTCCTGGAGTCCACTTCAGATACTGGAAGGCTACTCTAAGGTCTCCTGGAAGCCTTCTCTTCTCCAGGCTGCAGAACCCCAACTCTCTCAGCCTGTCCTCACAGTAGAGCTGTTCCAGCCCTCTCAGCATCTTGGTGGCCTCCTCTGGACCCTCTCCAACACTTCCATGTCCTTCCTGTGCTGGGGGCTCCAGAACTGCACTCAGGACTCCAGGTGGGGTCTGAGGAGAGCAGAGCAAAGGGGTAGAATCCCCTGCCTTGCCCTGCTGCCCACACTGCTCTTGCTGCAGCCCAGCACACAGTTGCTGTCTGGGCTGCACTCACACTGCAGGTTCATGTTGTGCTTTTCAACAGACCCCCAGGGCCTGTTCCTCAGGGCTGCTCTCAGTCATTCACCACCCAGTCTGTGGTGCAGCTAGGTAGGACAGATACTTAACCAGGCTTAATAGGCTGCCTGCCTATGCACACCACCAAAGGCCGAAGTAATAACACCTTCACTGCACAGACTTCTTTCCTTTGGTAGCTGCAGGAAAGCCTCATCCCCATGGGACTTTATAGGTTGCAGCCACTTTGGTCACACCTCATAACACTCTAAGTAAGAAGATATTACACACATGAGAAACTGGTCTGTCAGCATTACATAGTACATTTGTCCCTATCTGACTGAATTGCTCACTAGATAAGCCACATCAGCAAGAGACAGCAACACATCCACATCTCAGTGTAATCCACCTGTGTTCATACTGTGAATCTAGACCTTACAACAAAACCTACACCCACACTTCAGGAATTATCCTCTTCATTGATCCACACTTAGTCATACAGCTCTTGTGCTAGGAGGGAGAGTGAGGGCAGCAGTAGGTGGGCAAGGATGCTGTATTGTTATCAAGACTTCCAAAAGCTGTTCCCAAACAGGTTACTCAGATTACAGCCTTTATTGCTCCACACTAAGATGGATCACTTGAAAACTTCTCTGCCCCTTTCCTAACAAAGGCATCTTTCCTGGACAAAAGGAAAGCCAGCCTCCCCCACCAGGTATAAGTTTTGTTCTTTGCCTATCAGGTAATACCCCACTCAGAGAAGGAAGATGCCCAAATACATCTGCATGACTTAAGAGTTCCTACTAAACATTTCAAGTCTGAGAGAACTAATATTTGGGATATAATTAAACTAATTTGCTCTTAATTAATCAGCTGGAACCCAGTCAGATAAGCTTTCTGAAACCTATCTGAACCTTCTTAAGTAGGAGACCAGTAAATTTTACACTGAGAAAAACACAGCCACTGGAGAATGAGGACAGAGCCAGGCTCTGCTCAAGGATGTCCAATGACAGGACAAGGGGCAATGGGTGCAAGCTGGAGCAGAGGAGCTTCCATGGGAACAGAAGGAGAAACTTTTTCCGCTGTTAGGGTGGCAGAGCCCTGGAGCAGGCTACCCAGAGAAGCTATGGAGTCTCCTTCTCTGGAGACATTCCAAACCCATCTGGATGCATTCCTGTGTGACCTACTCTAGGTGATCCTGCTCTGGCAGGGGAGTTGGACTGGATGATCTTAGAGATTAACCTTACCATAGAGATTAACCTTACCATTCTATGATTCTATGATTGTGCCCCTTTGCTCTGCTCTTGTCAGACCTCACCTGCAGTCCTGTGTGCAGTTCTGGCATCCTCAGCACAGGAAGGACATGGAAGTGTTGGAGCAGGTCCAGAGGAGGCCACAAAGATGCTCAGAGGGCTGCAGCAGCTCTGCTATGAGGCCAGACTGAGAGAGTTTGGGCTCTGCAGCCTGGAGAAGAGAGAGCATCAAGGAGACCTGATAGTAGCCTTCCAGTATCTGAAGGGGGCTACAGGAAGGCTGGGGAGAAACTATTGTGACCTGTGCTAGTGAGAAGTGTCCTTGCCTATGGCAGGGGGTTGGAACTAGATGATCCTTGAGGTCCCTTCCAACCTTACCATTCTTTGATTCTATAATGCAGTCATTGAATAGTTCAAATATACAGTCACACACAGTGAAAAGGCTACAAACTGAACAACAAGGCTTTTAATAATAAAATCCATTAAAAAAAATAAAGTTCATTAAAAAAAAGAAAGGCTAACAACAGGTGAGTAAGGTATAAAGGACATTTATAGAAGCAAAGGTCTCATTGCACCTGTAGGTGGAAGCCTTGGTATAGGAACAAGTTCAGTGCCGGTAAAAGCCCTGCGTGGAGAGAGAACCTCTCTTTCACATCTCTTCAGTTATAAGAGCCTACAATAAAACTAACAAAAAACAACCTATGTTGCCTTTGGGCAGACTAGGATGTACTCTTTTTATAACATCAGGCAGGCAGCTGATATGCCCTGTGGTCACCTGCAGCCACCAGCAGTTAGCTGCTCCTGTAGCTTCTCATCTCTGACCACTGCTGTTCGCTATTCTTCTGCTGACAACATTTGTCCCTACAAAGCAGATTAACTTTGACTAGAGAGCCCATCGAGTTCCCAGGGCAGTAGTGCAGCCTCTCTTGTCATCTCTGCCCATGCTGTCCACTTCCTCTTTAAGTTGAACCTTTTTGCTTTACAATCCCACAGCACCACATCTGCAGTTGTGACTTCCAGGTACCATCAAAACTGTTACCTCGAGATGGAAAAGTTTGGTTGTGCAGATAGTGAGTAGCAGAATGCACAAGCATGGAGTGCTGAGAGATCCTCCCTGGCTCTGCCAGCAGATGCCCTCTCGCTGTGTCACTCCCTTCTTGGGACAGCAACCACCACCACATGGCTCAGCTTGCACACTCAGTGGGTTGCATTTCACCAGTGGGTAATTGTACAGCCCTGGGTACCAACAAATATAACTATGCTCTCTGAAGCATTTTCCAAATACAAAATCACTTTGAGTTGCAACACTCAGGGTTGAATTATCCTCATGAGAGCACCCCATGCTGCTTCTGTCTTAGGTAGCTCCACAGTCCTAAAGGGTCTTATACTTCTTTTAGTACGGCTCAGCATCCCTAACAACGCAGAAGCTGGATCACGTTTGCTCTTTCAACACTCTCCTGTTACCAAAATCCCAGAGGTGGGATTGATGTGTGAGGTTTTTTGAACACCCAAGGGCTTGAGGGTCTGCCTGTCAAAGGCACTGGTGTGTGCTTGGATTGGTTCTGCTATTACCTTATTGCCTTTGAAATAGAAAGGTTGAGTCAGGGCAGCCATTCCTCTTACTCTGCCTGCAGGCCAAGCTGACACTTTGCAGCCAGTTCTAATTCTTCCTTTCCTCTCTGTCACATTTGGAAAGGTCAGCATCTATTTATGTGTTTGCACTGACTGAGATAAAGCCAATTTGGCATGTGCATTATTGCAGACAAACTCCAGAAAAATCAGGCTCACCAAAGACAACCTGGCTAAACAACTTGGCTAAGTCGTTCTAGCAAACCCAGAGAGACCAAGGCACATATCCAATGACCAACAGGGACAGAAAATAACAAC
Organism: Eubucco bourcierii; assembly: GCA_013396675.1. Lineage (NCBI taxonomy): Eukaryota > Metazoa > Chordata > Aves > Piciformes > Ramphastidae > Eubucco > Eubucco bourcierii. The sequence goes on from VWZE01008282.1 coordinate 24,501, forward strand.
TGAAAAACCAATGAACTGACAATGACCCAACCACCTGCATTTGCAGCCCAGAAGGCCAATGGCATCCTGGGCTGCATCAAAAGAAATGTGGACAGCAGATCAAGAGAGTTGATTCTGCCACTTAACTCTGCTCTGGGGAGACCTCACCTGGAATCTTGTGTCCAGCTCGGGAGCCCTCAGCACAGGAAGGACATGAACGTGATGGAGCTGGTCCAGGAAGGCCCTGAAGATGATCAGGGGGCTGGAAAACCTCTCCTATGAGGACAGGCTGAGGGAGCTGAGGTTGTTCAGCCTGGAGGAGGCTCTAAGCAGACCTAACAGCAGCTTTCCAGAACCTGAAGGGGGCTACAAGAAGGCTGCAGAGGGACTGTTTGCAAACGCCTGCAGGGACAGGATGAGGAACAATGGTTTGAAATGAAAGCAGAGCAGATTTAGATTGGATGTTAGGAACAAGTTCTGCACCATGAAGGTGCTGCAACACTGCAACAGGTTAGTCAGAGAAGTGACTGGGGCCTCATGCCAGGAGATACTCAAGGTGAGGCTTGACAAGGCTGTGAGCAAGCTGCTCTAGTGGAGGATGTCCCTGCTGACTGCAGGGGGGTTTTAGTAGGTAGCCTTTGAAGGTCCCTTCCAACCCAAACCTTTCTACAGTTCTCCAAGATAAAACACAGCAAGATTCCTATTTAGCTTTGAGTTACTTTAGCCTACAAAATTAGTAACTGGTTTAGGACTAAGAAATCTTCTGCAAGCACAAACTGTCTTAAGCCCAGCAAAATGAGGTTTATGGAGGCTTTTTTAGTTATTCCAGATGAATGTATTCCACGTTTTCTATTGTATCAACATAGCTGTAGCCCTTTAGATTCCTGTTACATTCTCTGAGCATTTCAGAGTATGCTCCATATTTTCAGAGTGGTTTTAAGCTTCTGAATGTGCATCTTCACAAATCACCTGTCAGTTGCTAGCAAGCTAACAGACAGCACTCTTCAAAGAAGAAGACTGGAAAACATAGGCAAGGATTTTTCTTGAAACAGAGGAGAGGTAGGAAAAACACTTTGAGAATTAATTACAAACACATTTTCCCAAGTTTTTAAGCCTGGCAGGATTTCATCTGATAAATGTCTATGAAGTTCCTCTGGGCAAAATTCATAGGAATAAGACATTGAGATAGAGACAGTGGTAATTGGAGAAGAAGGGTAGTGAATAGCCTTTGTCAGAAATTAACTACTGGTCAGTTCATTAAAGGAGTAGCATCTCTAGTACTGGTCCTAGAGCTCTTTTCTAGCATTCTTCTAGGGTTGGAACGTCATGAAAATTCACCTTTTCCACCAACAGTAGCCTTCCAGTAGCTGAAAGGGGCCTACAGGAAGGCTGGGGAGAGATTATTTACAAGGTTTTGCAATGACAGGACAAGGGGCACTGGGTTTAAACTGGCAGAGGGGAGATTTAGACTGGATGTTAGGAGGAAGTTNTTCTATGATTCTATGATCACCTCTATGAAGTATCTCTCCATCCTCTTTGCAGCTTGCTTGGCAAGCCTAAGGGACACTGTGATGGTCTGGGAGTTATCTGCCTCCCACACTGTGCTGGTTTGAAGCTAACTGGAATATTTTAGTGGAGAAAATTATACTATAGGCTGTGAAAAGAAAACAATGCTGATGTCTACTTCACTCATAGGCTTGCTCAGATGTTTAAGAAAATTATACAACACAAAGATCAGACTCACAGGCCTGGAGACACTTTGGGGCTGTCTAGCTTCTTGCCTCCTCCTCTCTGCTGAGTAGCCTCACTAACCACTTTTCTTCTAACCTCTATGGCTGATCCTCCAAACTCACCTTGCATGTAAGGCAAACCTTGGGGTAAGGTAGAGGGGTGGGGAGAAGGTGGAATGCTGGTTGGGAGCCCGTCTTGAGGGCTCTGATTTCTGGGAGGGGAGTTGTGTTTCTGTATTACCTTTAACTTGTGTATGTCTGTAACTGTTCCTGTCTATAGTGTATATCTCTGCTTGTACATTGTGCTGAGCTGTAAATAGAACTTTGGTCCTTAACTTCCAGCTAGCTGGGGGGCAGAGAACTCCCAAACCATCATACACACACAGTGAAATCACCCAGACTAGACTCAACCATCTAGAAGTTAAGNCTGGTTGGGAGCCCGTCTTGAGGGCTCTGATTTCTGGGAGGGGAGTTGTGTTTCTGTATTACCTTTAACTTGTGTATGTCTGTAACTGTTCCTGTCTATAGTGTATATCTCTGCTTGTACATTGTGCTGAGCTGTAAATAGAACTTTGGTCCTTAACTTCCAGCTAGCTGGGGGGCAGAGAACTCCCAAACCATCATACACACACAGTGAAATCACCCAGACTAGACTCAACCATCTAGAAGTTAAGGGATGAAGCTATATTCACAGCTTAGCACAATTTACAAGCAGATATATACACAATATACAGTTATATACAAGTTAAAAGTAATACAGAAACACAAAACCCCTCCGAAACAATCAGATTGCCAGGAAGATCCTGACCCAAAGCTCCTTTGCCCTTCTTTCCCTCCCTTCAGCAATAACCAGATCAATCCTCATATAGCTCACATGGTAAATCTGGAGAGATCTGAGAGATGTCAAAAAAAGATGACAAGAAGGATAGAGGAAATAAAGGGTTAGGCTGGATTAGAGTTAAAGCAAAAGCAACCAAAGACCATCAGAGAGCAGCAGAAAAACAACTGAGAACTGAGCAGTGTGTGAACAGGGAGTGTCTGAGCTGTATTTTGACCAGTTGCATTTCTCAGCAGAAGAATAAGGAATACAGGTTACTGGTGTTGGTTCTTTTTCCCCCCCCTTTCTTTTCACAGCTAAGGATTTCATTTCTCTCAGTAAAATATTCCAATCAGCCTCAAACCAGCACAGACACTGAAGTCCCAACTACTTAGCTCATGTTGCCCCTCAGCAGTTTCTCTCTCCATTGCTTCCCAAGTCTTTGTTCTTGGTTCTGGACAAGTGATAAACTTTGAAGATATGGTTTAGGAGTTCCCTAGATTGTGATTCCTCTCTAATCAACATTCACCTCTCTGAAGAGCCCTATCTGCTCTTTTCTGTCAGAGGAGATGGGACACCAGGTAGGGTGCTAGGTTTGAACTCAAAGACAACCAAATCCTAAGTCCATCACAAAACAGTGACACCTCTGTGTCAGCTCAAGTGGGGTTTTTCTGAAACACTGGAAAGAATGCACACATTTTGAGCAGCTGCTGCCAACATTTTTGTGTGGTACAAAGCTCTGTCAAGGATTTCAGATGTCTCCAACAAAGGGTGCACTGTTGTAATAACAAATCATACTAATCACCAACGAAAAGATTTACAGCTGCTACTCTGCAACGCACCATAAACATTCCACCAGTCTCAAAGGCAGGGAGAGAAATTCCTTCCAGTCAGGCAGAGTCTTCCCAGCTGCACTGCAGGAAATAGGCACTCACCATGCCCCTTCCAGTATCTACTTGTTTATTGAGCTTGCAGGGACACAGCAGCTGGGGAGCACCCCTAGGGAGGCAGAGGTCTATTAACCACTTCAGGCGAGGGGCAGAGCTGATTGACAGGAGAGGGGGCTGGCAGCCTGAACAAGAGACAGTTGTAGCACCACTCCTCCAGATGACATCTCAGCACAGAGACCGACTGCTCTCATCTCCTCTTCCCTACGCTGCAGTTTCATAGCATTATAGAATCACTCAGGCTGGAAAAGACCCTTCAGATCATCAGCCCCAACCATCAACTCTACCAAGTTCACCACTAAAGCACATTGTTAAGTGCCACATCTAAATGACCTTTAAACACCTCCAGGGATAGTGACTCAACTCCCTCCCTAGGAAACCTTTTCCAATGCTTGACCACTCTTTCAGGGAAATTTTTTTCACTATGTCCAAACCTTCCCTTGGAAGGGAATTTACTTGGAATTAACCTGGACACCTTCACAGACAGCACATCCACATCTTAGCTAAGCAGATTTGAACTGAAGCGACCCTAGATGAGGGATCATGCTCCCTGTGACCAAAATGCAGAAACCACCTTAAAATAGCTGTACCTTAGGCATTTAAAAAGCAAGGCAGGTGGCCCAATCTCACCCCTTGCATACAGCAACACCTGAAAAGCAGCCATAGGAGTTGCAATCTATGTACAAACATTTGCTAAGTTTCAGAACACAGAAATAAAAAAGCAGAGATCACTTTATACTGAGAAAGGAAGACACAATTTCTGGCCTCTTTACACTCAGTTGTGCCACCTCACTATTTAGCATGGCAGTAGATAGTAGTACAGGAGAAAGATTAAAAGTTACTAACCTGTGGGAAGAGTGAGTAAGTTGCATTGTCAATAGTGACAGAGTATAAAAATTCTCCATCAAACCAGAGGTTCTTTCCCATCGGGGAGTTCAGCTTGGTCATAGCAAAGAGCTGCCCGGGGTCACAGCACTCTTCCAGCAGTTTCCTAGTGAGGGCAACCAAAAGAGAGAGAGTAGTGTTAATTAGAGCCTTGGCTTACCTTCCCTTACCCTCACACCTGAGAGCCTGCCCCTCACAGCTGCTCCAAAGTCATTTATCTTGCCAGCCAGCAGGCAAACCACAGGTGACTCTTATTTACTCACAAAGGGGCCAGAAAACATGGTTTTAGTGTGGAAAATATTAGAGACAGTAAAAAATGTCTAACTCCATTTGACCTCAGAGTGGCATAGAAACAGAATGGAGATCTAGCCAAAGAAACTCCATCCTTCACAGCCTCTCCTAACAAATAAAATAGCAGACTCCAGCACAGAGAAAACTCAGAGAAGTTCCTTCAACAATAGATTCTGAATTACAAGAAAATTGAGTCCTAAACCTTATGTCCTTCTAAAACTTCAGTGACATAACTTAAGTAGGGATACAATTGGCATCTCTTTCCAGTTAGTAAATATCCTTCTGCTACCCTGCACCACAGTAGGTTTGGGACCCTTTAGTCTGAGGAAGAGGAGGCTGAAGGGGAAACCTTATTGCCCTCTACAACTACCCAAAAGGACAAGAGAGAGGAGTAGGTGCTGGTCTCTTCTTGCAGGTAATTAGTGATAGAAGGAGAGGGAACAGCCTCAAGCTGCACCAGGAAGGTTTGGACATTAGGAAAGGATTTTCCCTGATAGAGTGGTGAAGAATGGGAACAAACTGCCCAGGGAGGGAGTTGATTTACCATCCCTGGAGGTGTTTAAAGGTCGTTTAGATGTGGTGCTCAGCAATTTGGTTTAGTGGTGAGCTTGGTAGATTAGGGTTGATGGTTGGAGCTGGTGATCTCAAGGGTCTTCTCCAACTTGAATGATTCTATGATACATTCACAGCAGTATCAGAGCTTCCCTTCTGACTGAAGACTTAATTTGAGTGGTCCTAATACGATACAGAAATGTATGTAAGTGGATTTTCTGCTTCTTGTTCCCTCGCTGAAACTACATTTCCGCCACACATTTTATTTCCCCAAAATATTTAGTACTCAGCTTCAGCAGAAATGTGAGAACTGGTGAGGTGATCAAAGGTTTTATTGAGGGGGGGAAAAATAATCTGCAATTAAGATCTTAAAATCTAGAGCCATTAAAAGCTCTAGATATCTGCAAAGCAGCAACAGCAACCTGGTCTAGTGGAGGATGTCCCTGCCCATTGCAGGGGGTTTGGACTAGATGACTTTTTGGGGGGTCTCTTCCAGCCCAAACCATTCTATGACTCTGTGAGTAGTGACTACTAGAATGCTTCAGAGCTGTTCTCCTTTGTGAAAGAGATTTTATTCAAAACCATGAAGTCATGCACAGCAAGATTTGGGGAGGTTGTGCTTTTTTTTTTTTTTATTTTAAAGTTTTACAGATACTTTTCTTCTGTAAAAATAGAAGTTTTAGAAACAATTTCACTATTTTCCCCTACCAAAAACTGATTTTGGCATAGTAGTTTTCTGCAACCATGTAAACACTATTCTCCATAGGTACTTCAACTGAAAATCTGATGAAAACCATGGGGTGGCTTTGTTGTAGTCTTTGCAGAAGAGGAAGTAGTTTGAAACTGTTGGATGGCAGGCAGAAAGCCTAAGGGTGTCTGGTTAAGCTTTCCCCACTGGGGAATTTGAGTGATTTGCTCTGATTGAGCTCCAGGGTAGTGCTGCCCACAGCAACAACCCAGGCCCCTGGCACACTTCCTTGTGGTGATAAAGGTTTTCAAGGGACAGCAAGGATGAAAGAGTGGAGAAGATGGACTGAGGGCAGGAGGTCCACTTCTCTCTTTAGCATATACCTGAGAGTAGCCTTTGCACATGACCTAGAATCATAGAATCATGAAGGTCAGAAAAGACCCCTAGGATCAATCCAACCACCAACCCACAACCGCCATGCCCGCTAAATTATCTCCCCAAATGCCACGTCCAAACGTTTTTGAATGTCCCTCCAAGGGGCAGTGACTTCACCACCTCCCTGGACAACCTGTTCCAGTCCCTGACCACCTTTCCAGTGAAGAGTTGGTTTTTACTAATATCCAATCCAAACCCTAGTGCAGTTTGAGGCCATTTCCTCTTCTCTTACTGTTTGTTACTGGAGAGAAGAACCCAACCCTCACCTCACAGCCTTTCAGGGAGGCATAGAGAACAATGAGGTCTCCCTCAGCTTCCTTTTCTCCAGACTAAACCACCTCAGTTCCCTCAGCCACTCCTCACCAGCTTCATTGCCCTTCTTTGGACACGGTTCAGCAACTCAATGCCCTTCTTGTAGTAAGAGGCCCAAAACTAAACAGAGTGTTCAGGGCATAGCCTGACCAGGGTGCACAATCGTTGCCCTGTTTCTGCTGGTCACACTATTCCTGATACAGGCAGGTAGATTAAACAGGTAAAAGGAAGTAAATTACACCACATTTTGTTCTAAGCCTGAGCCAGCTGCAAGGCAAACTCTCCCCATGAGCTGCAGGGCAATGCTCTCCCCATGCAGTAGGCTGCCCAGCCCCTCTGTCCCCACAGGCAGCCAAAGAGCCCAGGGATTTCTATGACAGCTCAAGCAGAAGCTCATGAGTGAGTGCATCATGGCTCAAAATGCCAATATTTTGTCCATGTGACCCCCAAGGACCTCACTGCAGAGCATGAGGCTCCACCACACACCCAGACCTTAGATAATTTCAGAGCTGCTGCTGCTCAGACCAAAGAGCTACGAGCTCTGACATCTTCTCCACAAACTACTGCATCTCTACAAATAAGTATTCCAGAAAATGTGCAAATCACTGTTCTTGGTTGCCATCAGTCAACCCCAAACTAATGAAGTCTGGGGCAAAACTGTGTCCAGTTCCAGACTCTACAATTCAAGAAAGACAGGCTGGAGACAGGGTCCAAAGGAGGGCCACAATGATAACCAAACCACTGGAGCCCCTGCCCTGTAAGGAAGGAACTCCCTGCCCTGAATAAGACAAGGCTCAGGGGGTCTTCATCCCAGCTTTGCAGCACCTGGATGGCAGTCACCAAGAGGGCAGGGACTCTCTTCACAAGGAGCCACATGAAGAAGATATATGCCCATGGGTAGAAGCTGCTGTGCTGGGAGAGGTTTCATTTTTCACAGTAAGAAAAGCCATTCCTTGGAACAACTTCTCCAGGGCTGTGGTGGAGCTCTATCAAGGACAGGGTGCTAGATAATCTCATGCAAAATCCATTTATCACCAAAGGCAGGGTTAGGTGATCATTGGAGGCCTGTCCCCACTTCAGTGGTTCTGTGATTCTGGACCTATGTTCCCTTAGAGTGCCACTGCAGTGTGTTAGGCAGAGCAGCAATTTCCATGGCTAGTAACACCTGCTGGTGCCCACACAAAGACTTCATCACACAACTGTGAAAATCCAACCAGAGGGCATTCTGAATCCCTTGCCAAACAACCTTTACAAGACATTTTAAGAGAAGCAACTGAGTATTGTTCCAAACTAAAGGTCTGAGAGCGGAGATTTTTCTGGCTAGCCACAAACTCCAGCTTGCAGCCTGTGAAAATTTGTTTCTCTCTGTCAAGTGGGAAGCAAATAATTTTTGCCTATCTTTCCCCTCTTGTTCTTTGTATTTTCTATGGTCACAGTAACTTTTTCACAAAAGCATGAGGTAATCCAAGATGAGATGGAGCCTCAGCTGCACATATACTCATTTGTTATACAACTGTGTAACAAAATCAAATCTTCCAAGTGAAATTCTGCAGCTTATACCTTCTCTGGAAGTCTGGTCTGAGCAAGAAACACAAAACCAAGAGATTAACTCAGGAGAAAAGTATCTGGGGAATGGTTTATATTAATGAATCTTTCCTTAGCCAGGGTAAACTGATGAGCTAGGAAATAGCTCTTTGCATGGTTCCCTCCTCCCCCTCCCATCTATTAAACTAGATGTAAACCCTCCCCAAAAATCCATTTTTTTTCACTTCCCATCAAATCTTTTCCTAAAACAAACCAAAAAAAATATTATGAAAGCAGCTCTGTGGAGCAAGCCCTTGGAGTGCTGGTGGGCAGCAAGTTCTGCATGGGTCAGCTATGTGCCCTTGTACCCAAGAGAGCCAAGGGCATCCTGGGGGACATCAGGAGAAGCGTGGCCAGCAGGGCTAGGGAGGTTCTGCTCCTCCTCCGCTCTGCCCTAGTGAGACCACATCTGGAATACTGTGTCAGACTTTGGGGTCCTCAGATCACGAGAGACAAGGACCTGCTGGAGAGAGTCCAGCAGAGAGCCATGAGGATGAGTGAGCGACTTGAGCATCTCCCCTATGGAGAGAGACTGAGAAACCTGGGGCTGTTTGGTCTGGAGAAGAGAAGGCTGAGAGGAGATCTGAGCAATGTGTACAAATACCTGAGGGGTGGGGGTCAAGTGCCTGGGGCCAAGCTCTTTCTGGTGGTCAGCAGCAACAGGGCAAGGAGCAATGGATACAAACCAGAACAGGGAAGGTTTCACCTCAGCATGAGGAGAAACTTCTTTACAGTGAGGGTGACAGAGCCCTGGAGCAGGCTGCCCAGAGAGGTTGTGGAGTCTCCTCTGGAGACTTTCCAAACCTGCCTGGATGTGTTCCTGAGCAAGACTACCCTAAGGGATCCTGTTCTGGCAGTGGGGCTGGACTGGATGATCTCTGGAGGTCCCTTCCAACCTCTAAGGTCCTGTGATTCTGTGATGAAAAGCAGTAGATACTGCCTAGAATGTCCACAGACAGGCAAGTCACCAGTTCAGGCATGCCCCTGTATGTATAAGCACTCACAGGAGCTTTCTGGTGGAAAACAATAATAACAATAATGGAAAGTTTCACATTATTCAGCGACTCAAATCATCCTGAATGAAATGCCAAAACTACAAAGGGAGAAAATCCCCCCCTGGAAAACGTGCATTAAGAAGCAGAGCACATTGAAAGGTGAACCTAAAGCAGTAGACTCTGCAGGCTCAGGGAATCTGAGCTTGATTAAAATGTACAGCTCAAATGTTATGATAGATCTGAAGCAGCTTTTAGCCAAAGATATCAATTCACTGCAAGCATCCCTTCACTCACAGGAATATTAAACCTTTGAATCAAATTTATCTCCAGTGCAGAGGAGACCTGTGTCCTCTGAGGGGGAGGAAATTAGAGCAATTGCACAATTGGATGATTGATATTGAAAAGACACTGAGGGCCTCGAATCTCAGAGCACTCAAAGGAGAAATTCCTACTCGTGAGGGAAGAAGCAGCAGCAAAGTTGGACCTGAGTAAGGCATTTGACTCTGTCCCGCATGACATCCTGGTCATCAAACTGGAAAAACATGGACTGGATGTGTGGAGCACTGCTGGGTAAGGAACTGGCTGGATGGTGGCACACAGAGAGTGGTGATCAATGACACAATGTCCACCTGCAGACCAGTGCCAAGTAGCTCCCTCAGGGGTCAGTGCTGGCACCAGAACTGTTTGATATCTATGTCAGTGACATGGACAGAGGAATCAGTGCAGCCTCAGCAAGTTTGCAGGTGGCACCAAGCTGTGTGGCACAGTCGACTTGCTAGAGGGCAGGGATCCATCCAGAGGGACCTGGACAGGCTGCAGAGCTGTGCCCAGGCCAACCTCATGACATTCAACAAGGCCAAGTGTAAGGTCCTGCACCTGGGTAGGCACAATCCCAAGCACAAATCCAGGCTGGGTGGGGAATGGCTGAGAGTAGCCCTGAGGAACAGGACCTGGGGGTCTGGGTTGATGAAAAGCTCAACATGAGCCTGCAGTGTGAGTGCAGCCCAGACAACAGCTGTGTGCTGGGCTGCAAGAGCAGTGTAGCCTCCTCTGGACTGGCTCCAACACTTCCATGTCCTTCCTGTGCTGGGGGCTCCAGAACTGTACACAGGACTCCAGGTGGGGTCTGAGGAGCGCAGAGCAAAGGGGCAGAATCCTCTCCCTTGCCCTGTTTGCCCTTCTCCAGTCAATGTTACAGGCAGAGGCAAATCATGTACTGAACTGTCTGGTGCTGCAACCTGCATGGAAGGAAAGAGGTTGCAGCCACAATAGACACTTCTCAGAACAAGAACAGTTTATGAAATCCACCTTCATTACTTCATCAGTAGAGCTGTACCTGACTTATTTAGAGTGAATAAGAAATCACTGGATGCTTTGCTGCAAATTGTCAAGAGTTTAGGGGTAACTATGAAATGAAGCACTTCCACCTTTTCTGCACCATCAATATCTTTGCCTTTAGAACTTTCTTTCCTGGTCTTTTCGGAGGGGAACAAAGTATTTTAGTAACCTGAGAATACTTCTGTTTGGGTTCTCACTGTATGTTTTAAAAAGCACTAAATCAAACTTTTGGTGCCATGCACACAGCAGTTAGCAGTTCTGATTTCCAAACTACAAAAGAACAAGGGGACAAAGTCTCAAGCTGTGGCAGGGGAGGTCTAGGCTGGATGTTAGGAGGAAGTTCTTGGCAGAGAGAGTGATTGGCATTGGAATGGGCTGTCCAGGGAGGTGGTGGAGTCATCATCCCTGGAAGTGTTGAAGCAAAGCCTGGATGGGGCACTTAGTGCCATGGTCTGGTTGATTGGCTAGGGCTGGGTGAGAGGTTGGGCTGGGTGAGCTTGGAGGTCTCTTCCAACCTGCTTGATTCTATGGCTCTATGATTCTGTGATTCTATAAAGTTGGGGGGGTTCCTTCCCCTGTGTGTTTGGCTACCCTGATCTTGCAGCCTTGGCCCACAACAAACAAACTCTGCTGCCTTCCAGTAGGCAAGTTCCGAGCTGTCATCCACTGCAGTCTGACATCCTAACTTGTAATTGATTTTGTCCAACTTCTTCTTTGCTTTGGTTTGGGATTTTTGGGTTTGTTTGGTTGCTGCTGGTGGTGGGAGAGGTTTCTTCCCCAGAAATGTAGAAGTAGTATCTTTTCTTCAAGAAATGCTGAGTATTTTATTATCATGGAAGAAACTGGGATTTTCTTTCTTTACCCCCCTTCCAAGGCAAGACAGCCTCAGTGGTTACAATGTGAAGGATCTCAAGTCTTTCATCCATTCAGAAAGCAGAACATCTTATAATTCCCCAGACGTGCCTAAATTTCTATTCCCTACCAACTGAATGTGGCTCAGCTCAGTCTCTAAACCTTCAGATGATTTTTTGATTATTTAATCTCCACCAGTTTCTCCTTTAAATTTAAACTGAGATTTCAGAGAGTATGCCAAAGACAGTATGACAAAGTTATATTAGGTGATGATGCACTCTTTCTCTTGATCAAATTCTGCATTCAAAGAAGAATAAATTAAAGGACAGATTGTTTTCTAACACTGTGAACAGGCATGTTTCTTTTCATAGCCTCACATCACTTCCATTCCTTCAGTAATACTGCAAGTGTGCCTTTGTGGCCGAGAAGGCCAAGGGCATCCTAGGGTGGATTAGAAAGGGAGCAGTGAGTAGGTCAGGAGAGGCTCTCCTGCCCCTCTACTCTCCCCTGGTGAGGCCACATCTGGAGTACTCTATCCAGTTCTGGGTCACTCACTCCAATAAGGATCTCAAGGTTGTAGCATAGAGTTACAAAGATGCTGAAGGCAGAGGAACATCTCCCTGCTGAAGCCAGGCTGAGGGAGCTGGGGTTCTTTAGCTGGGAGCAGAGCAGCCTGAGGGGTGACCTCAGTCATGGCTATTGAGATGTGCAGGGCAGTGCCAGGAGGACAGAGCTCAGGGATGTCCAATGACAGGACAAGGGGCAATGGGTGCAAGCTGGAGCAGAGGAGCTTCCATGGAAACAGAAGGAGAAACTTTTTCACTGTGAGGGTGGCAGAGCCCTGGAGCAGGCTGCCCAGAGAGGTTATGGAGTCTCCTTCTCTGGAGACATTCCAAACCCACCTGGATGTGTTCCTGTGTGACCTACTCTATGTGATCCTGCTCTGGCAGGAGGGTTGGACTGATAATCTTTGGAGATCCCTTTCAACTCCTAACATTCTGTGATTCTGTGAAGGACAAAGGAGGACTGAACTATGCAATGTTTACATTGTATAAGTACAGATGAAGCCAAAATTTGCCAGGTACCTACCTTTATTAATGAACAATGTACATGAAGAAGAGGAGGCTCAGGGGAGACCTTCTTGCTGTCTACAACTACCTGAAGGGTGGTTGTAGCCAGGAGGAGGTTACTTTCTTCTCTCAGGCAACCAGCACCAGAACAAGAGGACACAGTCTCAAGCTGCACCAGGGGAAGTTTAGGCTGGAGGTGAGGAGAAAGTTGTTGACTGAGAGAGTCATTGACTGCTGGAATGGGCTGCCCAGGGAAGTGGTGGAGTCACCGTCCCTGGAGGTGTTCAAGGTGGGTTTGGACGTGGCACTTGGTGCCATGGTCTGGTCTTGAGGGCTGTGGTATAGGTTTGGACTTGATGATCTTTGAGGTCTCTTCCAACCTTGGTGATACTGTGGTACTGTGATGAACTAGAAGAAATACTAGAAGTCTTTCTCAGTGATTAGATGTTGACATGAACATCAGACAAGCCTGAAGTTTCTTTTTCCTCCTTCCAATTCATTAACTTACAAACAGAGCAGATTTGATCTGGAAACCTACTGAAACATACAATTGCTTCTCTTTTCAGAGAAAATGCATTTGGTTTGTGCAAGCTTGCTTCAGACTTCTATGCACAAAGACTACCTCTAACTCTGAAACAAATTACCATCTATGAATTATAGAGTAGGAATTGTAGTATTCAGTCAGATGAAGTTTTCCAAAGACTCTCAGCGGCAATGCATAAAGAGCTCTATATAACCAGACCACCACGAGGTGTGACTTGCAATAGCAGAAACAGCACTCCAGTGCTGCTTTATTATTCATGCAGTAAAACCTGCTGGAATGCAGGATGCCTCCAAGTTGTACTGCCCCCAGTGAAATCCCAGGCATACCCAGGAGAGGCAGCAGCAGTGACTTGTCTTATCACCTAGGAGCAGCCACCTTCCCTTCAGCAGCGATGAATTTGAGAGTGAGCTCAACCATCAGCTGACGGTTCCTGGCCAGCAGCCAGTAGCTCAAGAGAAATGACCTCACATGCTGCTGGAATTCACTGTCACTGCACCAGGCTGTTCCTTTGCTTTGCTAATGCCACCAGCAGCAGCCTGCAAACACAACTACATTTCAGGGTACACAGCACTTGGCTTGCTTCCTTTACAGTGTTTGAAATGTAAACACCTTTATGCTCAGCCTCTTAGTAGCACAGATAGCTTCTTTCACAGTGTGATTCATCTCAAACTAAACAGTCAACAATTCCCTCTCTAATAAGCATAAAGAGACCAGTTACCTTAGATGGAGACATCTACATTTGGTAGTTTAATTCTAATCCACACAGCCAAACCTGCTGCTCCAAAACCCTAGGAAACCCATCAAGGCTCTTGTGATGGTTTGGGAGTTACCCAACCCCCACACACTTTGTAAAATCCCCCAGACTAGACTCAGCCAGCTGGAAGTTAAGGACTGAAGCTCTATTTACAGCTTAGCACAATGTACAAGCAGAGATATACACAATAGACATGGATAGTTACAGAAATATTCAAGTTAAAGGTAATACAGAAGCACAGTTCCTCTCCCAGAAATCAGAGTGCCCAGCAGGGGCTCCCAACCACCCTTCCACCTTCTTTCCACCCCTCTGCCTTACCCCAGGGTCTTCCTTATGTGCAAGGCGAGTTTGGAGGATGGGCCAGGGGGGTTAGAAGAAAAGTGGTTAGGTTAGCAGAGAGGTCCAGACCAAGCCAGCAGCTAGAGAGAACAAGACTCTCTGAGTGTCTTATCTATGTTTGTGTCCTTGTTCTTATCCATCTCAGCAAGCCTATGAGTGCAGCGGACATCACCACTGTTTGCTTTTCACAGCCTACAATATAATTTTCTCCATTGAAATATTCCAATTAGCCTCAAACCAGCACAGCTCTGAAGTTAATGCAAGCTACAAAGGAGGGACTTCAGGTCTTCTGTCTGCCTGTAACACCTGGCAGAGGATGCTATTTGCCAGCAGCTTCATCTGGTGGTCTTCCAGTTCTCTTCACACAGCCCTCATCGCGGGCTGTCAGGAAAATGAGTTGGCACAACTGCGTGAACTGATAGTTTTGTCAGAGAGAATTCAGGGGGCAAAGGGGAGTGGAGCAGAGGGAACAGATTAATTGCTTCATGTGGTATTCTATTTTTCATTTTTTTTTAAATCCTGTAAACCTGGCAGGAGGAGAGCAGCCGTCAGAGAGATGAGGTGAAATTAATGAATCGCTCTCCTGCAAAACAGCAGAACCATCAGCTGAGACAGAAAGTTACAGTACTTGTCAGTGCAGCTGCAGAAGGGGAAAAATGAGTTGTTCTCACTTCCTTTATCATTTACCTCCTTACCATTTCCTTTCAGCAGAACTGCTGCTTGCTTTGCAACCACCACAAGCACAAAGAAACATTCAGCTTCGGCAAGGGCACAGGAGGGCTGTACTCATCCAGGGGAAGGAGACTTACTAAAAATACATCAAGCAGCTCTAGTCTTACATTTGAGCTTGCAGTATCTGGAGTGATGATACATACCACCTAGATCTAAGCAGTCAATTATCACTCCACAGTGACTTCTCCACCTGTTTCTGCAACCCAGAAAAAACACCCTGGTCCTGCCAGCATTATATAATGCTCCTCACAAAAGTGCC
>VWZE01008283.1:0-47930 GCA_013396675.1 Eubucco bourcierii
ATTTTTCTTTTTTCTTTTATGTTTTCTTTTCTTTTTTATTTTATTTTTCTTTTTTATTTTATTTTTCTTTTATTTATTCATTTTTTTGTTTTCTCATTTTCTTTCCTTTTCTCTTTTCTATTATTTTCCTCTGTGTTATAATGTTTCAGTTTTTTCTCTCTTTTTTTTTCTTTATTTCTGAAATTCTGTTCAAATAATAAAGTTTTGAAGAATTTTGAAACTGCAAAAACAGGTATTCAAATATGTTTGGGGACCTTATAAGTAATGATACTGATTTTAGAATGTTTTATAAGAAATTCTGTATGATTACTGCATAGGGAGGTCGTGGATGCTCCCTCCCTGGAGGTGTTCAAGGCCAGATTGGATGAGGCCTTGAGTAACCTGTACTAGTGGGAGGTGTCCCTGTCTATGGCAGGGGGTTGGAACTAGATGATCCTTGAGGTCCCTTCCAAACTTACCATTTTATGACTTTAGGTTTGTTATTGGAGGTAAATGACTGTTGGCTGTTTGGCTGGCAAGGTACTCTGTTCTGATGATGTCATACTTATATCTTGACTGTACTTTGAGATACAAAGCATATCAAACTACCCTTAATTATACAAGTAGATGCAGGCAAACTAGTCAGCTGTGTATTTAATGCAAAATATTGCTTCAGTTCTGCTTGCACAACCTCTTTTTACAACCTACTTGTTTGTGATTTTGTCTTGCTGCCTGACACGCAGAAAATCTGAGATGAGTCCTTTATGAAACCTTCCTGGTTTATTGCATCACCACATGTGTGTCACAGCCATCGACCAGGAGAGAGGTGCAGGTGCAGAGATTGCAGCCCAATGATATGGCCAGTACATCCCTCACTCAGAGCTGTGGCACAGGGAAGTCCTCTGATACACCTTCCAGAAAAAAACATGTAACAGCCAGGGGTAAGATGGGAATGGTACTGTGCATTAAATACAGGTCTTCGCCTTCTTAGAGCATCTTCCCTGGCTCTTCTTGTGCAAGAGAGGATAGTGCCAACTGGTGGCATCGATGGTGAAACAGGAGAATCAGGAGAGATGGCAAGGTGACACCATTTTCCTTTCTTGTCCTTTAAGTAAACAGTGGTGTTTTTCTTTCCTGCTCGCTCTCTTCCCACTACTTTCCTGCTGTGTGACTCAAGTCCTTGCACAACTGCAATACTGTTACATGGGCACTATAAGGACAAGGCATTCAGTGTGGTTTTTGAGTCATTTCAAGATAATTAATAATGGTATTAACCTGGCGGTAATGATTTTAGAAAGTTTTTTCTTGTTTGTCTCTTCTGTGCAGAAACAAAATTGGGGGGGTGTGGAGGTGAAAAGATTTGGTCCTCCCAGGTGTGGTTCCCAGAACTTCTACAGCAAAATTACCACTTGCTTTTGAAAGTAAAGGGCAGGGCAAACCCTTCTTCATCCTTCTGTGTCAGAATCTCCCCTTTCCCTGGGAGAAAGTATTTATCTCCAAAACCACAATCAAATCTTAAAAGCAACCAGAAAGCGCAGGAATCATGTTCAATGAAACAGTAGCAAGCAGAAAGAACTGACCTGGATTACAGCAATGAGTTTATATAAACACAGGGTTATTTCATAAATATTTGGGAAAGGTTGCAACAAAACTGTAAAAGGAAGGTTGGTGTCTGTTCTCTAACAATGGGGTACTTACAGGTGTCCACTCGATGGATATTTCTCATCCGAATGATCCTTACAGTCAGCAGGTAGCAGGGAGAGGATTCTATCTGGAGAAGAATGGGACAAAACAAAGTATGAATAATCCTTCAGCAGGGAAAAAAGTATCAAATGTGCAAACTGATCAAGTTTAACAATACAGCTGGTAAAAAAATCGAGTCAACCATCTCGCTACTTTGCAGATGAGTACATGTAACATAAGTTTCTGCCACTAAAACAATCCTGTTTTAATATTTTATGTCATTCACTGTCTTTTTACTGTGTTACTCTGAGTTAGGATTGCTCATCATAGAGGAAAAGAAAGGCATAAATCCCTGTCAGCTGATACGAACTGTGAGACTCTTGCAAACCCTCTTGCTCTGAGATTGCAGAGGTTAGCTCTGCAATGTAGCTACGGTCAAGTCTCTTGAACAGAGCAAATGCACTGGTGGGTGAGCACCATGGTGGAGTTGCCAAAATACCAACAGTCTTACTCTAAGTTACAGTCAATCCCCTCAGTAACCACCCATGGGGTCCCATTGTATTGGAAAGAGTACCATGGACACTATCTATGGTTGCTGTCTCTCACGAGATAAAACCAGAATACCACTCTCAGAGGTGTTCTCACTTTCTGCTGCCAAAACATGTTTCTCTCTTTTTTTTTTTTTCTCTTTTCAATTGCATGGGAAAGCCAGGAGCAATAACCTGAGCTTTTGTAAATAACAGCTATGAGATAAACTAAATGCTGAGAATTGTTTCCAGAGGATTCAGGGGGTAAGGAATTCAAAGAGATCATTGTTGGAGAAGGTCCAGAGGAGGGCCACAAAGTTGATCAGAGGGCTGAAAACCTCCATTACAGGGACAGGCTGCAAGAGTTGAGGTTGTTCAGCCTGGAGAAGAGAAGGCCCTGGGCAGATCTTATAGCAACCTTGAAGTACCTGAAGGGGTCTACAAGAAAGCCGAGGAGGGAGTTTTTACAAGGGCTTGTTGCGACAGAACAAAAGGGAATGGATTTAGGCTGGAGAAGCAAGAAGTCCTTTACAGTAAGGGTGGTGAGGCACTGGAGAAGGTTGCCCAAGGAGGTTGCGGATGCCCATTTCCCTGGACGTCTTCAAGGTCAGGTTGGACAAGGCCAATCTTAAGATTGAAAGTTCTTGACTTTCTTTGGTCCCTTTGAATGTCTCAGCCATAAACTTCAATAAAACAAGTCTCTCCAGATTTTGTGACTGCAAAGTTCTCCTCCTATTTATTATTAGAGGATAATGGGATTTCCTTCTTCTAAGCAAGGCGATTTCCTCCTGGCTCACTCCATAAAGCTGTCTCTGGCTCAGTCCTATCTGCAAAAGGTTGCTCTGACAAAGCCAATAAATAAATCAGCATTTCCTGTGGTTGTGACACACGGTCATTTCCTCACACTCCTAGAAACATTTCCACCTACTTAAGTGGTTACAGCGGAGCCCTCCAAATCATTCTTTGTGACAACTGCTAAATTTATCAACTGATTTCCTCTCATTTAGGAGCATCCTTCTATTTTTTATAGCACTTCAGAGACTTCCTAGAATGATTATAAACAGACAAAATAGATGTTCAGGCAGATAAAGAGAAGCTGGAAGGACTTTGCTTATAACAATATGTGCAATGCTGCCAAATTTTAGTTATTTCTTTTTTCAACAGAGCATGGCAAAGAGGACCTTATTTTCAGATGGGAAGATAATTAGGCCTCCTTTGTCACAACAAATTGCTGTTTCAATGTGCATTTAAAATAGTCTCTTCTCTCTCCTTACACATCATGTTACGGTGAAATATTTTTGCTGAGACCTTAAAACAATTTCCTGCTTTCAACCCTCCTGTATGTGCCTCAGGAATATGTTTTCTTTGTTTCTTTTAATTCATCATTAAATTCAGCCTCAGCAATCCATCCACCCTCTATTTCAAGTGTTCTCAAAGAAGAAAAAGCCTAAAAGAAGCTGCAAAACTTGCAAACAACAGCTGATGGAGGAGTGTGTCCTCTGAACTACCCCATGCAAGGACCTTTTTTCCCATTTCAGAAACAGTGCAGACACATCTATACAGGTCTCCGCCCAGCTAATTAACCCTTCTTCTCGTCTGAATAATAAACAAAGGTGGATCACCACACTCACATGTTAGGAATGAGCTTAGGTCACCTCAGCATATGCTCTAGAAGGTAGAAACTCATTGTTTAGTAGGATTCACATAAGCACAGGGCAATTCTTGCAACCATTTATCTCTGGAGATTGTGTAAGGTGCTGCCAGGTCTAGCTACACTTCCTCAGGTAAACGGCATCACCTGAGTGAGAACCCATGAATTCAATATTTGCAAAGCAGTTTGAGATTCTTAGATAGGAGATATTAAGGAAGTACAGTGGGTTGGGGGTTTATTATTGCTATCATTATTGTATGGTTTCTGCTGTCTGATCACCTATCTCCTGTTTCCCACTTAATGACTTTCTCAGGTGATCGCCAAATTTCTGCATCTGGCACAAGGAATTTGATGCTCAGAGATGAGAGTGTCATGTGAAGACTTACTCAAGTTTCAACAAAAAAATCACAGGCTCCACAAAAGCTACAGAAAATGGAGGCTGTGCTTGCAGTTCTGGAGGGACAGATGCCACCACATAGTTACCAGAGAAGGAGGCAGGACCCAGGCATCAGCCATCCTGGAAGCTCCAGCACCTGCCAGTGGGGATAGCAAAGAAAACAGGGAGAGCAAGAAACACCTGAAGATCAGGCCTCACTAGTTCTACTGCTCCCAGGAGGATCTGCTATTTTAATTAATTCCAGTAACATATTAAACAAAAGAAATCTATTTAAATGGCAGCTGCGACAACCATAACATGAGGTACTAGGGTCTAGTTACACAAAGAAAATAGCTCTGCATGCATAAGGCAGAGGGTAGAAGTTCTGTTACTCTGTTTACTTAAAGCTTATTATGATCTCTTTAACATAAAAATGGCTGCTACTATGTCATGATATTCTGCATATGGAGATGTTTCCACCTGGGGTATCCAGTTCAGTCTGGAAAAAGCTCCAGAAAGAATTTATTGCAGGTTTTAAGTACTTTTAAAAGGGCCTATAAAAAATATGGGGACAACCTTTTTAGAAGGGCCTGTTGACAGGACAGCGGGTGACAGTTTTTAAACTAAAAGAGGGGAGACTTAGATTAGATATAAGAAAGAAATCGCTTACAATGAGGGTGGTAAAACCCTGGAACAGGTTGCCCAAGTAGATGTTAGATGCCACATCCCTGGAAATGTTCAAGGCCAGGTAGGATGGGGCTCAGACCACTCTGATCTAGTTGAAGATGTCCCTGCTCACTGTAGGGTGGCTGAACTACAAGACCTTTAAAGATCTCTTCCAACCCAAACCACCCTGTGATTCTGTGATAAGCAGTGCCCCATCTCCTGGCTAACAAAGGCATACTATAGTAACCATTTAGTCTAGTCACATTGTAGCTTTGCTTTGGTTGAAACCAAGAGTGTGATTGTTTCGCTGACTGTCAATCTGTCAGCTTGTCTTCAGTTCAGTGCTTCCAGACTGTGGTTATATGTGCTTCATGTACATACATATGGCACAGCTGCATGCGATATAGCACACTGCAATGCCAGTACATGAGCAGGGTATACAATGCTGGTTCCTTTGTACTCCCAGGGAAATGAAGCTTTACTGGGATTTTCCAAACAACAACTCCATCACTGTAGAGGGCACTTCATGGTCTCCCAGTTTTGCACCACTTCCCATTAATATGATGCTTGGCACCAAGTTACTGTGCTGGTGAAAGTAAAGGATTCCTCTATCATGTGAGTGATTCCCAGTGAGTAAGAATTCGTAAGCAGAGATTTCTCAGTGCAGAGCATTCTGGTCATGCAGGCTGGCTGCATTTCTGGCAGATCTGTGCCTCTGTAGGTCTATTCCAGCCTTCCTTAAAGTCAGGCTTATTCAAATGTAGGTATGTGTGGCATGCACCATCTTGAAAAATGCTGTTGTGAATTACTGTTCTAGTTTAGCTCTGTAATAAATCCTGTCACATCATGAGTTAATGTGGAGCTCCAAAATTACAGTAGTCCTTAATGAGAAAAGGTTCATGAGGTCAGAGGATGGTTATTCTTCTTTACCTTTCTTAACTTGGTTTTCTCTCAATACCTTTCTTCAACCTTTAGGCTTCTACACTCCTCCAGCATGGACTAGATAGCAACATCTAGCTACCAACATCTTTTCAGTTTGCAATATCAATGATGCAGGCGTACACCACTCTGCCATGCCTACTGTAAACTATCTCGGTCTTGCAATTCCATAGCAGCAGTGTCAAATCTATGCCAGAACAAAGCATATTTTAGCATTCAGTGTTAGCTCCTTGTTTCACCATAGGTATTTGATCAGGTAGCAGAATACTGTAGCTGCCTTCCCAAAATGGAGAGTGGTCAAGCAAAAACACTAATCCAGAAAGGAGAATTTACTCTTGAATCTCCAGGGGCAGCCAACACATTCTCAGTCTCAATTGTTGCCCTTTATGAATTGGTATTTATTCCAAAGCAATCATAAACTAAAAGAAAAGAGATCCTGAAATTCATCTTCAATGTGTGTAACAAAACCTATATGACCAGTGAAAAGCAGGTGCTCAGCTGTTGTTTTTCTGTATTAAATGGGGAGTACCTTCCATCCACTCTTGGGAGGTGGCCTTTGTCATGCTGGATGGAAAATTATAATGAGGAAGCAAAGAAAATTTTGTGCCACAGCATGCTTGTACCATTGCCTACTTCAGTGTAACTGCACTGTGTGATATTCTGTAAACTTGCCAAGTTCAGGCAAGATTTAAAAATACATTGAGGACAATCAATTTACTTTTTTTCCAATGTTTGAAAGAGGGTATTTCTACAGACCATCCTGGAAAAAAAAAACAAAACCAAACAAACAAACAAACAAAAAAAAAAACCAAACAAAAAACACAACAACCACAGAAAAACCCCGAACAAAACAAAACAAAACAAAACAAAAAAGGTGTTATCTACAAAACCCACAAAAACAGCTTCCTCTCCACCCATGCGTTTTTCCTGCAGTCACCCACTAATAATGCCTCTATCCATTTCCACGTCATGTACTGGCAGAGAAGCCTTTCCTGACAAGGATAGCTTCCCCACATTGACTAAGGTTCCTCTGCATTCCTGGCCTGGAGAAGCATTCTGCCGAGATTAAATCATTCACAGGATGTCATCGCGGCACTCCATCTCCAGGTGTTAATTTAACTGGATGGTAGCCAGGGACCAAATCAAAAGAACTGGAATGCTTTGTTGCTGACAAACTGGTGGTTGTGCGCAGAAGTACCCATCCTGAGATGTCTGAGAATCAGGTCTCCTGAGAAAATGTGCATCCTTAAACCTTTTGCAGCTGTAATCAAGATGGTTAAGGTTGTGCACATCACTTGGCTATGCCGTGCCTCAGCCTGTTAAAGCCTATCTCCTGATGATTTGGAATGTGACAGGGCACCCTCACCCTAGCACATTGCCCAGGCTGAGTGTGGTCATGCTTCTGTGTTTGACCATGTCTCTGAATCTCTCACTCATTCTTGACAAACCCATGACCCAGGCCAGAAAAGCAGCTACTCCAATTGCTTTCTTCCTTCACCTCCTCCAGGCACTGGGGCTGTGATGCCCCTTGATGGCTATGGGGCTGCACAGAGTCTGGGTGGAGGGTGCTGAGGATCATTGCTGCCACTGGCTGGTTTTCATAAGCTATGTGCTTCATTGTTTGTATTAGTAACATAACCTCCTAGTAGGACCGCATTTTTCACAGAATTAAAAAAGTCTTGGTTGTCTAGCTGTGAATCAAAAGCTCCCACAGATGAATGGAAATAGTCTGTTCATGCACATGGTCATATTAAGTCTGGTTTCAGAGAGAGCTTGTCTTTGTCCACTGCAGTGTGAGAGCTATATGCAAGGCCACAAGAACTGTGTCTAGATCATTGCTTCCTCCTACATCGTGAGACTCTGAACACTTTTGAGGAATTAGGTTGTGCACATGATACTATACTTGAAACATATTTCTAAAAAGTAGAACTTCAAATGTTGGTTGACACATCATGGATACTCAGTGCACCCAAACATGTGTAGAGATTTATTATTTGCCTGATAACTCAGGCCAGTTGCCTAACCCTTGCGGTACTGTTAACACTGTTATCCATCTTTTAGTGTTTTCAGATGTTTAACAGTTGGATTTTTTCTGATTTTGAAAAATAAGTCAATCTGAAAATAGAAACGGTTCAATTGCATGTTCAAAATCATTTCCTTATGAAGAAATGTAGCCAGGAGAATAGGATAGTCCATCTGTGAAAAGTCTGAGCTCTATTATGATACTATGCCCCTCTAAAGCAGAACAAAATTGGGAGAAATAAACTAGACTGTACATTAACCATCTGGAGATTGAGGGTCATCACACCTCATTCCAGATAGCTGTAAAACAGGTA
This sequence comes from Eubucco bourcierii, assembly GCA_013396675.1. Taxonomy (NCBI): domain Eukaryota; kingdom Metazoa; phylum Chordata; class Aves; order Piciformes; family Ramphastidae; genus Eubucco; species Eubucco bourcierii. Next base: position 8,158 of record VWZE01008283.1, read on the forward strand.
TTTACATCTGACAGTTATTAAGCATTTCTGGAGACTCATCCTAGGGTAGACATTACAACAGGCATCACACTGATTCTCAAGGGAATCTAGACATCTATCTCAGACACAGATGTTTATTTTTTTTCATGTCAAATGCACATAAGACAAACCATGCTGAAGTGTGTCACTTCAACCATCTGTGTTTTAGACATCCCCACACCATCACTGAGGATGGCAGAGGAGGCAACTGAGCTAAGAACAGCTTCTGCAGCAGAGCAGAGCCACTGCTGGTGCCATACTTCTTGCAAGTATCACAGGACTAGCTCAGGGGTTGTTGCATTCTGCCTTTCTAGTTGCTGCAGAGCCTGGGGCTGGAGATGTTCCTGACAGCAGTCTCTTGCCTTTGCAGGAGACAGAGACCCCATGTCTGGCACCAGTGAGTATCCACCCCTCCTGTTTGCATCAGCTCTCAGTTTACATCACCGAGACCTGCAACAGAGGCAGCAACTTCCTCCTAACGTGCCATGCAGTGTGCACTCTTCTCGTGATCTCAGGAGCTGCTTCTAGTTTCCCAAACTGCTCTGCACAAGGGTGGGAGTTTAACCTGTCCCTTTTCTGTTATAGGGCTGCTCTTCTTCCAGTTGCACAAACCCTGAAACAAGGAGTCCTTTCCTGGCAAGGAAATGAGGTATCACTTGACCTGAGGTATGAGGCATCTTACCCTTGTTAAAGACATGGGTCATGCTGAATTCAGAACTATGCATCCAGTTTTCCCCTCCCCTTCCCTCACTGTAATTATTGGATGAGACCTACTGCAATCCTCAAATATTTTAGCATAAACCCTGATGTCTGAAATACCAAAGCTGACTCTTCCTGCTGCCTTAGCATGAGGCAAAGCATGGGGCATACCAGCCCCGTGCTGCTGCCTTAACATGGGGCAAAGTACCAGCCAAGGCCTACATAATATAGATTTCTTAATGAAGATAAACAGCATCTTGGCATAAAGGCGCACATAGGTGCTGCAATATGCTGTGATATGGTTCTAACAGACGATCTCTCTTAGCAGGCAGAGACCCTCATATTTAAGTCTTCTGATAGTTTCAGTGATGAAAAATTCATATTTGAGGAAAAAACTGAGGAAAAGGTTAGAACCTGTTTGTATTTTTCACAGAAACACACGATACGCTGCAGTAATCAAGCTGTGATCCTGCAAGTACGTGCAAGAACAGAGTGCTACATTCAGAGCACGTTAGAAGATACATTGACAACACAGTCAGATGCAAAAACAAAAGTCAGTCCATCATCAACAGGTTGTCATGAATTTTTTGAATTTTGAAATCTGAAAAATAATCCTTCAGTGAGACAGAGGCAATACAGTATCCTAGGAGACAGTTACTGTCCCATACACATAAAATGATTCTTTTGATCCACTACCATCACATCTGCCAAACAAAATTTCATTACCTTTAAATGTTTTTTATCTAAGCCTGTATCCTGAGCAGATAATGCAAAAACAAACACATCTCTGTGTGGGATTAAGAAATGGAGACAAAGAGCTACCTGTCATATGGATAATTATCATAGGTAATTATAACTACTGCTTTCTCTTGCCATGATTTGAGGTTCCTCATCCCCTTTAAGGAGCAGAAGTTGTACTAAAGACTGATTAATTTATCATTTTTCATTCTGCTTTTACTACCTACAAAATTGTTCATCCTATACATGGTCCAGAATTTCAACCACACATGACAAACTAAATACCTGCAAGATGAAATGTTACAAAGGCCCAACGCTGCTAGAATACACTCTGATAAAATACAGTATAGTATTTTGGTGCCACTAATTTATTTACTTTTTAAATAAAAATCCTAATAGTGGGCAAACACAAAAGCTGGAGTCTGAAGAGTGTATGTGGAAAAGTAAAAATACTGTAAGTGTGAAGAATTTAATTTCTCAATGTGTAAATGGTGCCAGGACTAAACTACCTTATCAGAAAACCAACCCATCTGCCTGTTTACAGTACCACTTCAGTTTCCAGATAAAGCTCCTTTTTAGCTTCACTTTGTATCAGTATAACTTGTCTACATGGTTTGTAACACAAATTTCTATAGAATTATCTGTTTTAGAAGCAGACAGTTCTTGGGAAAACATCAGTGAGTCAGGTTTAAAGTTCTCTAATCCTGATAGACAGGAAACAATGCCTTTACTTAGTGCACAGATAACAGAGTAGTTAATCAAAATCAGTTATAGCTAACAAAAAAAAATGTATGACTGATCTTCAAACACAATAAATAGCTCTAGCACATTCAATCATCACTCATTTCACAGAATCCTATTGCAGGGTTTTTGTTTAGTTTGGTCTTTCTGATGAAGCACAGAACTGGTGGGAAAACAGGGTTTCATTAGCCAGGGGTCCCCCAGAAATTACTAGGATAGAGATTGAACAACTGAAGATGCTGCAGTGGAATATCTGTCACTGTTACTTTTGGTTCCTTTAGTTATGAAAGGCATAATGGAACAGAAAGATCACCAGTTGGGGACTTTTACAAGTAAGTGAGGGATTAAAACAGTACTCGGCGTGCCCCAAATAAAACATAACAGAGAAATGCAACAAACAATTCCAAAAATCACCAACAAAAGTGGAATAAAATGACCCAAACAATAAACTTCAGGGTGTTTCCTTTGTCATACTCAAACTGCTGTCACCATTGTTTATCCACCTGAGCTTTCTCCCTTTTAGAGCAAAGCAAAACCCTCAGAATTCTCGGGTTCAAAATTCTCTTGTTCACTATACCTTGAAATCACCACTGCCTGGAGCAGTTCTTCCTTCATTGTCCTCTTCACGACCTCCCAAAGAATCAATATTTGAGTCTCCATCCTGATGAAATGGTAAATGATAACATTAAAACAAAAATAGCAGAACTATCAGCATAGATAATTAATTCCTACTTGCAATAACCTGTGCTGAAACCCCAATTAGAACAGCTGTTGGTCACACCCAGCTGTGTTAAAGTGCTCAGCAGAATGAACACATCACCATGTGGTTCAGCACACGCTGGTACAAAACCCATGTCAAGGGTATTCTTTCAACAAGTCAAAGAGCCATTTCAGCTGTCAGGCACATAAAAGGGGCTTCTGTGAATGAAGGATTGCTTTTTATTTCAAATACGATCTTTTGGCAATCTAGTCCTGCTTTCAGGGTTATTAAATCTCTACTTAAAATATCCCAGAATCTCTTCCCTCAGTTTGAACCCAGAGAATGAAGCACGCTGCTACTGTAAAATTTTGAACCTAATGTTTCAATGTCTTGAGGAAACCGAAGCTCCGCAACACTTCCACAGTGCAAGGTGTCCCTTTCTGAAATGCTTTGTAGGAAAATACTATTAAAAGATAATTTCTATTAAGAAACAAAGCAAACAAAAAAACCCAACCAAAACACAACACTCAACACAAAAACACCAAACTCTATTTCTAAAATAATTCCTGAATTGATTTTTGTGCCTTCTTCCAAAGACCACAAAGAACAATGCTACAGTTAAAATTAAAATCTCCTAGAGAATGCAAAGCAAAAGGAAAAATCCAGAACAAAAATGAGTATGAAATTCAATTCCTTATCCCTGTTCTCTATCCTGTCATTATCTCTTTTAAATAGCAAAAGGTAAGGTTGTCCTTTTACTACTTTATAGATATAGAAATGTTTTTTTAATTGTTGGTCTGGATTCAGGCTAACAGTTTAGTCCTCCAAAACCTGTTTCCTTTTCTGATAATTTTTTCCACATTTTCTTATTTTTCTGCCCCTTGCTACGCTGACTTCTCTCATTTTGCCTATAAAGCTGAGCTTTTTAACTGCAGTGGAACCAATAGGACTTTTGCCACAAAGAGAACTTTGAACTCTTTCAGGCAGAGATGTTGCCACCTAGTCCCATCGGACAGACTGTTGTACAGTAGTTTGCCTATAAACACACTCACAAAGCAGGATTTTGCCTTCTGTCAAATGCTGTCAACCTTAAGCAACATTTTAAAGCCTTTTTCTTACCTGTAATCTTCTTGCACTTGAGGGGATTGTGCCCTTCCCCGATTTCAAGTAATAGAGCATTTCTGGCATCTCCATAGGCAGCGGCTCCTGAGATATACCTGCAGGATTTACTTCTGTAGGAGTCAATGACATCTCCACAGGCAGCAGTTCCTCAGACGTCTTTGCAAGGTTCGCTGCTGTAGGAGTCAGTGACATCTCCACGGGCAGCAGTTCCTCAGACATGTTTGCAACGTTTACTCCTGTAGGAGTCAATGACACCTCCACGGGCAGCAGTTCCTCAGTCATGTTTGATAAATTTACTGCTGTAGGAGTCAATGACACCTTCACAGGCAGCAGTTCTTCAGACATGTTTGCAAGATTTTCTCCTGTAGGAATAAATGACACCTCCACGGGCAGCAGTTCCTCAGACATGTTTGCAAGATTTTCTCCTGTAGAAATATATGACACCTCCACGGGCAGCAGTTCCTCAGACATGCTTGCAGGATTTACTCCTGTAGGAGTCAATGATGTCTTCACAGGCAGCAGTTCCTCAGACATGTTTGTAGGACTTACTCCTGTAGGAGTCAATGACAAGTTATTTTATAAAATTACCTAAGGCTCCACCCATCTCATCTCTATAAGCAAAGGACTCCCCTCCCATTGCTGAAGACAGTGGAGCGCCAAGGATGACTGGCTCCAGGGAAGGATCTTACAGAGCAGCTAAAATAGCTAAAAGAGATGCTGAACCTCTCCCGGCCTGCCCTTGCTGCTTGGGACCTGTGCTGCTGCCACTCTTTTTCTGCATTGAGCAGGATCCTGGGCCCTCCTTTCAAGGTGCTACCACTGAAGCCTGCTCCTTCAACCCCAGTTCTTCTGCACCTGAAACACCGCAACTACCCTGACCAGGAAACAATGGCAGTTCCTGTATGGGGAAAATTAAGCTTTGTAAAAAGCCTCTGCATGTAAATAACTGCCAGTGAACTACCCACGTGGTAACTGCCCTGGAAATGACCACCCCAACCACCTGACAGGTTACTGTGTGGACCAGCAGCTCCCAGTTCCTCCCAAGCTGCTCTCATTTCTTCTTCCAGAGGGAACACGGCCAAGGCATGGGGCTGAGTCTTTGGTTTGCAGAAATAAGCTGTAGGCAGGGGAGGTGAGCAAAGGACATGGAGTAGTAATACTTGATGGTGTGCTTTAGGATAGCTGAGAAGGAGGAAGTGGATATTTGCAGGGGTTAGCAGAGATCTATACCTATGGCTACAAGCATTACCTAGAACTATTACTGCACATAGCAGTACCTTAAATTCAACAAAATATATCAAGGAAATACATAATAGCTGTTCAAACACATAACAATTATGCTTACACATATTTTCAACAGAAAGACAGCTGAACTTTACATGGCAATTGCAGGAAACTCCTGTCAAGATGAATAGAACATGGCATCCAGTTTTATTTTACAGAGATTTTGTTCAACCAACAAGCATGGGCCAAAGAGCACACGAACATCTCCAGGCATACTCAGTGGAAATTACCATCTTCAAACACAGAAAAACAAAAACAAATAAATAACAAACTAGCAGCTCCCTCAACAGTAGGCTGTGTCATAGCATCTACATTTCCAGCATGAAAAGTAGCTCTGACCACACTTGAAGTACAAGGGCATCTTTTGTCTTCAGGTCACGGACACTCTGATCTGCATATCCTGGAGAACTCCTCCTGCAGCTTAATATAGAGAACAATCACTTCTAGTCTCATCAGAAAAGAAGACCTACCTGACCTTGGAAGACCTGCCATGGGACAGTAATATACCAATATACTCATTATTAGTCAGAGCAGCTTTCTCAGGCTGCTTAGTTCTGAGAACCATTAGCGTATTCACCTGGGAACCTCTCTAAAAGTGGTGAATCCTAATAAAATTGAGATTCCCTGTCTTCAAGGAAACTCATGAAGAAGAACGAGTGGATTCTGTGTACAGACTTCCACATCTGCAGAGTTAATCCCCCATCTGGGATGACCTGTATGCCCTTCAGCTAAATCAAAGCATTTTGCTTCCATCTGAATGCCATAAAGAAAATTCCAAGGCTCTCATTAAACAACTGGACTGGTGTTATCTAATTTAAAATCAAATGTACAAAGCTGGGTGGTCTCAGTTTCTACAACATCTATGAGAGGATCCAAAAAGAATGATTTTATTTATTTACATTTCATATTTAGGTAAATTAAGGACAGATGAATTAAAATAACCTATCTGCTTCAAAGATCTAACTGCAGTTGCCCTGGCAGCAAATAGCACACTAGTCTCATCCTTTAATACTTACCATACCTTATACTACCTCTAATACTTAAGTTTCTTATTCACACTACCATCCAGTTTGCAGAAGCATCGTTTACTTGGCAAAGGTACCTGTATTACATCTGATGGTACAGACAGGCTGTGGAGAAATGGAATTCCATGAAAAACCTAACTCTTTCATTTTTACTTTTTTTAAATGGAGCCTTTTGAGTTCTTTTGTTATTGCTTCACTCCCCCCTAGTCTTGGACAGGATCAAAACTCCTGATAGCCAGTGTGCCCCTAAATGCCTTGTGATAGCATATGCTTGCCTAGCCTTCAAACAGGCCAGACAAAATCAATCTGGGTTTATTGTGGCAAGCTGGAAACATGACCAGGACCTACTACAGCTGCCTCATTGCTTTCCGACATACAGATACTTCTATACAAAAACCAGCATTGGAGAGGAGAGTCAGGTACACGTCCTGACTCAGCTACACTCTCAGGTGGGCACCTTGGCTTAGTTATGTCCTCTTCCCACAGGAGCAGCAATGTCCTTAGACCATCATTTTTACAGTTAGTGAAGGAAGGAGCTGTGAAGTGAGAGAGGAAAGCCACGAAATGGTTAGAAAGGACCTCCAGAGATCATTTAGTCTATATCAGTCATGAAGTAGCTTAATTGGAGATTTATAACCCCATGTAAGGTGCTGAATGGTTACCTGTACACTGAGATACTCCTCTGTGCCTGGAGCTGTTTCACTGTGGGGCATTTTCTGTAGCTGGGGAAGGATTTCCAGAAGTACAGTAAATTAGGTGAGTGGTTCCCAAGGGTTTCTGAAATTGCTGTTCAGTTTCCACATTTCTGCAGACTACGTGCAAATTAAACGTCTCCTCATGAGGTGGAAACCAGCACAAGGGCAGTAGGACCAGTATGGTGCTTCCTCCCATGCCCCAAACCAGCTGTGTGAGTTACAGACCATCAACTCCTGCACCAGCAGCAATCATGGACCAGATCTTATGAGTGACCAGAGAAGGTATTTGTTAAATAATTCACAAAGGGTATTCTGAATGAACATCTACATGTGGGACCAAAATCTGTAACTAATTCAAGGATATAATGCAATCTATTTAATCTCAAAAATACAATACATGTATGTTTATGGACATTTCAAGGAGAAATTTAGATCACAACTTGCTTTCAGGACTGGATGGAACAATTTTGGATGTCAGCCAGCTGAGAAACAGAAATTGCAAAATTATAGAAACAACTCTCTATTGCTTAAGACTTAAAAGTGCATTATTAATATATGTAGAAACTTGCAGCTCCTTACTTGATAATTATCAGCCTCTCAGGGTGCTCCATTATCTCAGCAGAAGAAAAAGACGGGGACCAAATATTTCACATATCTACAACTAGTTTTCAGATTATTAGCTGAGAGAGAATTAGGGTGCAACTAGCAGAAGCTGTCAGAAGTTCTACTGGTAGGAGTGGAAGGGCTATCTCTTCTCAGTGTTTAAGAGCAGAGAAAGGAAGATTGAACTGGGAGCTGCTAAACACAGTGTGCATATTAGGTGTGTGTAATCTCAGAACAGTCAAAATCTCCAAAGCAGGAATTAAGGTCATCATGTTTTCCAGATTAGGGTTTTACAGGTGCTATACTTTTTAATGGAACAGCCTATCAAGATTGCTTTGAAGACACTACTGAAGGGATTTTCCTTTATCTCCATTTTAAATGTTTATCTCCACCATATTTTAGTTTCTGATTTCCTCTTCCTTTTCCTCTTTCCTTCCCGTTGATTCCTTTGCTTTCCAAAATACCCTTTTCCTTCTTTTGTTAATCGCTATACTACACACCTATAATTCCCCTTTTCACTTTTCTTTGAGTTTTGGGAGCTTTTGCCCTTCTTGGCTTTCTTCCTCCCTTATTTCTTACACCATTTGTTTTCTTAATCTTTTCTCTTTGTCTCACGTGTCTCTTCCATACTATGATGGTATCTCCAGAAGCTTCAAGTCTGAATAACAGAGACTTAGTCATATTTGGAACAAGCATGAGTACTATAAGCCATCAGGGCATCCAAAATCAGGCTGCATCATCTGGGTGAGATGCTCAGCTGTATGGAGAAATGGGGATAAGCAATAGTGAGTTGAAAAGAATGCCAAGGAGGCTTCAGGACCCAAAGTGAAGATATGACAAAGCATCCCAGAGCCTTCACATGAAGAGTTGGAGGGGCGGGAGGAGTGCTGGGGAAGTAGTTTAATAATGCTGCAGATTTGCTGGTCTTCATTGGCAATCCTACAAAGTACAGGCTTTCAGAGGAAATTCAAAGGTGCAGAAGCTCAGTGGCATGAAAGACACTCAGCTCTCACCCATTGCTACCAGCATACCGTGATTAAGGCATGAGGAAACCAGCCTTGCTGGAAACAAATCATAGGATTATGGAATGGTTTGGGTTAGAAGGCACCTAAAGATCACCTAGTTCCAACCTTCTGCCATAGTTAAGGATGCCTTCCACCAGATCAAGTTACCCAAAGCCCCATCTAAGATGTCCTTGAACAGTTCCACAGAGGGAGCAGCCACTACTCTCAGCACTTCCAATGCTTTGCCATCCTCATAATGAAGAACTTCTTCCTTATAGGTAATCAAAGTCCACCCTCTTTCATTCTAGAGCCATTTTTCCTTGTCCTGTCACTACGCTTCCTGATAAAGAATCCCTCTCCAGCTTTCTCATAGGCCAATTTCAGATACTGGAAGGCAACTATAAGGTAAAATGAGGCCCTGAGGGCCTCCTCTACAGTATTATCCACCTGATAAGAGAAGACAGTGGAATGTGCAGCAGAGCTTTATGTGGGAATGGATTCTGAAATGATTTCTCAGAAGGTAGTCCTACTCTACCACCCATGTTCTCCTGTACCTGACGTGGGAGACACATTCCCTGTCATTCACGTGGTGCAGCCTATAGTCTCACAAACTAATACCTCCCTTCAGGTTGTGTGCAATAGTCTTGTTCACTCTTTGGGCTACAGAGCAGCTTAGAATGGTGCTGCCAACCATTTCATCAGCTTCTGCTTCCTCAGCGGCACTCACCTGACAGGACTGTCCGAGTACTCATGTGTCTCACAAAGGATTAACAAATCCCACTGTTGCTTTCCTTAGGTTCCTGTGGGCTGACTCACCTCACTGAGCAGTTCTGGGATGCACCTTTGTGATAATCAGGAGGGCTGGGGCAAAGGCACAGTCGCACTTTAATCCCTTCACTTACCTGTGGATAATGAATGGGTAAGAAGGAAAAGGCAGACACAGAAAAGGTGCAGAACATATTAATTACAATTAAGGAGGTCACCCTGTTAGTGTTTGTAGTTCCTATTACTAGAGCTACCAAGAGTTCTGTCTTTTAAAACACTTAATAAAAAACTGTGCTGACTCCTGTTGGTGCTAGCACCATGATACAGTGCAAGCCTGGGCTTCCATAGAGCTTCCCTTTCCCCCCTACTGGGTTCATTTCCTCCTCTGGAGGGATAATTCCATGAAATTACTCCTATTTCCTGTAAAAAGGGACACTCCCAACCTGCGAAATCACAGGAGCTTTTAGATGCCCACATATGCAGCTGTTACCTACATTCTTCCAATGCCTCAGTAGAGCCGGGAGGCAGAACGCAGGGAACAAACCACACTAGCAGCAGAACCAGAAAAGAAATGCCAGGAGAAAAGGCCACACAGAGCCTCCAGCTGGCCTGCAAGAGCCAATGACCTTTTGCAACGTGTTCTGCACACTTAAATTGATAAATGTCATGACAAAAAGTAAGTTGAGCCCAACAAATTAACTGACCCCCTAAGTCACAAACAAAGCTCTTTGGTTAAGCATGGACTGGGAGTGTTGACTAAACAGGACTTAAGAGAACTGCTTAGCAGGTAGCTGGAGACACCTCAGACAAGAAGAAAACTGCAGATGGCATGATGGCCCTGTTGTCCTTTCCCTCAACCCAAGAACATTTATTACCTCTTTTCACTGTTGCCCACTAATAGGACAATGAACATCAGGTATAAGGCGGAACGCAGCAAGTTCCACCTCAACATGAGGAGAAACTTCTTTAGTGTGAGGAGCAGGCTGCCCAGAGAGGTTGTGAAGTCTCCTTCTGTGAAGCTTTTCAAGACCCACCTGGATGTGTTCTTGTGCAGCCTACCCTAGGTGATCCTGCTTTGGCAAGGGGGTTGGACTCGATGATCTCCAGAGGTCTCTTCCAATCCCTAGCCATTCTGCATTTCTCTGTGATTCTGTGAGTTGCTACACATACATGGGTGAAGGCCCCCAGTGCTCCAGGATAAGGATGGTTGTATGCAGACTCAAGCCAGGCTTTTTTCAGCATCTACAGCAATGCAGAACACCTAGGCATTGCCAGTGTCACAACAAAGACTTTGCAGCAGGACTTGTGTCTGTGGGTGTGCCTGAGAAAATAAAGGCATGGATGTTTGAGGATTGCAAGTGGAGAATTGACAAGAAGATCCAGTTTTGTCCAAGAGCTTTACCCACACTGAAAGGACCACTAGGAGCAATCACAGGGGTCTGACCAAATTGCTGGGAGGTGGGATAGGTTCAGCCCAGGCAGACAGAACAGAGCATGACTTTGTGATGTGCTGGGAGCAAATGAGGCTTCTATATGGTAAAGAACCAACCCAAAAGATAGCAAGGGAAGCAAAGATGTATAGCTAAAAGTAAGGGTGAGAAAAGAAAGGCAGAGTTCTTAACATCTGATTCATTGAAGGACTTGGGTGGCAGGTGTGGGAACTTCATTTACAGCTCTTGAAGATGCCCAAATCCCCAGTTGGAAGATGGGTGAGTGGGAGAAGTAGTCAACATGTGTGTCACCCCAAATGGATTTGCCATAATGGTAAACAGAGAAGCCCAAGAGGGATCTAGAGCTGGGTAGAGGAGAAGCAATGCCAAAGGGGACTGCATGACTCAGTAGCAGAGATCACAAAGAGAGGGGCCCATGATGAGTACCAGTAAATAAACAGTCATTTCAGCACACTCAAGGTTTGAATCAGAACTGCAAATTGAATGGAGGTGTGAGGACCTGGAAAAGCAGTTAGGTAAGGACACACCACCCCTAAGGGGGCTGAGGTCATAGGAGGTGAGTGTGGGAGACTCAAGATGACAAATGCTAGTGGAAGACAAGATGTAAAAGAATGCTTGGAGGAAGGGAGAGAGATAGCTGATAGCAAGAGGGAAGAGAAGTTTTCAGCCTTTAAGAGGTTCACATTTCATTTTGAATTAAGGATTTATTTTCTCTTTTGGTTATGATTCACTTTCATAGCTCTGTGTTTGCCAATACATGTTACTTCAGAACAGGCAAATTACTACATTTCATTTAAGTTTGAAGTAATTAAGGGCAGCTGATACTGACTGAAGGATTCTATCTTCTCTTTCCTGTTTTATTGGTGTCTTTGTAATGAAACAGGTTTACAGAGCATTCCCATTATTAAAATCCTTCATAAAGCAAAAAATTATTTTTGATCTTCATCTCAAAACCAAGCAGTTTAAACGAATTGCCTTGTGCTATTGATAGCAGTTGCCTAAAGCCTGTGTTGTCTATATGTGGTCAAGTGACTGACAAAGTTATGCAATTACCCATGAATCAACCACGGGTATCAAGGAAAAACATTTGGCTTGCCTTCTTACCACAAAATCTGAATGTCTCTCAGTCTCTAATTTTTTTATTCTCACAGCATCCCATCCTATAATAACAAGCAATGCTATTAAACCTGTTGAAATTAATGAGACTTGAATGCCGAGCTGGATCCTTTAAATAAATGAGTGCGCAAGTGAAAGGTACAACCCTGGATTTGGTACTTAAACATGCACCGGAATAGCTGGTTCTGTCTTGCAAGAAATTTTGAAATGGTCATCTCCAACAGATTTTCCAAACTTAAATATCACTGGTGTAATAAAACCTGTAAATTCAGAAATATAAGAAATGAGGCATTTTCCACGTGAAATCTCATATTTTCAGTATCATTTCTGTTCAGTTTTGCATGTTATTTGTATTCTAATTTCTTGCTAACATTGTAGGAAAACAAGGTTTTCTCTTTTTTTTTCTTGAAAACTGTTCACATTTATTACATTTTTTTTCTGTTGCACTACTTTTGCAATAAAATAAGTATCTGTAGGTCATTTACCTTCATTTCACATGTAACTTCTACTAGTGCAGTAAATTTTGAAAGCATAACTGCTTGAGAGAGTCCAGCACAGAGCCACAAAGATGATTACAGGAATGGAACATCTCTCTTACACGGAGATACTGAGGGAGCTGGGGATCTTCAGCTCAGAGAAGAGGAGACTGAGAATTGACCTCATCAATGTTTATAAATATGTAAAGGGTGAGTACCAGGAGGATGGAGCCAGGCTCTGCTCAGTGATGCCCAGTGACAGAATAAGGGGCAATGGGTGGAAGTTGGGGCATAGGAAGTTTCATGTAAACATGAGGATTTTTTTCACTGCGAGGGTGACAGAACACTGGAACAGGCTGCCCAGGGTGGGTGTGGAGTCTCCCTCTCTAGAAATAATGAAGCCCACCTGGATGTGTTCCTATGTAATCTGGTATAGGTGATCCTTCTCTGGGCAGAGGTGTTGGACTGGATGAGCTTTTGAAGTCTCTTCCGGCCCCTGACATTCTGCGATTTTTGTTGCTGTCATACATTCCTCCATTTAAAAAAAGTTAGTAATAAAGCACTGCATCTCCTAACCTTTGATTTATTCCATCTACATGTTATGTCCATGAAAAAAAAAAAATTTAAAAAAAATTCACTCACAGTGAAATCCAACATAAATAAAGCACAAGACTAATAATTATTTTGTTTGATCTGTTTATCTCTGATTGCCACGTGGTGGAGAGGAACCACAGGCTGAGACAAGTCTTTGAAACTTCCCAAGTCCATTTTGCCCGTTCCGAACAGGTCTTGGTTCTTCTCCAAGGAGAAAATAAATGACACAGATGTCTTTCTGAAATTCAGCATGTAGTTTGTTTTGTGTGCTGTCGTTTCTGCTCTATGGCTGAATTCAAAGCCTGAAGGATCAAATGTTTGTTGTTCTGAATGTTGTAGCTGGTCAGTTCTACCAGCTTGTCGAACTCCTCCCCTGTGTAGGTAAAGCTATGTAAGCAGTATGGGGAAAAAATGCTGGAAACATCCACATTGCCCTGTGCCATCTCAGCAGGGCTGCGCTCCACACCTGACAAATAAAGAAAAGGTATTGCAGTACAGACTTGTTCCCACATCCCACTTTCCACAGGTTGCTCCTCATTAACTAGACACCCACATTTTCTCCCACAGAAGCCACAGCAGAGGAAGAAGCGGACCATACTAGACCACATCTCCCATCCTGACGTAACCAAAGGGCAGCCTCGTGGTGAGAAGACCACCTCTGTCCATAGCTTACCAGGTTCTTTGTATTTTCTGAAGGTGTCATTCACCAGTGGGAAAAAAACCACAGTTGGTGCCTCTGGCGTCTCTCTATCTTCAAAGATATAGCACTCCTTTAGATTTTTCTTTTCTTCTTCACTCAAGTTGATTTTGGGGAATGGGATTCCCTGCTTTAGGAAGTATTTGGAGGCTTCTTCCAAAGGCTGCATTCAGAAAACACAGAAAAGGTCAGACATTCTGTCACATTCCCCCTGCACTTTTTTCTAATGCATAATGCATCCATCAAGGCCTCTTCATAAAGATCTGGGGCCAGCATTCACTGTCAATATTTCTTCTGGCCTTTGTGCCTTTCATGAGATATTAGGTACTAGTTACTAACAGAACAATAATTTAGGGCTCAGCCTCCAAATTTCAGTATAGATTGTTGTTTCACCACCTCCTCCTCCTCAGCCTTTATCTGCAAGATAAAGAAGATGTTCATGGCTGCAGGAAGGGGTGGGCTTGTTGCATAGAACACAGGAATGTGACTCTTACTGGTGAAAATCCTGATACGAGCAGAATGAACAGGGATCTGAAAAGGTACTGGTTTTTAAATATGGATTTAGAGAGGTACAAACATTTTGTTGACTTGGTATGAAATATTTAAAAGATTTTAACTGTCTTAGATTCCCTAAGATGATTGTGAAATCTGATGTAGGCATCTGGGAGCGAATATGATCTTGACTGAACTTTTAATTTAATCTTTTGGGTCTGTAATTTTTGAAAACAATATTTTTGTGCCTGAATCTGGTTGGTGCCTATGAAAATTTTGGTCTTCAAGAACTTCTGTCTTCTCCATATCTAGTTAAAGGAATTGTAGCTCAAGTTATTAGCTGAAATTTGAAATAGCAGGTAAGGTGCCGAAGGATAATTCTTCCCCAAAATTTATAACAACCACCAAAACCAAAAACCAAACAAACAAACAAAAAAACCAAAATACCAGAAACACACACACAAAAAAACCCCCACCAAAAAACAACCTACAACAACAACTCCTATTACTGTTCTAAAGACAGTTGGGCAAGCTACTTCTAATTCAAGTGCATGAGGATATCTTTAGATGAGTATCACAAGACAAATGAAATGAGTTCATGCATGGTGGTACTAGTTCCAGAGAAATACTCCATATGCAGTGTAGCCTCAATAGCCATAATGAAATCCCAGAAACACACAGGTCTATGATTTACCTATCAGAGGGTTTATAAAAGATTTGGGAGATGGATACTAACTCTGCCCTCCTTAGAGGATTTGCCATGATGTTTACATATATCCACTGAGAGACCTAAAATCTCTCCCACAATCTTTTATTGCTGTATTAATTATTCTGACTCCTTAGGAGGTAGAGAGGACTAAAAAGGCTAAAAGACAGCAGACATTGTCAAAGAGCACAGAGTGGTCATCGCACCGATGTCTGTGATCCAGAAGAGTAGTTTAAGTGTAGGACAACATCCACTTTTCTCTCTGGCCTCATGAGCGGCGGGTAGCTGATGTCGATGTATCCTGCTGTGTCTGCCAGACACATGAACTCTGCTGTTTCTGTCAGTTGGTTGGGGAAGTTCTCTAGTACAGTATCTAAAAGGAAATACACATTATGATGAGTGATTCTCTGGAGGAGTAATGTTATCTGTTGTTTGGCTAATCATGGAGGAAGAAGTACTTCTTGCTTCCCCACTACTTATGCTTTCCTAGACTGCCACACTATGGAAACACAGCCCATGGCATAAAAAAGAGACACCTGTCCATGGTAGAAAGGCCAAGCGCTTCTGATGATGTCGTTCTCTCCCTGATGAGTAGTAGTTGCCCTTCCCTGGAATCAAGTGACTTCCTGAAGCTGATCTGGGTGTTTAAAATTTATCTAGTTATCTGGACATTTTGTTTCCAAAGTGAGGAATAAACCCTTTTCAATAAAGCCTCTGTTTTCACTAATGAAAATACCAACCATCTAGGTAGACAAAAAAATGACAATTCAGAGATGTTTACCTTTCCATATATGGAAGCTTTTGCTCTGAAGGTATTCATTGTGCACCTGGAACCCCTTCAGGAAGTTGTAGAACTTTGAAACCATCACTCGTTCAGTCAGGATCTGCCGAATGATGCCCATGGCACCACATTCAGGTGTGACTAAGTAGGTGTCTAACTCATGGCTCCTGACTGGTGGGAAAGGCTCATTTTCTTCTGAAGGGTAGAGGAAATGAACAAGTTGTTGTTTTGAGACAGTTCTTTGCAACACTTAAAACACCAAAAGGCATCTAATATTAGCTAGACAAAAGAAGACTGTAATAGAAAGAAGATCCTGTTTGCAACATAAAATCAAATTGAAGCAGGAAGAAGGAGAAAAATCAATCTTCAGCAAAGCATATTGTATGAAAAACAAAGTCAGAATGGTCACAATCTTCCTAAAACTGAAATTTAAAAAGAAAAAAAAAATGGCAATCTATTACTATGACTGATAGGAGTCATAGGTGGAATCCCTGTGTGAAGAGCAGGGCAGGCTGAAAATCTGAACCGGTTTCTTTTAATCCAAACCAGTTTCAGAAAACAAACAAACAACACAACAAAACTGTCAGGAGACACAGACACCCAGAAATGAGCAGAGAGAAAGAGTTGTCCTAAATGGCACCTAATGCAAACTCAATGACTTTCTATCATAAGTATTTATTGACTTCAGTGTTCTGCAAAACCTCCATGGAGAAAGTGATGAAAAGCCAATAACCCAAATTTCCTAAGCACATATGAAGACAGGAGGGACATCTAAGATCTTTAAGGAGGACACAAGTTTATGACAGAATGAAAGACAATCGAAACGGATTTTAATGGGTACATCTGAACCATCAATAACAACATATAATATGTACCATCAGCCAAGGCAGACAGAGACGAGAACACTGAGATGCTTGTTACAACATGCAGGTTTGCAGAAAGGACTCTGACAAAGATGATCTGTTAAAAAATATCAGTTTTACATCTGGTAGCAAATCATCCCTTGTATAGATTCAACCCAAGAGAGACTAATGGAAGTAATATTGCTATGAATGAATCTGGAGGGAGAATAGGGAAAGAAGAGAGGGAAACAGGGAAAGAAGAGAGGGAAAAGAAGAGAAAGTGGTGCAGCATTGGTTTCAGTTTCAAGTAAAAAAGCTTCAAAGATTTCACCCTATAACACATTCAAATGTAACGTTCATATAAAGATTCATAAGGCAGTGGGCAAAGCAGAAACAGCAAAGTAACCAACCAACATCAACAGTCCTGGGCTGGGTACACCTCAGTGAGCGCCTTTGGGTAGGATCTGAGGAATGCCAGATATCCAAGAGGTTGTAGGAAAAGACATTGCTCCACATGCCTGTGCAATGGTAGAGAACAGGTCAAATTGCTTTGGAAGTATGTTAATTGCAAATACCCCTTCTAAAAAAAAAAAAAAAAACCAAACAAAAAAACCAAACAACAACAATAACAACAAAAAAAACCCCTCCACACTTTCAGATTTACAATGGGTATCAGAAAGCCTCAGTGTCTCTAAACTCTCACAGAAGCAGTATGAAGTTCTTCTGTGGCAATTCACACTCTTCTCAAAAAGGAACCTACACTTTTAAACACCCACTTGAGCTTTCGGTCACTGTAATTTATTGTCACATACAACTATTGCTGGTACACTACAAAACAGCTTTTTCTGTCCTATAAGCAACTGTCATCAGAGAGTAAAACCACGATAGTTCCTATAAAATAAGGATTTGGTCTGCAAAGTGTGCCACGTACAACCATATGATTAGTTGTCTGAAGGATGCTAGAGCACAGTTTGGGATAGCCTGCAAAGCAGTCCTTTAAAACAAGACATCCTCACTGTCCCTTGTAAGATTTCTCTTGCCACAAGTTCTTGTGAGTGAGACTCCTCTCCCTCTCCTTGTTATTCTCATCCCCATCATCCTTGTTCCAGTTTTAACCTCTCATTTAAAAGAACATCTAAAAATATCTCCCCAATGGAGAAGTCTCCAAAAGTCTTTGGGATCTTCCTGAGCGGGACTTTGCCAGAGAAGGCAGTGATGAGTTTTGCCTTGAAAATCTCTACCAGTGAAAGCTCTGCAAAAGCTGTACAAAGGATGGAATAATTCGAAATGCACAGTACAACAATTAGGCATTCCATAATTTAGTAACAGAAATACAATTCCCTTTTAAATCTTTCTTGTTTGTAGAGTGAGACAAGAAGCCAAGGGTCATCTGCTGTCAAAGGAAGTCCCCATAAGAATGGAAACCACTTGAGAAATATTTAAAAAACATAATGAAGCAATCAGACAGGGGTTCTCTGACTCAACACTTAGCCAGCAACCACAGTTCATTTGCTAATAAACTCACTGAAGCTTTGGAAGCTTCTGTCCAGGCCTGATGTGACAAGGCATCTCCTCTGGTTTCCTTCTCTCTTCACAGTATCACAGTATCACCAAGGTTGAAAGAGACCTCAAAGATCATCAAGTCCAACCCAATACCACAGACCTCAAGACTAGACCATGGCACCAAGTGCCACATCCAAATCCGACTTGAACACCTCCAGGGATGGTGACTCCACCACCTCCCTGGGCAGCCCATTCCAGTAGCCAATGACTCTCTCAGTCAAGAACTTTCTCCTCACCTCCAGCCTAAAGTTCCCCTGGTGCAGCTTGAGACTGTGTCCTCTTGTTTTGGTGCTGGTTGCCTGAGAGAAGAAGGTAACCTCCCCCTGGCTACAACCACCCTTCAGGTAGTTGTAGACAGCAAGAAGGTCTCCCCTGAGCCTCCTCTTCTCCAGGCTAAACAATCCCAGCTCCCTCAGCCTCTCCTCATAGGGCTTGTGCTCGAGGCCTCTCACCAGCCTCGTTGCCCTTCTCTGGACATGCTCAAGCACCTCAATGTCCTTCTTAAATTGAGGTGCCCAGAACTGGACACAGGACTCAAGTTGTGGCCTAACCAGTGCAGAGTCCAGGGGGAGAATGACCTCCCTGCTCCTGCTGGCCACACTATTCCTGATGCAGGCCAGGATGCCATTGGCCTTCTTGGCCACCTGGGCACACTGCCAGCTCACTTGGTGCCTTGTCACTCCACAGCTCTTCTCTGTTCCCTGAGCCTCAGGAGTCACATGCTGCTTGTGCATTTTAATGGCTTTCAAAGTCGCACCAGAACTTGGTTATAATTACATAGTAATGTTTCTCTAACCTCTTGCACTGAACTTTCACAGTACTTGTATGTGCTGAAGTAAGAACTACAAGACACTACATCTTTTACTAAGCAGACAGAGTGGAAAATAGTAGCCACATTTTTCTGCATCCTTGTCTTTCTTCCGGAACACTCAGCGTCTTGTGGCCCCCAGTCTTTCCAGTTGTTGCCACTGCTCTTAGTAAAGGCCTTGCCTCTCCCTGAAAATTACACCATTCTTTTATCCTTAAACTATCACACTGTGACTAATAGCACATTTTAATTGCAGCCCAAGAGGGCACTACACAGCGTATCACTAGATGGTAACAGTACTTTGACTCTCTGTCATTCCAAATGGTGGGCCTGTGGTTGTAGGATCACTAGCCTAATTCAAATGTTGAAAATGAGAACACAGAGCTCAGCCCAGACTGGATTTGTTGGGTGTGCTCGCTGCCTGGCCACCTTGAGTACAAACGTGCTGCACCACTGTCATCCCAAAACTTCATTTAAAGTAGTTCTTAGCTCAACTCCAGCACTTAAGGAGCGCAGGCATAAATAAGAACAACACAGAGCTCACCCAGAGTTAAGAACAACATGATGTACACTTTCTTTCAGTCCTGAATGTTGCAGGGCAATGGTTGCAACATGCAGCATCTGTACATACTAAAAATAAACACCTTTTTAATGCAGTTTACATTTTTACAATGAGTACTTCACCTTTCATGAAGCAGATACGGGATTCAGGTAACTTCTTCATCAGGCGACCCATGAAGAACTCACTTCCAAAATCCTCAGCACGAATGAAGGCACCATACTTTAAAAACCCAACCTCATAAGGAGTGAACTCCACCCATTCTGCAGAGGAATGAAATGAACTTTTAAATGAGTCCTCTCTGCCTCCCTGCAGGAAGGGCTCTGAAATGACACAGAAGAAGATGCAGGAGAAGCCCCATCGGCAGGGTGATTACAGAACAGAAATCCTCAGTGTAAGGAGCTACCATTCAACTGTTTTCAGCTGCTCAGTCAGTAACATTTCCCAAACCTACTTGTTCAGAACTGTCCAATGAGCCAATGAGCCCCTGCAGATAAGACGTAAGAGAAGTTTATACTGAAAGGGCTTAGCTTAAATTACCAGACATGTGGAGCTAAGGCTTTGACTTGTGAGTACTTTGGTTCCTCTTAAGCACCTCCCTGTGATGTCTCCTGCCCCATGGAATATGGATTCCTCCCTGAGCCTAGGCACAAAGTCTGGAAGTGGAAGAGGAAGCTAAGAAAGAAAAGAAACTGTTTATAAATGCTATGGTTCAGCAACACAAGAGATAGCAGGACATGCCAGTAACTGATACTGCAGGTCATTTGAACAGCAAACAAGTCCAGATATAGCTCAGTTTTGCCATCACCTTTGAATTCTGAAAGACTATAGTCTTCTTTGATGTTGAGGACCATGTAGATAGGTAATGGATTCTGACCTAGACTCAGTGCCTGTCGTTCATCTGAGAGTTTGTGGTTGTTCTTCTGTGAATTGACCAGAAACAGAGAAAGAGTAAAATCAAGGGACCTTCTTGGCATAGTGTATGGGGTTCACAGGATTACAGCAAAATGAATGCCTGTTTCCATCTTCATTTTCTCATTCTCTCCACTAATTTTGTGTCCAGACTTTTTTTTTTTTTTTACCAGGTAACGATCTAAATATTTACACATGCACATAAACTCATTTAATTGCAAGTGAACTGTAGGACAATAGTCTCTCTCTCTCTTCTCAGTTTATGCATCTACTTTACATGGATTCTCACAGGGAGGAACAGGGCAAATGAAGCCAAGGGCAGGACTCTGCTGTTGGTGCTCAGATACTCATAATGGTAGAAGGTTTTCTGCTCTGCAGAATATCCAAGCCTGCTAATAATGTGTTGAGAGATATGTGGGGACAAATTCTTTGCTCTGTAGCCAACAG
This sequence comes from Eubucco bourcierii, assembly GCA_013396675.1. Lineage (NCBI taxonomy): Eukaryota > Metazoa > Chordata > Aves > Piciformes > Ramphastidae > Eubucco > Eubucco bourcierii. Next base: position 28,996 of record VWZE01008283.1, read on the forward strand.
AAGCGATCTGCTGGATTATGCTGGCACGCTCTTAGGGTAGCATCTATCCTTGGAACTTCATTTGCCATACAACAGTATTCAGTAGCTGTTACTTAAAATAGAGACACACTACCCCATCACTTAATGCTTTTTCCAGCAGAAGCCCCCAAAAATCAATACTAGAGATCTGGTAACCCTCTTGCTTCCGCAGTTTTAGTTCCTTGTCATAGTACTTCAAGCTCTCCAGAGAAAAGCAGCTTAGTTTGCACTTTGTCATATGTCTGCGGACTTCACTAATCGGTCTGGACAGATCTTTGCGTGACCACTCAGGGCTCTGATACAAATGGGATAAAGTCCTGGGGAAAAAAAAAAAAAAGGAAGTACATTGTCATATACAATGATGAGGTCTTGGGTGACCCAGTTCTAGTGGGAGGTGTCTCTGCCTATGGTGGGGGCTCGGAACTAGATGATCTTTGAGGTCCCCTCCAACCTAAATCACTCTATGATTCTATATTTGAGACACTTTCACTCTTTAGACTTGGATTTAAAGACCACGTCAAATTATCTTGACATTACTTAAAAACATCTTTTAGATTTAGTTTATTATTGAATAGAAAAGTTTGTTTTGTTTTGTTTTTTAAAGAGGAACCCCACAGATCACTAGAGAAACCTAAAGACTTTCAAAATCCCCTCTGTGTTACATAGCTTTATGCACAAGACTGATTTGCAGCAGTGATTAGTTAGGAAGTATCCTAGAAGTGAAACAAAGCCTTAAAGAAAGTGTGCACAGTAAGCTGTGCCTAGGACATGCATTGGTTCAGGCAATGTACTTCCAATGCAACTATAAAAAAGTTTCAGACTGAAGTGGTACATCTTCCTTTACCAAAACAAAATGAATAAGTCTCTTGCACATCAGACAATGGAGATGACAAATAATGTCTTTGTTCAGGATCTCCTTACCATGTTGAACCAGATGACCCAGTGATGTATGATATAGCATCTAAGAGATCCAGCTTCTGAAGACCTAATAGGTTGCCTAACAAAGATGTCAGCGCCCGGGTGCCACCTCCTGTTGTCATGACTGCTATGACTGGTACCTGTCAAATACCAATACAGCAATGGTAAGCAACAACTTAGTTCACATTCACACCCTAAGTGAGTTGCTGCATTTCTGTCCCATGAGAAATTCCAGTATTTCCCTGTTCTCCCAAACATGGTAAAAAAGATTAAAAGTTGTTATTTTCCACAGGAAAAAAAATAAAATTAGTCATTAACCAATTCTGACTTTTTTGATCAAAATCAAGTAATTGTGGTTCTAACTTGTTACACGCTGCTTTAGCAAAACAGCTCAAAACTTGCTCTTTCAAGGCACTTCAATATTAGACTGCATTTTTCCTTAGTGGAACATCATCACATAAGAGCTCTATTTTAAAAACAAGTGGAGGTTATCCTCTGTTGTAAGTATAATGACTAGATTTTCTATTAATTACTTAGAGTATATAATTGCAGCAAACAACAAAGCCTAATTGCATGGAAATCATGTCACGAGAAGACAAATTTCTCCAAGAAACCCACCAGGAGAAGAGGATCCAAATGATATTTCCCATACATATTTCTAGATCAGAAGTAGCCTGATTCAAATGAAACATTTCATATCAAAGCAAAACACTCTGATTTGGGTTTGTCTATGAAAAAACATTCTGTTGATGGAAAATCTGAAGATAGTCATTAGCAGTATTTCTTCTAAATTTTTTTTTATACTTAAGAGACTTTTTTTTCCACTGAAACTAGTGTGCTAATGAGAAACTGTGTACTAACTGTGTGCTAATGTGTGTTTCTTCCCTAAAGCACCAATCATCCCCACACCAACATGATCATGAAGAAAACCAAACCTTAACCCTGTCAGACAAATGAGGAAAAAAAAAAACGTTTAATCTCTTTGTGCTGTTAGTGACAACAGAGCTGAGATGACAGGCACCAGAGGAGGCAGCCTGTGATAAAAAGTATTCCAGTCAGTGGTATGTGCCACTTGAACTCTTAGGTTTTCCCCCTGCAACATTTGATAACATAAAATACCTGATGGAGCCTTGGTGACTGAATGTTCAGCTAAGAGAGCAGGACTAGAGGGCAGGGATGCCATGCAGATGGACCTGGACAGGTTGGAGAGGTGGGTCCAGGCCAACCTCATGAAATTCAACAAGATGAAGTGTGAAGGTCCCACACCTGGGTTGGCGCAATTCCAGGCACAAATCCAGGCTGGGTGTCAAATAGCTGGAGAGCAGCCCTGAGGAAAAGGACCTGGGGTTCTGGGTTGATGAAAAGCTCAACATGAGATGGCAGTGCGAACACAGCCCAGACAGCTACTGAGTCCTGGGTTGCAGCAAGAGCAGCATGGCCAGCAGGGTAAGGAAGGGGATTCTTCCCATTTATTCTGCTCTCCTGAGACCCCATCTGGAGTACTGCGTACAGTTCTGGAGCCTCCAACACAAGGAGAACACCAAACTACAGGAGCGAGTCCAGAGGGGGGCCACAAAGATGATCAGAGGGCTGGAGCAGTTCTCTTATGAGGACAGGGTACAAGAGTTGGAACTCTTCAGCCTGGAGAAGAGAAGGCTTTGCAAAGACCTTATAGTAGCCTTCCAGTAGCTGAAGGGGGCCTACAGGAAGGTTGGGAGGAACTATTTACACGGTCTTGTAACAACAGGATGAGGAGTAATGGGTTTAAACTGGAAGAGAGGAGATTTAAGCTGGATGTTAGGAGGAAGTTCTTTGCAGTGAGGGTGGTGAGACACTGGAACAGGTTGCCCAGAGAGGCTGTGGATGCTCCCTCCCAGAAGGTGTTTAAGGCTAAGTTAGATGAGGCCTTGAATGACCTGTTCTAGTGGGAGGTGTCCCTGCCTATGGCAGGGGACTTGAACTAGATGATCTTTGAGGTCACTTCCAACCTAAACCATTCTATAATTCTATGACTAGCCAGATCTATAATTCACAGATGAAAAAGAAATAAGATAGGAAAAAAATTTCTGATTTATGACATTCTGTTTTCTGAGCAAACGTGCATACCGGTTGGGTTTGATATTACACATGTTCTCACATTGTTTCGTCTAAACATTTCTCAGTGCTTTACATGAGGCACTGACTACATCAGGGCTGCTTGAGGAACAACACTGGAAAGGCTACATGGAAACACATTTCTGTTACACAGCATGGTCCATGGTGCTCTCCATACCTCATGGTCTTGTAGGTCTTGCTCTAAATGCAGTGCTTTCTTCAGAGCAGAAGCCACAAACTTCTTCCTTTTCTGTAGGAAATTTTTCTCCTCCATACACAGATCAAAATCCAAACGAACATCTAAGTTTCTTGACCTCAAACAAAGTCCAGAGTTAAATAGGATGTGCACAATCACTTACAACTCATGTCTGAACCCACACTTACAAGTCACAGATCCTACTATCAAGCTTAGAAAAGGCCCCACAAAAGCACATCATAGACAGTATAGACAAGGTGGAGAAAAGGCTGAGAGAGTTTAGAAACTGTAAATTCTTACAGAGAAGAAAAATAAAAACAACTTTAAAATCCCTGAATAATTCCCAAACCAGAAGTATTGTTTATTGCCACACTAAGTTTTAATAAATGTCTAACATAAATTCATATATAGATACTATAAACAGCGGGATATTTAGGATTTGCTGCCTGAAAACCCCCAAGTTTTATGAGTACAAATACTCTGAATTTTTTGCAGGTAAGGGAAGTAAGGCATAAACTCATAACTCCATGGATTTTGCTGCTAGGGAAGATTAATCTCTCTATGCAAACTGGACTCCTGTATAGTAGCATGACAGGAGATTTCAGCCAGCACAGTCAATAGGGTTCTCCTTCTGGACATGAATAACTCATACAGAGTGAATAGGCTGTTGACTTCATACTTTCTACTTCTGTTACAGGACAAAGTAAGAAAGCAAAAAGCTGAGCAACGTAGTTTTTTCACAATCACAAATCTCAAAGACAGAATTTCTTACCAGTCCTTCGACTTCACATGTAAATTGATTGTTTCATCCTAGGAAAAACACAAAACAAAACCAACAAACCATGCTAGAAGCTCTGGAGATAATTTTATGTCTTATGATTTCAGGTAGCTCTGAAGCCCTTCACTTCTCCTAAGAGCTGTGTTGGAGCCACAAAGCCTTTAACAGTCAGAAAATCCATTCAATTTTTAAGACTTCAAGTTCTCTTTGTTTTCTTTAAATTGTTTTAGACTGAAGATTCAAAGATCCAGCACCAGCTTTGCCAGTGTTGCCCCATCTTGCCTCATCGTTTGTGTTTGCTGTGGCTTAGGGTAGTCCCCAAGCTGGTCACAGGCATTACTTTGCCAAACTTTGCCTGTTTTTTGGCTCTACAGGTCCATAACCCTCTCTGTTAGGAACGTAAGGTGAGCAACATTTGCATACCTCAATGTCTACTTCACAATGACATACATTACTCCTGCCTGTTGATCTTTAGTCCATAGTTTCACATTTATTCTAAAAAACTGGTACAAATCACCTCTGCTACTGTTACTTTCTCCTTGAAGGGAAGTGAATCCAGAGGAATAGTAAGTGATGCATGGGAGTCTTTTTTCTCTTCACCTGAGGTACTCTGAAAAACAAAATATTATGCAGAAAAATATATTTAATGCATACACTACAAAATGTGCTACCATCAACTTATTTTTCTTCAAACAATGTCACCATGTAACAGTTTCCAAGGTGACACCTAATATTTAGGGATCTCAGAAGGTACAGTGCTCTTCCACAACAGATCATCATAAAAGATGGGTTTTAATAAAAAAATACAAGTTCTTTTCATGTGCCTCAGTTAGGTGTGGAAAACCATAAGTTTACTGCATTTACTCACTCTGGCAATCACATACCAAGCAGAAACAATGCTTCTTCTCTGCCAGAGCCACACGTAGCTCTGACAGGCTGTACTTGATGTAATGGAAGTCCAGGAACAATGTGGGTTGCCTGGATGAGCCCAGAGAGAGCATCTGGCTTTCTTCATAGGATCCCTTCACTGAAAATAAGAAGTCTTCTTCTAAATNCAGAGAGAGAACATTCCATAGTCATTCAGACATTGTAATTTTGATAAGCAAAATATTCAGCAATGATTAAAAGCTCACAGGAAACAATGCAGCAAGGAGAATTAAATAAATAATAATTAATAATAATAATGATAGTAATAATAATAATAATTTTTTAAAAATAAAACAAAAAGCTCATAAAACAGTAGCAGTAAAATGTAAGTTATTGATATAAAAATATATATTCACATCTATTTGACATCACTAATAAGATTCACTATCACTCCTGTTTTTCACCCTAATTTCAGTCCCATCTTTATAGTCATCACAGACACACTCTGTGTTGCATTTAGTATCCTGACTATATGCCTATCTGGTTCTTGTGACTTAGCTTTAAGAATAAAGTAGGAAAATTACCAGATAAGAAAATAACCCCAAAAATTGAGAAATATACACTTTATCATAAAACAAGATATTTATTTTTCTAGTTTAAATTCTAACCTGAAAGTTCTTTCTTTGTCCACTTATTATCCACCAGGACTTCCAAGCAGGAAATTTCACGAGACTGTAGCAGGGATGAATGGTGAAAGAATTAACTATAAAAAGCATGTTGTATCTGAGTCACTTCACTGCTCTGTCAGACTACACATCTCCCTCCCCTTCACTCCTGCCTGCTGTGAGGTGTTGAGGTACCTGCCGCAATTCACCACTCACATCACTAGCATGAAAATGAACATAGAAGAGAAATAGCTTAACATTACCACTAATACACCATTAGTGATGAGCTTCTCAGGAGGGACGGGACTGAAAGAGAGGGAAAAATTACAATCAGAATTTAAATTACTTAAATACATCTTTGAATGAGCACCAATGAATAACAGTCCCCCTAAAGGTTGCCTTGTCCAGCATAGTCTCAAATATGTTACTGATTTTTAATTTTGGGAGATATCTGAAATATGTCTTCCTTATTTTTTTAATGATAATACTAAGCAGTGGTAACACACATACTGGTTGCCATTCTTACTATCCTTCTCTACCTCTTCCAGCAAATAAACAAATTGGTAGATATTGAACACAGTGTTTTAGTCAATATACAGCTAACTTGATAAACACCAGCTATAACTGTGATGCTGTGAAGCTAACACATTTGACTGCTTTGTTTTGCAGAGGGCAGTTCTTTGGGGGTTTTACTCACATGCTCTCCAATGCAAACTCAACCTCCAGCGTCTCCTGTGTCTGTAAAAGATTCATTCATTATGAGCATTTGAATTAATTTCGTTTGTCATTTGCTATCATAGAATCATAGATAGGTAAGATTGGAAGGGACCTCAAGAATCATCTAGTTCCAACCCCCTGCCATAGGCAGGGACACCTCCCACTAGTACAGGTTACTCAAGACCTCCTCCAACCTGGCCTTGAACACCTCCAGGGAGGGAGCAGCCACAACCTCTCTGGGCAAACTGTTCCAGTGCCTCACCACCCTGTAGTTGTCACCTATAGTTGTCAATTATTAATTTGGCTTCTGAAACACCTCTTGAAATCAAATTTCCTTCCCGCTATAGGGTATGCTCACATAAATTAAATCAGTCAAGTTAAAACGATTTTTTAAAATATTCCCCCTCCTTCATCAACCATCAGTCTCCAGGCTGACTGCACTTGTCCATTCTGTGGTGAGGCAGATGTTAAATAGTGGCATAGGCAACTCCCAATCAAAAGCCTGCAATAGCTGCTGACTTAAAACTGTCTAAAGCCTTGCTTTTTATCTGGGTAACATTAACATCCATTATATTGTTGGATAACAAAAGGCATTTTCAATTCTTCTGATCAAAAGAACTCCTGTAACATGGAAAATACAATGACCAGTCACCAGAGAAGTTAATATAGACCACCTGACAGTATCACTGTAGAGCTGGACACTAGTACATAATCTATCAGAAAAGCCACTGAAACAGAAAATCTGCAAAGTATCTAAATGGAACACCCAGATCCCAGGTTGAAGGCATCATGCACGTATTCATGCACATTGAAGTAATGAGACAGTTACAGTAATTGTCTCTCAGTTGGGTTTAGCACCTCAGCATGGGCCTCTGTGTGATATTCAAGTATACATGAAAGAATTATGGGGCATTGTATCAGTTTTTAAGTGAATACTCCAGCGCTTGTGTCAATGCTGGTCCCAGGAAAAGGAATTTTAGCAGAGAAATTTTGTGCAACAGAGATAAAGTCTCTTATCTCAAACAAAAGCTATCTGAACAACAGAGTCAAGAAAGTGATTCTTCTAAAAAAAACCAAATAACTTTATCATAAAAACCCAAAGAGATTTGAGGAGCTGGTAAACATCTTCAGGATTATTTTGAATGTAGGGAGGTAAACCCTGTCCATTTTGCTGAACAACATTTGGAAGGTATTTTGCAGTTTATATGAAGTGCAAGCCAGTAAGAAAGAAATCCTCTCACCTACAAATGTTTTCCAAAAAGTTATCAAGGAGGGAATATCAGAAATTTATTTCCTTCCTGTGGCCAAGGTAGCTTTATTCCTCACCTTTGGATTTAGCCGAAAAGTCAAGTAAACAGTTTCTCCAAGCTGGATTTTAGCAACGTCAAAGAGGACAGTGAAGAGGAGGTCATCTTTAGTGACTTCATTTTCATCATAGACTTTCAGCTCAAGAATATTCTGTGAACATAGGCACAGGATTAGAAACATCTGTATTTGAGACCTTATGAAGGTGCAAGATGACATGCTCAGCATGTTAAGGAAGACAGAGAAAGGAGGGGGAGAAGTGAAGGAACATGCACAACCTTTTCATCCACACAGAGCTGAAGCAAGATATTCTGAAGTAATGCAGTTGAGTTTGTTGCTGATTTTCCCCAGCAGAGTAATTTAAATAACAAAGTCTAGTAGAAGCATTGAATATGTAGCTTCCATACTGAAAAACATGTTTGACCTCTAATTTGATTTGAGGTCAACATTTTTCCATGAATTGTAGGAAACCATCCAGTGGTGCTATNGAAGCACCATGTAATTACTGCATGGCTGCATAATTATATCCTGTAAATAGTTAAACAGATCTTATGGAGATAATTACCATGGAATCTGCATGAACGATTTTTGTCAAATTAATGGGGGAAAAAAAATCACAGAAAGCAGCAGAACAAAGGCCTGTTTCCATCAGATTGTATCCTACACCACCAAACCTCCTTTTCCTTCCTCCCACAGAGCGAATCTCCTCCTCCCTCTCCTCAGTCTCCTGCTTCTTTGAATGGACTCAATGTGTTATGGCCCCTGTTCTGATTGGCTCAGAGGTGCTCCCAATGTGCTGAGCAAGTTAGCATCAACTCTTTTTCTCATTGGAGAATTTTCCAAAATTGGAGAATTTTCTCATTCAGGCCTCTCTCCATACACTCAGCAGCTCGTTTTCATGTAAGTTACAGGGTTCTCAGAGATTCTTACTTATCCACTAGCTCTAACTGAAACTTGCTAAAAGGTTTGATGCTTGTTAAAGACACACAAGTAGCTACATGCTCTCACTCACAAACACCTGCACAAAAAAGAGCGAGCACATGAGTTTTGCTTTTGTTTAGAAGTTCACACTGAATCACAGGAAGGTTCAGAAGATCTAGCAAGTGATTGAATATACAGAAAATAAGATGATCCTGAATTTAAGTATTTAATTTTGAGATCTATCATTTCAATAAGAAACGAGCAAGTGGAAGATGGTAAGTTATAGTGAACTGGAGCTTGCAGTTTGCCATCAAAAGAGGGAAGGACTGCTGCCCTTTAAGGTCATATAGGTAATTGCATCACGCTGTGCGTGTTTGGGGCCGAGGTGATCAGCAATGAGCTCTTGCCCACCATTCTTGCTAAGAGAAACCTACTGACAAGAGTTTACATGCCAGCCATAAATACCCTGTGAAGGGTTATAGAAAGTGAAGGAGAACATATGCTTAAAAGCAGTAGTTTGCAGAAAGCAGGCTTGCACTGAAGAGCAGATGAGCTTTCCTAGTTGTGATACTGCAGCAGACTGTCTTTATTTAGCTGAAATGGCTGGCTGACTTCTTTACTGACCGACTGAAGTCCCTCAGTTACTCCTGGCTAATCAGGAGGAGTATGAACAGGGTGCTGGCTGGATAATGAGTTTCTCTGGCTGAACGTACGGAGCTCTCTGGGCGGTTCCCTGTTTCTGTCTACTGCTGACAGAGGATATGGGGGTAGCATTACTGAGAGCCAGGCACTGAGCAGAGTCAACCCTCAGTGGTGCTGTGCGCCAACAGCTCTAGGCAGTGTGGCTGTCCTGGAACTAGGGGAGTGCTGCCCACAGCACCAGCACAGGAAACCCTCCCTCACAAATTGTTTTTTGTCAGACATTTATCAAAACAGATGCCTTCCAATAAACACTTCTCTTCCTGATGGGAACCAGCCCAAGATACCCAGAAGAGTTTTTCTCTTCCACAGTGACAGTCTGTTAGATAATTTTACTAAGCTCTGGGTCCCATGTTTTAGGAAGATGAATACCTCAATGATATACAAGACAGGCAAGGGAAAAAATACACCAGACCAGCAGCCTTTGTCTCTGCTCAGAGGGTAATGAGCTCACCAGCTGCAGTGTGTGCACAGAAACCACTGAGAACTTTAGCCTGTTGAGGCCAGGCACTAGTGACAGACATGCCAGAATGCTTTAGTTGCCCCAGATCCCCAGGATACATTTTGTGGAACCCCTGCTGAAACCACAGTAACCACCACCACACTGCTGTTCCCACACATGGAAAACTATTTGGGCTAAGGCCATGTGTTTTGGCTCCTACTGCAAACTTACTGCACAGTAAATGTCGGCTCTTCCTATTGTGCTGGTTTGAATCTAATTGGAATATTTTAATGAGAGAAATTAGATCATTGGTTGTGAAAGGAAAATAATGGTGAAGTCTGTATCATTCGTTGTCTGCAGGGAGTTTGGTTTTCTGTATTATTTCCAATGTGTATTTAATTGTAAATAATTTATATTGCATATATATGCATATACATTTTGCTTTGCTGTAAATACAGCTTCATCTTACTTTCAAGTCATCTGAGCTACTCTGGTAAAGTTCAATAGTGGAGGGGGAAGTTCCTAACCCACCACACCTAAATACTATTCTGTGAAGTACTAGTTCAAGTAGCTTTCTGTGGACAAGATATTTTATTTGGGTTTCACTGATCTTCATAGACTCCTATTGTAATGTTGATTATATGTTTTGGATGGAGCAGACAATGAAACTTCCAAATCTTCTTAAGCTCTAACATTATCATCATGGTAGAAGCTCAGCTGGTCTTCTTTTGCAAACTGTAACTGCTGCTTTGTGGTTTTTGGTTGTTTTGGGTTTTTTAAAATTTATTTATTGCAGGTAGTTCCAGAGGAACTTTTCAGTACAGCAAAGCCACTTTTTAGTACAGCAAAGTGATACCTCCACTACTTAGCTCATACATGCCTTTCATGCTGTTCAACTAATTCTGAATTTCTCACCTTACTCCTGGAAACTAGTAATTTTAAAGGGAAAGTGGAAAAAAAGGAGGAGGAGGAGAAGGAGAAAGAGAAGGAGAAATTGTGAAAACTGACAGAACAGCATATGAATAGTTTGAGTTATCTTGGCTATAGTTTATATATCAGAAAATAAAAGTTGGTTTTGCTGCTGCAAATGGGTAAAGGACCCATAGCCTAGTCATCTCTCATACATATTTATTTTTGTGGCATCCTACATATCAATCACACTATAAGCTCCCCAAAGCACCCCAAAGGAAAAAACAAAACTAAAACAACCACCAAAAAAACCACCAACCAAAAAACCCAAACAAACAAACAACAAACAAAAAACAGCTCTGCATCTTACTTTTACTTGACTCTGGATCCTGAAGCAAAATGTTTCATTCCACACTGGCTCTTTGCAGTTCTTGACAGTTTTGGTCCGGACAGTCTCAGGGGAAGCAGTGGGCAAGGACAGGCTTACATAGCAATCAGTTTGACTGACTGTATTGGAGAAAAGATATTGTAACTAACAAATCACTATGAATATCTTAGATCGTACCCTTATAGCTCTGTGCAGACAGCAAGCTGCAGTAAGGAGACACAGTTTCCAGTTTCTTGCATATCATTATGTTCAATAGCACTCACTACTATTTGTTTCCTCCTGCAGGTGGGAACCCTGGTCACTAGTAGAAATTCAAAGAAGCTGTTGCAATAAAGACAAATGGTAAGAAAAAAATAAGCAGAGCTACTTTCTGTTAACAAAACCTATCCTTGGTATGTCCCATTTGCTGCAAATCAACAGATTTCTGTGATGGAGAAGAAAAACGTTGAAAGGTCTTCTTGGCTATTTCAGGGAGGGTGGAGTAGATGATCTGTAAGGTCCCTTCCAATCTAAGCCATTCTACAAGTCTATGGTTTTAACAGAATCTTTTTAAAGGGTAAAAGACTTACTGAACTCCTTGAGCATTTAGACAAGCTTTTTGTTCTTCACTCTTGAGAAGGGAACAGAAGAGCTAAAGAGAGTCTAGATACAAAGGATCTTCATTCCCGTTTGTTGCTCCTAACAAAGCTGTAAACAGTCCTTGTAATGAGCCAAGTGTCTCACCCAGCACATGATCACATCCCTTCAACACCAACAAATCAGCAAAAACTAATTGAATCTTGGAGTCTTGATACTAAAGAAGCCTCTGATTTCTGAGAAAGACATTAATGTAACACAAGGTTGCACAGTTAGCTACAAGTATGGCGTTAAACCTTCATAATACATGGAATGTGCTTTGGGGTGGGCTCCCAGAAATTTCCCCCAAGCTCAAACTGGGGCAAACAGCTGTGCTTGGCATCGTTGCAGGGATTTGATGAGTTGTATTTTGGAGATTGGCAGAATTTCAGGTGAGAGGCAGGTTGGGCACGTGTATGTCTGCACAACTAACTTTACTTTAGCGTGCTAATCTGATGCGCGTAGGGGTTTTTGTTGGTTAGGTTTCTGATGCTGATAAGAGGATGATGGGATTTTAGTGGGAAGAAGTGCTGGGCATCTGCTCCCAGGTGCATAGAAGAGTTGATGTTTTACGAACCTATGGTAAGAAACTGAGACTGAAAATACAGTGAAGAGAAGTGGGTCTTACTCTCTCTGCAATGTTGTTTTCCCTTTTTGGAAGTCCCATTTGGAGCAAAACTGCCGTCTGTCAGTTCTGTAGGCTTTTTGCACTCGTTTTTAGGTGACTGACATTTACTTTGTCTGCTGGGTAACTACAGCTGTCTATAATGTTTCCAGCTCTAACAGCTTGTTTGGTAATGACAGTAACAGTGATATTTGGGTGTAACAGGGAATTCAGCAGTGCTGAGAGGCAGCATGACTAAGTGGGTAAACCTGCTGGGAAAAGTCTCATGATATGTTGGCTACTGTCCCATATCTGCTCCAAGGTGCTAAGTCACTCTGAGCGATTGCTTCAACTTAAATTTATCTTGCTTCTCTATCCGCATTATCACTGTCAATGAAACAGTGATAACAATCCTTTCCTCTTTTGTAATTTGCTTTGACATCCCATGATTAAAAAGCATTGTACAAAAAATAACTACTGTTATTAATATTTCTACATAATCCACAAGAAGAGGCTGTCTCATCAGTAATTACATTACTCTTTCTCTACCAGTCTCTTGGTTCTCGTTCCGCACTTTCTTTAAAGTTGTGGTAACAAATAGGTGTTGCTCAAAGCAGTTTGCACAACCAAGTTATGTTATGATTTATCTTTCAAGTCTTCTGATAGATACTGTCTGAACATGAAACATCTTCCAGTTTTTCTGCATGCATTTGATAGTTTCCCCATTAATGTCCATAATAGGGAAGAAATTAGCACCACAAATGCAGATGTCTACCGTTCTTGTAAGTAATAGGAATATATTTTTACTGCTATTTTAAAATGCAGAATCTGTGCAATGTACCTGTAGTACCAATTTCACAGTAAAGGAAGTGTGAAGGTTTGGGAGTTCCCCACCCCCCCACACTTTGTAAAATGACCCAGACTAGCACTCAGTCGGCTGGAAGTTAAATGATGAAGCTCTATTTACAGCTTTGCACAATGTACAGCAGATATTTACACTATATACAGAATATTTACAGAAATATACAAGTAAAAGGTAATACAGCAACACAACTCCNGGAATATATTTTTACTGCTATTTTAAAATGCAGAATCTGTGCAATGTACCTGTAGTACCAATTTCACAGTAAAGGAAGTGATATAAAAAGTCTGTCTCACGCCCCCACAAGCTTTTCCACAATTTTCTCACTTGAATTTTCACATTTGAAAAAGACAACATTAACTTTGCGTAGTTACTTATACCAGAGAAGCAGATAACAGTGAGAATTCCTGTTTGTTTAACAAGTATATCTGGCAGTTATGGACTACTAATATATGTATGTTTTAGGAAATTTGTTTGGATACCTGTGGGCTGCACATACTAGCTATGAATCCTGATTTAGTGGACAGAAAATCAGTATTTTCAGGGTATCAAATAATCACTAGACTTGTCATTTACAACCTTGTATCTAGACAGAGATGCAGTAGCTGTTTGGTCCTTCATCACCTGAACACAACAGACCTATAGCCAACTTGAGAAGGTATTCCAGCCTTTAGCAAGACTGTTCATACATCTTATTAAGATAAGAGTGAAAACAAAGACCCAACACTTGATCGACATGTAACACCAACTTGGTTAGCAACCAGAGAGGCCTCAACGGAGTCCAAGAATGCAGATAGAGACAGAGATATTTGAATCTGAAAACAAGAAATTACCTCTAGGCCACTGCATAAATAACAGCAAATTATGCCCCCAAACTATAATTTTGCAGGACTTAATGTGATAACATACATATAAAAAACAGATTTACTTAAATATTGGACCAGATGCCAAATGCACAATTCTAAATATAAGTGCAGGTGATGAGATTCAGCACTAAGATCTCTTTACATGCAATCCCAGCCCTGGACAGGGACAAGAGAATGCTCAGTGTCTTCCATGTTGTAGTTCTATTCTACTCTCTTCTTCCTTCCACTGTAAAAAGTTTTAATCAGCAACTAAAATTAAGCATGTCCATAATGAGTAGAATTGACTTGGAGGGCCCGGCCTGTTAGAAAGGTCTGAGAGAATGAAGTTTGCTAATGCAAAAAAAAAAACCAAAAAACCAAAAAAAACCAAAAAAAACCTGTTAAATAACATGATCAGTTCTGTAATGTCCAAGGTGGTGAGTGATCTGTGGCTCTGTGTGACCAAAAGGAAATAAACAAAGACATATACTAAGAAAATTGGTCCGTCTCTAAGAAAGTTAACTCTAGAAATTTTATAAATTATCTAGGCAGCTAATTTCAGAAGGTATTGATAGCCAGATATGTATTGAAGAGTGACAGATAAGGTAAACTTGACCCTGCTTCAGGAAAATATGACCAGCCCAGGTGAACCTAAAAGGTGTCACCTGGAATTGCTGCCACTTGATACCCATGTTTATGCTGGAAGGCAATAAACAGGATAATCATGTCGCATCCATTATATCCTACGGAAACCAGCTAACCTGTTTCCCTGCCAGCTTGACTGGTTGGGAAGGAAGTGATAGGACATTATTACATTGTACACCAGCCCAAGAGATTGGTTCCAAAATATCTAGGCACTGCCTTCAAAACAACTTAAAACCTTCTTTGGCATATATAAATTAAAACTGTAAGTTCTTTGGAAAAATTGCCATCTTCTCTCTCCAAATACTACATTCTCCAAGTAACAAGGCCTAAATCCATACCTAGAGCCTCCATGTGCTGTCAAAAGGAAACGATACAAAAAGCAACACAGTGTAATGCGAAGAAGCCCACAGAAAGCTGTGCTACAACTTCTCTCATCCATTCAAACTGAAGCAACAGGGGATAAATGCTATTTCCTGAGTGGCACTTTGGGTAAGTGTGGCTGCTCTTGCAAAATTTGTGCATCATCCTTATATGTACTCTCTTCTGGCAAAGGAAACAGCCTGAAGTCTGTAAATGTAATTTTGTGGATTAAATTTTGCACCTACAGGGCACAACACAAAGGTAAAGATTACAGTTTGGTTATTTGGGTTTATTTATTAAGGAGAGAGCTCATTCAGCCTGGATTAAAGGCTTGGATTGCAGCAACAGATCATCCTGACATAAATTCTACGACTTGGATGTGTTGCAAATATGCGCTTTGCTTCTGGCAGCCTAGCCTCCACGTTTCACACATCTTTTCTACAGAAGTGTCACCAGCAGGTTCTTTCACATCAGAGTAAGCTACAGGTAAACACATAGCCTCCAGACTGTCTTTTGCCAGAAAATTACAACTAATCCTATTTTCACAGTGAAATTAAATGAGCTCATATTCTGGCTGGAATCCTTCCAGACTTCCAAATGATCTAGTCTACTGCTTTTCTGTGAGTAAGAACAAATTAAAGCATTAAGAATTAATATATCTGACTAACAAAGAACATTTATACCTAAGACCCTTCTTGTCTAGTTTTCACTGTTGAACTGGAGTAGAACCTTTTAAAAGGGGATTATCAAGATTGTCCTGAATGAATGGGAAAATATTAATACCTTTGCCATGCAGGCATTTAAAAACATTCACGTATACAATGCAGGCACCAGCAGCAACATTAGTGAGTGAATCTTACTTTTAATCTTCACTGGTTACTTCTGCAGCACTACTTCACTGGCTCCTGTTGAGGATGCAGTCATACAAAGCATCCAAGAGAAAAACTGTAGTCTCATGTGGACACTGTCATGTGTCTTTTCAGCAATGTGGACTATCACAGGCACGTTAAACATTGGTTTCCCACATAACAACAAATCACACCTGGGTTCTTAGTCCTTATCTACAAATTCATCCATGTCCTCAGATCAGCAAAAAGTTTGCCTGAAGTTCCTCTATGGAGACGATCACTGATAAAGGTCCTCAAGCCCTGTGATCTTGCCTGTGAGTAAGACTTTCCCTGACACTGCTCTGAGCATTTAGAATAATCTTTCACAAGGCCTAGGACATAGTATAGGCGTTATGATATTATACCTTTAGATTACAGCTTGCCTCAATATGACTTAGATAGATGTGTGTAAAAGAACACTGAGAGAGCACAGATGCACAAAGCAAAACAGGTCTCTGCTTAGAGGGTATGTAAAAGAGTGAAATAATGATTACAGGCATCAGATATGCTGCTTTATGCATAATTGGGTGAACTACAGGTCCTGCTGTAGAATCACAGAATCATTTTGTTTGATGCCCATAATAAGTAATTCACTCTTTCGCATACCTTCTAAGCAAAGACTTTTTTTGCTTTACGCATCTGTGCTCAGATCAAGCCCAACCATTATCCTGCATCAGGAGCAGCGTGGCCAGCAGGGCAAGGGAGGGGATTCTGCCCCTTTACTCTGCTCTCGTCAGACCCCACCTGGAGTACTGTGTGCAGTTCTGGAGCCCTCACCACAGGAAGGACATGGAAGAGTTGGAGCGGGTCCAGAGGAGGGCCACAAAGATGATCAGAGGGCTGGAGCAGCTCTCCTATGAGGACAGGCTGAGAGAGTTGGGGCTCTTCAGCCTGGAGAACAGAAGACTTCGAGGAGACCTTGTAGTAGCCTTCCAGTATCTGAAGGGGGCCTACAGGAAGGCTGAGGAGGGACTATTTACAAGGTCTTGCAATGACAGGACAAGGGGCAATGGGTTTAAACTGGCAGAGGGGAGATTTAGACTGCATGTTAGGAGGATTAGACTGGATTAGGAGGATTTACAGTGAGGGTGGTGAGGCACTGGAACAGGTTGCCCAGGGAGGTTGTGGCTGCTCCCTCCCTGGATGTGTTCAAGGCCAGGGTGGACGAGGCCTTGAGCAACCTGTACTAGTGGGAGGTGTCCCTGCCTATGACAGGGGGTTGGAACTAGATGATCCTTGAGGTCCCTTCTAACCTTACCATTCTATGATTCTATGATTATCTAACTGCACCAAGTCTGGTGCTAAACCATGTCCCTTCGCACCATATCTATGCATCTTTTAAACACCTCCAGAGACAGTGGTTCGAGCACCTCCCTGGGGAACCTGTTCTAGTCTTTGACAACCTTTTCAATGAAGAAGTTTCTTCTAATACCCAATTTAAACTCCCCTGGTGTAACTTGAGGTCATTTCCTCTCATTCTATCACATGTTACTAGCCAGAAGATAAATACACCTACTTTGCTACAACCTCCTTTCAGGTAGCTGTAAGGGGTGATAAGGTCAGCCTCCTTCTCTCTAAACTAAACAACCAAACCATTTACCAGCTTCTCTGGACACTCTCCAGCACCTCAAAATGTTTCTTGTAGTGAGGGCTCCAAAACTAAACACAGCATTCAAGGTGCAGCCTCACCAGTAATGAGTATAGAAAGACAATTACAATCCTTGTCTTGCTCATCACACTATTCCTGATACAGGCCAGTATGCTGTTGGACTTCTCGGGCACATGAACACTCTGTTTACTCACATTCACCTTGTTGTTGAATCTATACCCTTAGGTCTTTCTCCACTGGGTAGCTTCCCAAACACTCTTCCCTAAGAGTATACAGAATCATAGAATCAACCAGGTTGGAACAGACCTGGTTGATCACCCAGTCCAACCTATCAACCAGCCCTATCCAGTCAACTAGACCATGGCACTAAGTAGCCCATCCAGTCTTTTCTTGAACACCTCCAAGAACAGTGACTCCACCACCTCCCTGGGCAGCCCATTCCAATGGCAAATCACTCTGTCTGTGAAGAACTTCCTCCTAATATCTAGCCTAGACGTCCCCTGGCACAACTTCAGACTGTGCCCCCTCGTTCTGCTACTGGTTGCCTGGGAGAAGAGACTGACCCACACATGGCTACAACCTCCTTTTTGTACTCTTGTAGTACTCTTATAGTACTGGGCCTGACCATCCAGTCCGGTTTTTTATCTAGTGAAGCATCTACCCATGCAAGCCATAAGCAGCCAGTGTCTCCAGAAGAATGTTGTGGCGGACAGTATTAAATTCTTTGCTAGAGTCCAGGTAAACAACATCCACAGCCTTTCTCTCACCAACTGAGTGGGTCACCTTGTCACAGAAGGTGATCAGGTTACAGAATCATAGAATGGTTTAAGTTGGAAGAGACTATCTAGTTCCAACCCCCTGCCATAGGCAGGGACACCTCCCTTTAGCACAGGTCACTCAAGGCCTCATCTAACCTGGTCTTGAACACCTTCAGGGAGGGAGCATCCACAACCTCCCTGGGCAACCTGTTCCAGTGCCTCACCACCCTCACTGCAAAGAACTTCCTCCTAACATCCAATTTAAATCTCCCCTCTGCCAGTTTAAACCCATTACTCCTCATCCTGTCATTGCAAGACCTTGTCCCTCTCCAGCCTTCCTGTAGGCCCCCTTCAGCTACTGGAAGGCTACTACAAGGTCTCCTCGAAGTCTTCTGTTCTCCAGGCTGAAGAGCTCCGACTCTTGTACCCTGTCCTCATAGGAGAGCTGCTCCAACCCTCTGATCATCTTCACAGCCCCCCTCTGGACTTGCTCCAACTCTTCCATGTCCTTCTTGTGTTGGGGACTCCAGAACTGTACACACTACTCCAGTTGAAGTCTCAGGTGAGCAGACTAAATGGGGAGAATCCCCTCCCTTGCCCTCCTGCCCATGCTGCTCTTAATGCAGTCCAGGACTCAGTTGCTGTCTGGGCTGCATGTGCACACTGCAGGCTCATGTTGAGCTTTTCATCAACCCAGACCCCCAGGTCCTTTTCCTCAGGGCTGCTCTCCAGCCATTCACCACCCAGCCTGGATTTGTGCTTGGGATTGTGCCTACCCAGGTGCAGGACCTTACACTTGGCCTTGTTGAGTTTCACGAGGTTGGCCTGGGCCC